>JACYXH010000685.1:2415000-2512500 GCA_026745465.1 Lota lota | reverse complement strand
ACATATAAAATGAGGATAACATAAAGGTGTTTAAGGTACTTGAGCTGCATGGCACTCTATTGTAATATTGTAATCTATTGTAATATCAGGGCTTTACACATAGGATTTTCTCTCTATCTCTCTCTCTCTCTCGCTCATGAAGAGCAGAAAGTGATTATTTATTAATTAGTACCATCATACAATACACATGGGATGTGGTCTGAAGGCACACAAACGCACACACTCAAGCGCACACACATGCACACACACACACACACACACACACACACACACACACACATTACTTCTGGTCTACTTCCAGCACAGTTGACAAAGTTTGGAATAACATTGTTGGCTTATTAAGCATTCTAACACAAACAGTACTGTCACACACACACACACACACGCACACACACACACACACACACACACACACACACACACACACAGAAACACACACATTTTATAATGATCGACACAGTGTTGATACAGAACTGATACACCTCACTTTTGTACAGCTGTGTGTTCTTTAGTCCTGGAATAGATGTATAGATAATACGTGGCATTTTCGATTTGCTTTAAACCCTTATTTCCTGCTAGATATATATTACGGTGCTATAAAAACAGGTGGATGTACTGCATCTAGTTGTAGGGAGCAGAGCCTACCTCCTCCCACTGGTGGATGTACTGTATCTAAGAACAGGGAGCAGAGCCTACCTCCTCCCACTGGTGGATATACTGTATCTAACTAACAGGGAGCAGAGCCTACCTCCTCCCACTGGTGGATGTACTGTATCTAATAACAGGGAGCAGAGCCTACCTCCTCCCACTGGTGGATGTACTGTATCTAATAACAGGGAGCAGAGCCTACCTCCTCCCACTGGTGGATGTACTGTATCTAATAACAGGGAGCAGAGCCTACCTCCTCCCACTGGTGGATGTACTGTATCTAATAACAGGGAGCAGAGCCTACCTCCTCCCACTGGTGGATGTACTGTATCTAATAACAGGGAGCAGAGCCTACCTCCTCCCACTGGTGGATGTAGCGGATGAGCCTTGAGAGTCTGAGCAGCCGCAGCAGACTGAGGATCTTGGTGAAGCGGACGATGCGCAGTGCCCGGGCCGTCTTGTACACCTCCGAGTCTATGCCCTTCTCCACGATGAGGAAGATGTAATCCACGGGGATGGACGACACAAAGTCCACCAGGAACCACGTCTTCAGGTACTTGGTCTTGATCTTCTTGGGGTCCAGGATGATCTCCGTGTTGTCCTCGAACACGATGCCCGTGCGGAAGTTGAGCACCAGGTCCACGAGGAAGAAGGTGTCCGACACCACGTTGAAGATGATCCAGGGTGCGGTGGTCTCGTCCTTGAAGAAGGTGATGCCCACGGGGATGATGATCAGGTTGCCCACCATGAACAGCAGCATGGTGAAGTCCCAGTAGAACCTGGCAGTTGAGGACAAGGGGAGATGTTAGGGAGGAGAGGGGAAGCCTGGTATACAGACACAGACACACGCACAGAGGCTGAGGAGTATGCTAGTATCACACACAAATACCAGACAGGGATGCTGGAGGAACACCACTCAAAGAAAGAGAAGGATCGTGGCACTTGAAACTAAAATCATCAACCATGCTTTTCTATTCCTTTCTCTCTCTCTCTCTGAATTACAAGCATAATCACACATTGTAATTAAAAGATGCCCATGATAGTTCCTATGGCAGATACTTTTGACAGTCGTAAAAGTGCCACTATTTTGCAAAAGGGGCATGTCATCGCATAAAGCCAGTAAAGCTATTTCTATCATTGATCTGATACATTTGTATTGGTCCGGACGTTGCCTGATCAGCAAAGAGTAGGCTAAAGAGACTTTAGAAGAGAGAACTGAAAGGTGTGTCTGTGCCGCTGAGTCATGAACTGGCTGTTTGATTCCAGAACTTAATCGAACACCGATTAATCGACGCCATGATATAATATATACTGCTCAAAAAAATAAAGGGAACACTTAAACAACACAATGTAACTCCAAGTGTTCCCTTTATTTTTTTGAGCAGTATATTTTACTGATGTGCTAAAATATATATATATTTTGGGATAGCATATGCATTAGGCTGTATAATTAGGCTATGATGGAGATTGTCGTTAAAATAAGATAGAAGCGTTCTCTGCGCACATAGATATTTTGGTGATTTTGATCAACGAGGGAGCTGTCCTAAGTGCTGAAAGTCATGTTCGATCCAATTGAACTTGTTTGTCCGGAATGTTGAAAGCAAAGATGCCATCGTCAGTAATGGATAGCCATGTCATGTTGTATATTCCGTGTATTATTATGCCTTTCTACGTTAATCTGAAGAGGGCATAACTTTTGTCAAACAACCTTTTGTAGAGATAAGACGTTTCGAATGAATCAAATTGAGTTTCTCAACTTCATACGCCACCGTGTGTGTATTCGGTTGTATTAGGTTGAAATAGTAAATAACAAAAAGCAATGGCTTTTATATGGGATTCCATTGATTCATTGTAATGTTTAACGTTTCAATCAATGAACCTAGCCCAGGACATATGCTTTGTTCGATACATTTCCCCCCAACAATGTTGGCCTCATTGACCCATACCTGAAGTCACTGTATGGGTGGATAATCCAATTGCCCGCCGATTTCACGCGCTCTTGTTCCTTTTCCACCGCCTTTTGGCTCCCAAACATACGGAGAGAAAATTTGTTAACCCCGGGTTGAAGCATGGAGCTAAACTGTCGCTGCATGTAAGTCTGGTTGTCCGCCGTGTCCCCGTCGTCTGGTGCAATCTGAAAGCCATCCTCTGCTTTCAAAAATGGTATAGAACATCTGGACCGTTGGTTGAAGGTGTTTTCATGGATCATTGTCACCTCCTTTATATTGGAGGCGTTAGAAAACGAAACTCTGGACTCTTTCTTTTCGGTTGGTGCTCCGGTGACCCCGGGAACTTCGGAGCCCTGACCCTGTGCCAAGGAGGACCCCACGGAGGAAATGTGTCTGTCCATTGTTGAGGCATTGGAGTTACATGCAGCCTGGCCCTTGTCTTCGTCCACTGCAACTATTCCCCCTGTCTTCTTCTCTTGCTTAGAGATGAGAGAGGAGAGGCTCCCTGAACTGCTCGGGTCCATTCTGCAATCTCCGTTTTTGTTGCATATCATACCGGTAGCCAATTGTGGTTACAGCTGCCTCCGAAACCACGTCCTCGCTTCTTCGTCTTCTGTGGTGTGAGGCGCGTCTGCCGACAGGAGCATCTCTCCCTGGCTAAGCCGAGCAGGGGTTGTGATGCCTTTGGTAGTGAAAGGTGCGGACTCGTCCTTTTGCGCGAGTCTCTGGTGATCATGTTGTCAAGTATGAGTGGACAAGGCTCCCCCTTCTGGTGTAAATGCATAGCCTACACTTTAATACGCCCGCTACTTTCATTCTAGCGGTCAGTTGAGAGGGCTGCTTTGGGGTCATTGGAGTGACTATTTAGTCGCCCGTTTCATCCGTCACAAAGAAAGTTGCTCACACCTTGGACCATTGCGGACGATGGCGACCGTAGTACATGTGTTCACTTAAGAACTACCCTGCTGTTTTGACTTTCACTTTCGGAAACATCTGTGGTTGCAATAGCCTAACCATGTCGCTGTCGAGTCTCCCTCATATCTACAAAAGGAACGACCGTTGACAAGTTATGGTCGCCGTTCAGAGAAAACCACACACTGATTCTTATGTCTCTGCTCGACTCAGACAGATACACCACTGAGTCCACAAAGCAACAGAAGTGTTACAATTCAAATATCTCGAGTAATGAGTTAGCTATTTTCGACCATTATACCCTTCACAAAATGTGCTTAATCATTTGGATAAACAGCTCCACCTTCTGGCTATAACTTTACTACTTTCATTATGCTCGTAGTGGTATCTTGTAGAATTGTACCAAAAGGGGCAGATAAGGTAAGCTAGTCTACTTATACACTACTCAAGTAAAATGTACTAAAAGTACAATTTGAATATAGTCATGATTATAATACATAATCATACAGAAACGATGGGTTAATTTACTCCTTTAAGTAAACCAATGTGATCAGATACTCAAGAAATACATTAAAACTTTACACGGAAACACATGTACTGTAGTTTAAGGTTGACTAGGATCTACCTGAGGACAGTAGATTATGGGTGATCTATTAAACCTTTACTGTTCCTTATTTTGTGGACCATTGGTCTAGAAAGAAAATAGACCACACACACACACATATTGAACACCTTGGGCCCATAAAACAAGGGGGTGGACTGCCCAACATGAACTGAACACCAGTTGAGGCCACTGTAGATATAAACTAACAACCCCAGGACGGTCATGCTCATGTTGCAAGATGACTCATGGTGGTATGCATCCAGTTCAATTAGTATCTTTGTAATTGCACAGTATCAAGTAGACAAACTCAAATCAAATAACTTTTATTAAAATGTCAACCAATATTGTCCAATCAATTTGCGGTAGGCAATTTACACATTTGACTAGAGCTTTCATATTTACCAAGTTTCAAACATTTAGTCATAGTACAAATCAGGTCAAGTCAAATTATGGCTTCTGAGTTGACTAAATAGTCAAGAAAATACTGGCACATTACCGTTAATGGCCACCTCAGATAATACTTAACTCCTTAAATCCTTGATAGTCAAAATCAATTCCCCTAGAATAAAACTGTTTGACTCTGTACTTTGGATTTTTGGTTATTTTCTAACATACAAATGTTAAACTTCATGCACTTGGTTTTTAATGAGTCTTTAATGTAGGTGTGCATATGGCAAGAAAAGCATCATCAATTCAAAGAATGGTTTAAACAAATCAAAAAAGTAAATTAAATGTGAGTTACGTGACACCAACATTTTGCCTTCTTGCCTACCATGTGCCCGAATTACAGCATAAACATGGCAGTATTGTACTCAACGTCCTCATACATGCATTCAATTATACGAGTAACTGTGAAACTGCACAACTAGAAAACAAATGTTCTTGGAAAGCAGGAGAAAGTAAAATATAGAACTACCATGGGTGGTTTGTGCGATGGTGTGAGGTCAGGGTACACAAAAGTGAATAGAATTTTGGTTATTGCTGAAAAACGGCAGTGGTGTTACTAGGATCAAAAACACATCACATCCTTTTTAAAACGGACTTGGTGCTGCCTGATGACTGTTGGTCTTTCAATCCCACAAATACAGTAGTATGGACTATGAAATTGTGAGGGTCACTATCGTTAAGCATTAACCATTAAAATAACCATAAATATAACTTTCCACTTCTGTTTATTCACTACAAACACTTACCAAGAACAGCAATAGGATGCATGCAATATTTGAACTATGGCAAAATCAAACTGGAAGTATGTTCCCTGACTGCAATTTATAGAGGAAGAGATATATATATATATATATATATATATATATATATATATATATATATATATATATATATATATATATATATATATATATATATATATATATATATATATATATATATATATATATATATATATATATATATATATATATATATATATATATATATATATATATATATATATATATATATATATATATATATATATATATATATATATATATATATATATATATAAAATACATCTTTCCATTTTTCACAACATCACTCAAGCACAGAAATTTATTTATTTTAAATTGCAGGGTGCACTACATAATATACCACATAACCATTGAATGCGTTTAAAATCCTGGATAGTTTTCATCCAGATGAACACCTGGAAAAGACCAACAAATGTAGTCAGAACTAGAGACTAAACTGGCAAACTAAAAACAAAAGTTTTACATTTTGATTTTCACATTCAAAGTACGAAATGTTTATCAGCCTTTATCAGCAGTGACCGCAATGGAAAAAAACAATGAATGGCTGAGGTACGCACCCGGCTTCATCGTCTTAGTTAGAATTCCTTTGCCTGACATTCTTGTCCTTGTGGTTTGTGTCAGAATTGCTCTTCCTGTAATATAAGACAGAAGAGTAGCAAGAAAGTTATAAAGCGACAACTAAAAACCAAAAAAAGGTGTCAAGCAAAATAATGTTCTAAAATGACTTGGAAACAGTTGGACATGATTCTAAACAGTGAAAGTGTGTGAGTGTAATCTGCACGGCCACTTACAGAGGAGCAGATCCTGAGTCGTCATCTGGATTTGATCAGTGGAGGGAAACCGAAAACAAACAAGTTAGTTGATGGCAGCATAAGATTGTCAAAACACATGCCTCTCCTCCCATTCTTAGCACATACATGGATGGCATTGTCTGTACAACATGACTCGGACAAGGCAATGACAATGCGACCAAAATTGAATGAGCATGCCCACCGTCGCTGAACAGTGTATTATGTTCATGATGATTCACTTTATATCTTAGGGTTTTTACGGACGTTTCCATTTTGTGAATCATTAACACCTTCATAAAAGGATGTCTCTAACTTTAATAAATGTCATAATAGACTTTGTTATCAGTTTAGAATTTTAAAGATTAAGTTTGGATTCGTGAAATATTAAAACGTTGAGATAAGATTAACAAAACGCCAAACACAAGTATATTGGGTTTGCAACTATGCAAAAGATTGAGAAATCGCTTCACTAGCTGTGAGGGAATCATTGTAAACTCATGCAATATCCATCAATGGCACAAAAGGATTAGAACCAAGCAGTGCAAATATTAATATCCAACACAGCAGGAAAGCATTCCAGTATGAAGGGTTCGGTTAATCACCTGCTGGCTGTATTAAGTCAGAAATGATTTCAATTGTAGGAGACGTGTCCTGAAAACATGAATATAGTCTGCCCATATTTTACATGCATTATGTTGCCATTGCAAATTACATGCAAAGAGAATGTAAAAACAAAGTTAATCACACACACTTAATTATCTGGTTATTATTAGACTCTTTCATTGGCTGAACAAATATTTGAATTTCAAGGTAAGGAAAGCATCAGCAAAATTTGGCTGATCTCATTGTAGCTAATTAGGCCAGTGAAAGTGATCAAGTCAAGTAATTCACTCCCTATCGGAAGTAGTCATTAAAAAAAAAAAAACGTGCACACTCTTGCCAAGCGGTCATCTCAGCACAACCACTTCAGTCTCGCATGCAGTTTTGATCACTTACCAAAACGCAAAAGCAGCAGCAAACAAGGAGGTAAAAGTGTAAATAATAAAAAATAAAAGTTCTCTCTCACAACCGAATCATAGTATTGAAAATTATTGAATCGGTCTTACGATCATGAGAAAATTAAAATATTGGATACATTGGATAAGTTTAACAAGTTGGTTGGGAAACTGCTGTTATACACATGGTGGGGCCTTAGCTACAAATATCCATGTCTCATACAGTTCAGAACTAGGGAATGTCCATCAATTACTCAAATGAAAATGTACCATGGTTTTGGCAAGTGAATTGTTTTCAGTCTCGCTATGCAAAAATATTCAGCTGATGACAGATTTAAGTTAAACGCCCGTTGAACCAAAAGACAAAACCTGTGTTATGTAATGGACAAGGGAAAAAGCACAACGACTTTACCATCGGGGATCTCATCAGGCTTTCTCCTCTTCTCGTAGATGAAGATGATGGTGACCAGGATGATGACCTCGGCCACTATGCCCAGGAAAGGCCAGACGGCGGCCAGGCGGCTGCGGACGCGCAGCTGGATGCGGTCGCTGGCAAAACCCAGTTTACTGGTCCCGGAGCACACATATTCTCCCTTGTCCAGCTCTATGTTCAGGGCAAGGATGGCCAGGGACGTCTTGTTGGGGGTGCTCTTGATCTCGTACTTGTCTGTGGTGTTGTTGGTGATAGCCTGAAGGACACAAAAAACGTAGTTCAGCTAAAGAAGTTTTGACCAGAAAACCCACTTACATTTACAGTCAGTATATCTGTAATCAAAGAAAAACATGTTCATGGTATGTTTGGTTTGGCGTGACAAGGCTAAATGTGAAGCCATTGTAAGTGAGTCGTGGCAAGACTCACTGCCAGGGAGCCATTTTCCTGGGTCTTGTACCAGCTCCAGTCATGGGGGAGAGGGTAGCTGTGGCTCACACAGGTCAGCAAGGTCTTG
Source organism: Lota lota (assembly GCA_026745465.1). Lineage (NCBI taxonomy): Eukaryota > Metazoa > Chordata > Actinopteri > Gadiformes > Lotidae > Lota > Lota lota. The sequence continues at coordinate 2,504,404 of JACYXH010000685.1, read as the reverse complement.
TCATTCTCGTCGCCGTTCTCAGAGTGTTTGTAGGCAACAACATTGGGAGGTGCTGTGAAAGGGGGGATTGTTAATGAGATGCAAATAAAACAGTAGAGCCTGACATATCGGTTGGCCGATTTTATCGGCCGATATTGGCCTATCACAGATATATAACGGGATCTGCATGTTTGCAGTAATGAAAACTTTAGAAATGGTGTCAATTTATAAATGTATTTTACCTCTTTATAAATCCTCTACTTTGCTGGTTTAACCTCTAAATGCTTTAACTGAGCACATCCACGTAAACACTCCAAGGATACCTACCAATCAATCACTTTTTTTTTTTTTACTCCCCAATATCGGTATCTGCCCCTAAAATCCAGTATCGGTCAGGCTCTATAAATCAGGAATAAATAAGGGAATATGTAGGTCTTGGGCAAGATCCTGACATTGGGTATAATGGGTAGGTGTTCCGTGAACATTGGAGAGTATCGCTTACTTTTGACTTCAACAACCCGCTGCACAGGTGGCTCAATCAGGAACACACACTCATACTTTCCACCAGAATGCATGGTGATCTTCTCCAACCTAAAGACAACAAATGTGTGCAATTACTTGAATTATCTGCTTGTGAAGCTAAAGTTATCCCCATAGTGACTGCAAGTCCCATACAAGCTAGTCACTAGCTTGTCCAGCAAAATAGCAGTTCTGCTTCTTTCAGTAAAGTAATCAGAGTAATTTGTATTTTTTTTTTAACACCTGACTGTTAAATCTGCAGGCTAAACCATAGTCTGCACAATGCAATTCAACTTTGCCGGAAGAATAACCAGGACGGGGGAGGTGCCCTTCATAGAGTTTCTGCCAGCCTTCTCTTGCCGACAGGGAATTCAGGTCAGAGCAAGTGAGGGGTACTTCTCCCTGCTGCCAATGCTACTGGGCAAGCTGCACAGTCCATCTCTGGTAATCATCAACAATAGCAGGCAGGCCAAGTGCCGCCATCCCCCTACCCCACCCGGTAACACTAATGGAGGCAGCCAAACAGAGGGGGAGGGGATAGAATGCAAGGCTGTTATGCTGAGAAGTGCCAGGTCCATGCAAACAGGGCACTGCCATCGAGTTATAAATATGAGGCTAGAGCTAGGGAAGGAACAGAAGCAAACGTGAGGTTCAGTATAAGATAAATTGCGTGCGTTGATACCATAATAAACTGCTTTAGGTCTTACTGGCTTAACATGAAGCAAACTGTCAGAATTCCGGGGAGGGGGAGCCCGTAGAGTGTATAAAAAGGCCATTTGTTTAGTTGCGAGTCGGCGTAAACCTCCCATGGACTTAATCCTCATGGTACTAGTTGAGGTGAATAATATGCTGATCTGGATAGAATACTCATAAGCCAAGCCAGTCATAAACTTTCTGATCGTAACAGATGAGATGCCACTGAAACGCACACCTATAGATTGCAACAACAAGCAAAGCATATGGCTGCTTACCGAAGGGTAGTGTATGGAGAGGCACCAGTGGACTTTGAGCTGTCGATGACCTTTCCATTCCACAGCCAATGTGAGCCCTTGACAGGAAGAGTAGTCTCCGTCAGGTTGCAGCGGAGCACGGCAGAAGTCTGGTTGTAGACTTCAAGCGGGTCAGAGATGATGGTTGGTGCTGTGGACAGGAAGCGAAACAATCACCCTTTGTTTTAAATGTTTATATGCCTTCTTTGAAGTACACCGATGGCCGATGTCGGCCGGACCAAGTTGAATTGCTGATAATGCAGACTTTATACGGTTATACAGTTAACCCTAAAAGGTCACACTGACCAATACATGGTCGTTGCCCCATGGAATACCATCATGGCGAACTGTCATTTTCCCAAATTCAAGAATCTACTACCAAATCCTTAAAATATCGCTAGACTGAGGAAACTACTGAGCATGTCAACCCAAGTGAAGAGCTGCACATAGGGATCATAAGAAGGCGGGGATCTTCCAACATTAATGGTTGCATCTAATAACCTTGCATCAGAGTTGGGTAGTAAGTGGGAGAATAGTATTCATAATGAGAGGTCAGAGGGAAAGGATTTTACAGTGGACACATGCAAAATAAAATGGTACAAGTTATTGGGGGAAGGAAAATGTATGTCACTTGTTAGGTCAAATAGGCTTGTTAAAAATGATTGTTCTGATCACAGGTAATTCTTGCAAGTTACGGTAACAAATTAGTTGGTCATCTTAAAATATTATATGTCGAGTATATGACTGAAAAAAAGTCTACATTTTATTAAATGTAGTTAGTTAAAAGGTTGTGCAGAAGCCACAAACTTGTATAACCAGTATTGTCCTACATCACAAACAGTTCCAGAGCCATCTCTCAGGGCTCAGTGCGTACAATGGGTTTTGGATTGGAAATGCATGTAGTGTTGGGGACACAGGGTCTAGAGCGTGGACTAGCAACATATGACATGTCTACAGCAGGCTTTTGGAACTCTGGAGAAGGGTAGAGGGACAGCGCTAACACCAGGTGAGACACAGGGGAGCTGGGGCGGTGGACTGGTGGGAGAGGACAGATTTCCGGGACTTCACTAGTGGTGAGGGAGCAGCCTATGCTGGACTCCCCTCCTACACCCTCACCCCACCCACTCACTTTCAATCACAATAACGTTTGCCTGCGAGCGGATCCACTTGATTTTGGGCGTCTTCTTCAGCTCATTGCGGTCGGGGTCGTTGGAAGCGCGACACTCATACGTGCCAGAGTCGTTGAGACCGAGGTCAGTGAGGTGGATGGTGCTAGTGGTGTGCGCGATGTATGTGGCGTTCACTTGCACACGGTCGTCCCGCGCCCCGTCAAACAACTGAGTAAAAGTCTCATTGGGCTCATTGCCCTCTATAAACCACCACTGAACCTCCGGGAGGGGGCTGCCCACCACCTCACAGTGCAGCTCTGCACTGTCAGAGAGCACCTTCGTCTGGGACAGGGGACACTTGACGAAGCCCGCTGAGCACCATGTTCAGTGAGCCCAGCACACAGGACATTAGTTATGTTTTTTTATTTTTATTAATATTGATTTTTTTGATGGGTCATTGTTCGAAGCATGTGGGGAGATTTAATGGGCCGTTGATGGAATGCAATGATTCATGGATGAAGAAGCAGGCAAAGAGAGACAAAAAAAAAAAAGCAGAAATTAATTGACATTAAATGAGGGTAAGCATATGAGTAAAGCATTGATTTAATCATATCTATTAATATCTGTGATTCATGGTACCCTATTAAAACATCATGAAACATGCAAGAGAATAGGCAAACATGCAAAAGAATAGGCAATACATGTTTAAAAGGCTTTCAAATGAAAATAAAAGATTTACCGTAAATAATAGCACCCAACATAAAAATACATAAATGCACAATGCAGAAATTAAAATATGAAAAGGCAGCGCGAGTGAGATTAGAAATATGGCAAAAGCTATATAAATGCCATGAAAGATTCATGTGTAATGGGCAGCTTTTCCACAATAACTTTGCCAAATGCTCTGATTGACAGAAATGTGTTGTGCAAATGTAACATGGCTTCCAATTCATTCTGCTGATGATTAAACATTCAAGCCCAGTCTGAGCAGCAAGAACAAACTTTTCAAATTCCAAGCAAAATCAAGATGGCTCCCCTACCCCAAAACTATTTGTATACAATACTCAACTCGTAGGTTATAAAAAACACCCACACAAACCTAAATATTGTTTTCGCAGCAGGCACACCTTATTGCTTCACTCCATAAACAGGCAGTTGTCCGAAACAAGCTGGACATGTGGGAGTCTGCTAAAGGTTGCACCAAAGGGCACCTTCATGCTGCACAGAAATTCACAATTAAATAAAGGTCTGGGGTCCCAAATGGAATCCGATGTTTGCAAGCCACTAATGTCTTCCATGATTGTAATGAAATATATACCAACAGATATTCATTTGAGACGGTCAGGGGGTGAACCTGGGGGCCTTTTAAAAAACCAAACAAGGCACAGTTCATGTTAATGTAGTGTAAACAATTCACTGGGGGCTGCACTATGAACAATAGTCTTGTATTAACATAGGGGCAGGTTTGAAAATTCTAGGAAATCGTTAAAGAAAAAGAGTCCAATGTGAATTGATAAGACAATACATGCTTTATCTTGACAAAATGTGCAGTTACTCAATGAGCCTTGGAAGAATGTCAAAAACTGTCAAGAACCGCTAAGTATATTTACAGCTTCATTTTGAACAGAACAGCTACTACAATGTGCCGGATATAATATTATATGAACACAAACATTGAATTTAGAACAATTACATTAAAGAAGCAGTAGGCCTACACATAAACCTGAAATATAATTTTATTGGGAATTTGTCTTTTGTTTTAATTTGGTAATCTCAAAATAATTTGTAGGTTAAGGTTCCCAGCAAGATCTCACCATATCATTCATCTCAACTTTTAAGTAGTACAAGCACCTAGACCATAAACACTTTATAATCCACATTTAGAAGAGAAGAGACAGCTAAATGTTCCTACATGGGCAGCAACCCTGATGACTGAGTGTTTATAATACGAGTTTATAGTTCCTGACTGAAATCAAAGTTATTGCTTATCCATCACTATTTACATAATCGTACAAAACAAAAATCACATGACTTACGAATTGTACTTGCTGCTTGTGCTAATCCTTTAGTTCTACAACCTGAACCACCTAATTATCTAAGGACAGTCATAATAAATATGATTGTACTCCTGGTCTACTCTTAATCTGCTCAGTACATGAGGGGATGTCAGTTTGTACTGCTTTTGTCCATTGCACATGTAATATTACAATTGTCGTTTTGAACCTAGGGTATACATTTTAAACATAAAACGTACACATGTAAAATAGTTGCATGTAGGTCTACTTGACTGTCTCGGTTGAGCGCTTCCGTGGACCCAAATGTAAATAAGAATTACAACGGTGTAGGCCACCTTAAATTATGAGTATTTGTTTTTAAGAATGTCCTTTGTTTTTAGCAATGTAAATGTAGACGCTTTCTCAACGGCAAAACCATCTTGAGCTCCATGTCCTACATTGTGTCAAGCGGATGACACAACTCTGCTAGCAATGTCGCAACACCGATGACTACTAATCAAGCAGGACGTAAACATCGATTGACACATTCGCAACATATTAAGTCGCCCGTGATCCAAGTATACGCGTAACACACACGTGACCAAACGTATAAAATTAAGCCAAACAAGTGAAGACACAAAAAAGATTGAATTCAGCTCGTTGAAATCGGATTGAATAGGCCATGGCTGTCAATGGGTTGATAATTACTTCAAACTGTACCAACTATCATAAATAGAACATACTCAAACGTTATAGCTAGATGTGGTAAGAGATTAGCTTCGAGTCCATACACATCCTTGCAGGCCCCTCATCTAACAAGCAATGGCAGATGGAAGGCTGCTTATTGAAAAGGGAACTGTGGACCTAACGTTAGTCGATCACATTTTGTAGAGGCTGACTAAAGAACTCACGGCTAAGTATCTTTATATCGAAACTAGTAGATCTATTATATAGTGCAAGTTAAGCCTGCGGACTGAAAAAGCATCGCGTTATCGTATTGTCTTTCTTTCTCATAATTATCTCACTCCAGTCGCAAAAGGTAACTTAGCTACAGATGAAGCAAAGCACGGTTGCGAACCCCAGGGAATATTTAAATAAAAGCACAATCTAAAGTTAGTCACTCCCATAGGGGTTTCACGGGTTTCGTGTGTCTGTAGCTAGTAATCATGAGTCTTAATTGTTGGTTGTTACGTACCATCTGAAAGAAAGAAACGCCAATTTGGAAATGTATACGACTATTAATACATGCAATATCCAAAACGTTAAACATTATAGTAATAGTGTTAACGGCTAGCTCCCTGGATGTTTTAGACAGGGTAAGCTGCATCTTGAACAACATGGCTAACAAAGTCTTACCTGCCGAGGCATTAGCTCGATAAAAGCACATGAAAAGGGCAATAAAACCCCACACAAGCTTCATGATGAGTTCTTTCTTCAACGCCAGATCTGTAATACTTGATTAAGTACTGCGGTTTCTTCTGAATGGTCAAATTAACGTTATAAACGGCTCCAGAGGACTGACCCTAAAACACCGTCGACAGCGGAGCTTGTCCTCTAGTGGTTGCACTTCACGCGCACGTCGTGAACTAGCACGTACGTGACGTTTTATCTTTACGTTGCTTTTTTGTTTTTTTAACCAACTTCCAACCACCAACCATCCAAAGCAACTTCAAGTAAAATAAAACAAGAACATTGAGATGATTGATATTAGTTATACAACAATCGAAAACAGCTATACAAGTGATGCAAGCTCGGACGAGAAAACAGACGAGGGCGATACACATCAAGACGGAATTTCGAGATAAAGTAAAACATTTGAGAATATATTCAAATGAAATTTCACAATACAGCTGGATTTTCTAGCCAGCGCCATGTAAATATATAGTTACAATAGCCTACGTTGTTTCAATTTTAGCACATATGTCATTATCAGAAATCAGACAACTCAAATGACCATGAAGGACGGGGCGTGTTAATATTTTTAATAGCTGCTCACTGGTACTCCGAAATGGAAATAAATCAATTACGTCAGTAAAAGTAAACTCTTGTGTATGGATCAATATCATAGGACTACCCTTAAACTATGACACACAGTGCATTACATATCTATGTATTATCGATGTAGGCTGTATAGGGGTAAATATACCCCACAATGCTAAATTCCAAACAGTAGATTCTTCATGAGTTGCCTCAACCACATACATTTTAGTTTCAAAATGCTTAGAATATGTAAACATAAGAGACAAAGACACCATACTTTTTCGGTACACCTTTAAAAATCCATCCATTTAAGAAGGCATATTAGTTGCCCTAGTAATAAACAAACTAATTACGCTACGATTTATTGGTCAGAAGTGCAGCGTTAAAACATAAAAATGGTTACCAAACCTATGTTGTCACTCCAGCTACCAACGTTTAGAAGACTTTTCAATAAAGGTCACGCAGTAACCTTTATTGAACCTTTATTGTGACATTGAGTGGTAGCACCCAAATATATACACACACACACACACACACACATACGCTCATTTTGTGCATTTATTTTTTACACATAATCTGTAGACAAATTGTCAACAGGAAATTTCTTCTCAAATTCAAGTTAAAAAAGGTAAATGCCAAGACGCATTTTGACCCTGAATAACATAATATGAATAAAATATCCCTTTACAAGTGGCTATTTATTATGAGTATCAATGATCATTATTCAAATAGAACAAAGTCACTGCATTGTTTCACATCGTATGAAGTGCAAAAAATATGTAACGGTGCATTGCTGGTTCACTGCTAAACTAACATTAACTAAACCACATCTGAAAGCTGAAATCATTTAAGGGATTACAATTTGCTTTGAGAATAGATATTTTGACGTCTTATAGATAAAAACCATGAACTTCAATGTGTACTTTCCCAAACCTTGAACAGTACATTTAAAGTCCTGATACGAAGGCTATAGAAAATAAATGCCTCTGTCATTCATGCTTTCAGTTTAAGTCAACAACTCTAAAGGGAAATAACTGAAGTTTTGCCTTCATGTGACAATTTCTCCTACTTTGGATTTATACATTTTTCCCTGGGCTAGTGGAACCCACTGTTGGGTAATTGTCCTACCAGGCAGGAAGCCCAACACAATCCAAGCTGCTCCCTTGGAGCACAGTCCTGATATGCCAGGAGTACCACACTGCTCCTGACTTGATCTTGATTGAGTGCCTTTGAGAAGGAAACCGTTCAGGTAAATTCCTCCATCTTAGACTAGGAAGGGGCACTACTGAGGTCAGGGGGTCGCCATCAAGGACAGAGACCGAGAGGATTGTGACGGCCTAAAAGCGTTAAAGGGCTCAATAGGCGGGATGGTCGAGTGTTTATTTTTAGTTTTTTTTTTTTTACAAGTGATCTGCAGAGGGGTCATTGCTCGTTGAGCTTGCAGATGAAGGTGTAGAGGAGGAGGATGGGGAGGTAAAGTTCATCCCTGATAGGTCTGGAGGGTTTGTTGCCGTGTTTTGACCACTCAAGCTTTTCCTGCACACCGGACATGTGTCATGCTGGACAGGATAATGCAGAAAAAATGCAATGCAGTTTAGTTTGATTGCTTGTAATAAGTATAGGGTACATAGAGAAAAATATCAGGGAGGAATACGACCATTACCTGCTCCAGCCAGGGTATTATGCAATCATTGTGAAACATATGATTGCATGGAAGCTGTCTGACATTTTCTCCAACACTGTAATCTTCTTTACACACAGGACATTCTAGACATAATGCTGGAAAAGAAGGCAAGTGAGATAGAATCAGTATTTGAATAAATTGTGAAACCACTTTTTAGGTAGGCCACTTAACGTCTCATCAATACATGTGTTTTGTTGTAAGAAAAGACAGTTGAACTGACCATTACAGAACATGGCAATTTATGAAGAAGCTCCAAGAACAAGGTTGGTGCCATTACGTTTGTCTTATCATGCCTCTTTTTATGCCAAACCATAACTCCCAACTGAATGATAAAAATGTAACTAAGTTTCCAGTTGACTATTGACCCTTTGACAAGACTGATAAGTCTTCTCTGCAAATATAACAAAATAATAATGTGCATTTTCAATATTGAATTTAGTATGGTATTCCTGACCATAACCCTCTCCCTGTGTGTGCCAGTGTCCAGAGACAATGTTTCTTACCGACATGTTCCTCCGTGACCTGTACTGTGGGGAGGTTCTTTATTTTATCTATGTCAGCAGGTGGTGGTCCCGTGTTCTCAAATTGGTTCAACAACTAGAAAGCAAATAGACTTGAATGAGGTCTGTACGTCAAGCATAAATGTAATGCCATCAAACTCTTAAATGACAACCCTGTATATACCTGTGTTATTATCGCATCTAGTCCATTGGCACCCCAGGCATAATCCATAGGATTTGAGTGCAGAACACCCCTGTCAACAAGGGAAACATGGTTAGAACAGCCTGTCAGAAAGCAAACTCTTCAGTTTAAGTGTAATTGTCTACATTTTCTTGTGGGTCAAACTCACCAGGGTCCAATTCCAATATTTGGCATTGCAGTAGGTGCAATTATTCCATTCACTAGCTGCTGGATGATTCTAGATTAAGTGAATAAGGGCACATTATGTGGGGAAATACAAAATTGTCTATGTATTAAGTCCAGCCTTGCACGTCAGTGATGATGCTCCTTACCCCTCTAAAGTTGGTACACCCTCATGCCTCCCAGCTTGCCGCCGGGAGCCATGACGACCCCTCGGTTGCCTAGCACCGTAACGCTGCCGTGATCCCATCTCCCTTTCCAGGCGGTTTTCCGCGTCCCGGTTGTCCTCTGATCCAAGGCCGGCTCCTGTATCGAAGCCGTCATCAAAGACTCCCAGAGCAAACTGGCCATAACCGGATGGGAATGTAAACAAGTGCTGGTCCACATTCTGAAACATAAGTAAACACACATTTGACTTGATGTATATGCACTAGAGTGGACTACTGTAACTGTAAGTATATGAGCATTTGTTGTGAGTGAAGTGTCAGTTTCAAATCCCTAATCTATCTGTTAGGCTACATGTGGGCTTAGAAATTTTACTAATTTAAAACAATCATCTCAGACTTTGCATTTACAAATTAAAAGAGGTCCCATACAGCTTGACAAAAGAGGAGTTACACAACATGTAAATTAAACCAGCATTTAAAATATGCCATGGATTATGTGCGAGGCATGTATTGTTTGTGTATAAGAAATGAAATCTCAATATAAAATGCACCCCACTATTTATAAAACCAATCAGCTGGTAATGTAGGCATGCAAATGTAAATGTTATTTATTTGACCTATACTTATACCGATTCAGTCTCATTAAGGCTAAGCACTAGCTGGGGAACCAGACAAATCTGCGAGCTCACGTTTTATTTGCTGTTGCATATACGTCTGTGTTCCCCGCCCCCCTCCCCTCCCGTTCAGACAGATTTCCAGCAGACCTGGCCCGAGTCGGGCCAATCACAACCATTTATCTAATACGAGACCGGTATGATATGCTGACTATACAGAGGAGTGTAGTTAAGGCATTTTTCAGAATAAAAACAGATGGCTGCAGCTGATGTGTCACACGTTTCGTGTCATGATCGGCTGTGTAGGTCTATCCAATTGCGTCCAGAGGCATTTTGGTCTGTGCCCGTTGAATTAATTTCGAATTGGTCTGGTGATGTTAGGCTAGCTTAGCACCTCTTTGAGGCACCCGATTTCACAGCATTACACACTTGCAACCAAAAAAAGCACATAAAAACCTGAAATGGCTGCTGGTTCTGGTCCCCAGTGGAAATGGAGGGCACGGAGCCATTGTCAGCACTAAATAGTGGACAAAACAAGTTAGTAACCGATATATATATATATATATATATATATATATATATATATATATATATATATATATATATATATATATATATATAACAATTCTGATGGGGACCAATGATTGATAGTGTCAGGTCTGTGTAAATCTTTTTTTCTTTTCGCCATCAATTCATATTCATATTCGTATTCATATAGTCATCAGTGGTAATGCTTGTCCCCATCATCTGGCTTGCATTTGGGATGAGGGTTACTTTTGTTGGTGTTGATTTTTATTGTCCTGAATAGACTAAAACATGCTAGAGGTAAATGAGAGGGGTTAATGTAATGCAATTGAGAGTTTGTGATTACCAAGACTAATCATACTGGTGACTAATGACTACATACCTCCTCTCCTCCAGCAGCTCTTCAATAAAGCCTGACTCACATCGTGGGCATATGTAGTCCTGTAAACAACATACAAAATAATATCAAATAGTAAGAAAAATGGTTAACAGATTATATCTTATCTCAAAAATGAATGGGCTAACCCAGCCTCTGAAATAACTATTACCCTTGCTTTAGATAGGGCAATAATTAAGTAATGAGGCAATCCATCATGCATATAACATGCCCCCCTTTCTTAAATTCTTTGGTTTGTATTTCAGTGTAAGTGAGTTGCTATTGTAGATTGTTCAAAAATGCAACACGGAAGTCTGTTCCTCGTCGTTGGGTTAAGCTACCCCTCAAGATAGCAATAAAACACCCCTGCTGCCTACGCGACAATGGTAACGCAATTCCTCATGCACCATTCCCACCCAGTTACAAGTATGGTATTGTCTCGATTTGCGAGTTATTAGCTTTTTTACTGTTTAATTGGGGTCATGTTTAGGCCAAGCCTTTGTCTATTTCCATGATACATTATCCCAGTGTGCTATATTGCACGGAAAAAGGCCAACGGGTGAACAATGGTCTCGCTTACTACTCGCCGCTGTAGTATCGGGTAATCGTTCACATTAAAGTAAACTCAATACCTTTGTTTCAAACAGTGATAAACAACAGCAAGATTACGGTGTATTGTATAATAAAACACCAACAAATCGAATATTTGTATTTTCACGTAATTTAACATTTGCATAGATGATGTTGTGTTAATAGGTGTTCCGTTGCCATGTAATGGGTAAACGGTGTTTATGCCTATGAACTTGAAAGACTAGGCTACCTAGCTAACCGGCTAACGTTAGGTGCATAGGAGGAGCCAAATGTCAGCAGGCCAACTCCTAGCTATAAGCCTCTGCGCCACACGTATTAGTTACTAGTATCAACTACTTTATCACGGCCATTATTCTCTTTGTTTTACGGTCCATGGTACTTACTGGTAGACGAGGACTAATCTCTGCTGAACATATATGACAAAAAAACCGGCAGGGCCATGGAGGTGCTTCCGCCATTTTTAAACGGAAACCAGTTGAGGAATTGTCTACGGGGCAGCAAAAGGGACAATATTTAGCCGACTTAACGTTCATTATTTGGAAATAAACATTCTGTAGCATAACTTCGCGGTATAATTTAGTGATCCAAACATGTACCAATAAATATGGTAAGGGTCCGTGAACAACTGCTGCAAAATTGTAACCAAGCCTGTTTTTTTTTATTTGTGCTCACTTCATTATTGCCACTAGGTGGGGCCTTTGTGCATCATTTGCAAGAACATTTTCTATTGGAAACCACTCCAATTGACATTAACTAGTAATTTTGAATTTGACTAAACTTGAACGTTATAGTAAGTGTACATGATATTTGGTTTTATTGTGAACTTAGTCTTTTAATTGAGTCTGTGAAAATAGACTCAATTATAGATACAATATGTAGACTTATGTATTGATGACATATATCACAATTATTTATACTTCTCCCCTCCAGAATATTCGTTTTAATGGACTAAATAGATCAAACCTGACGACAAGACCAAAACCTTGCCAATTTGTATTGACCTTCACAATCCATTGACAAAATAGTACAAATTGTTCTCCATTGATTGTGTAATGTGTGTCACATTACACAATCAAAACAGTTTGCTGAATGTCAATCAACCCTTGTTGTATAGATATTACTGCCAGATTTTACTGACAGATTTAAGAGGAGAGTTAAGAGTTGTAAGTGCTGAATAATAATTATGCCTTGAGGTCTGTTTTAATATCTGGTGAGGAAGGCTTAAACTAAATGCCCTATAATGGTGTACTTTTTCACTCAAAAGCTCTAGTGTTATTTCCTGAGAAGTAGTTAGTGGGCTAATGATTTATAATGTCAGTGGCAGAGTTGTATGATGTGGCTCCAGGATTCAGGGCTATTGAGTTTATTTTGCTACCTTGATAAACGTCTTTCTCGAACATAGTCCTACCACCACATGTTAGGAGAAAGTAGGAGTTCCCATCTGCCAGTCCAGCAACCAATCACAACACTGAGAATGTCTGGTCCGATTTGATGATTAATCGAATGCAACTAGCTCTAGAATAGCTGGAATTATCTTCAGCTCAGGCATCCGTTGCTAAAATGTCTGTGCCATTGCTCCTGCCAGTTATGCCATTCGGATGATTCTTTGCAACTAGTCAGGAATCAGGTTCTTCGGTATCACAGAAAACACATAAAGTTGTACTACCGATGATACATTTCCATTAAATTAAACAAAATGTCTCCTGAAACCAGACATTGCATTTTAACCTGGTTATGGCCCAATGCCGTCTAGCCACAAGTTGTGTCTGATTAGGTTTGGTTTGGTGAGAGCGGGATGGACATGGATGTCCCATAGGCTTAGTGATTAGACAGGTTCTGATAGCAGTGAGGTTTGCTATGTCTGCAGAGCTGAGGGTAACTATTGTCTCACTGCACATAGTGCGTCATCACCGTCCCAGGGCGAATGTTCATTGTTGCACTCCAATCTCAGGAGTGACTGTTGGGTCACTGCAGGGTCAGAGACAGTTCATGTGAGCTAACCAACTACGACCATGTACTGTCCTTCAGGTTCCTCCTAATCCTGTAGTGAGATATTTGTACCAGAAACAGATCATGCTGTTTCTGGTGATATTTAGTTTGGAAGAAACACAAAAGGCTGTGTATACCTGAGTTTATATGCATTATCTTGCTGTTGAAATAATTGCATTCCTCGTCATTCCTCACAAATACAAATACAAAAAAAGTAATATTGCCTGTTTTTGTATCCCTTTGACACTGACAACCTTTAAAATGCTGTTGTATATGCAGCAGGCATTAGCTTCAAGGGATATCCCCGCTTCGGTCATCCTTTAAAACAGTTCCAGACACTCTTACCCAGAATGCCCTGCACAGTTCCACTGGGACCCAACAGAGAATGCAAACAGCCACACTCAGGCACCCACGTAAGTGTGCACAGATGCACGAACACCGCACACACACAAGCACATGCACACATGCACACACCCACACACCCAAACACCAACACACACACACACACACACACACACACACACACACACACACACACACACACAAATCAAGAGCAGCTGCCTGCTTCCTGGGCCTCTTTGTCATGCGTTAGTCCGAGCAATGGAGGCATCTCTCTTCTTCAATATGTTTGAGCTAAGATCACACATGCAAACTCAATAAGTATCACACACACACACACACAAAAGGGTGGCCAACCTTGAAAGGTTGAAATGTTACACTTACTGTGGCACTATGTTACAACAATATAATTCCCAAGTGTTCTAGCTGGAATTTATGAAGTACATCTTATCTTTTAATTGAATTAAGACGTCATCATTTATTTAATGATTATAACAATGACTATGCAGGGTTTGAGTCACCTGTCTGTACACACTCTACTACATTCAAAGACAATTAGATATATGGCGGGCGATTCGGCTCTTAATTAATGTATATGTTAATGTCTATGCCGTTTGCTGTGTTGTGTAAATTTGATGTATAACTTCTAGACATCAAAAACAACTGTTTATGTGTGTGTACATGCGTGTGTGCGCATCTGTGGCTAGACTGTGTCAGGTTTTCATCTTTAACCTTGATCTAAAACTGTGCATGACTCTATTTTCAAGATGTTCTGCATAGCTTGAAAGAGCAATAGATACCATATGGACCGCCTGAGTGTATTGAAACTATACAGTCGCTGTATCACTCACAGCAAGAGGAAATCCTCCCAGTTCATTTGATTATTAATCTGTTAATGCATCATGTATTTGTATGCCATTAACATCATGTACTGTACAGCAGTGATTTTCAACTGGTGGGTTGTAACCCATAAATGGGTCACGAGGGCATTTTGATTTGGTCACAGAGCATATGCCAAACTTTAATATTTTGAAAGAAGCCCGTGAATGAACCAATGTTTTAATGTATATTCATGTTTCAATGGCTCACTATTTAATTGAGTTTACGCCCAATTGTTGTAGAATGTAAATGACATCATCATCTGTACTACATCGACTTTTGGTTATAACAACTTACATAACTAGGAATATTTACCCGTGTGTATCTAATAGGCAACTTAAACATTGGTCATGCCACTGCCTGATATGCCCACACACAGACCCTCACACAGGCTGGATCTACAAACAGGCCATCCCTTGAGACAAAACCAGGAAATTAAACAAGGCCTAATGGTGGACAATTAGACTTTGCACAATTTCCTTATCCACTGATCTCCTACGTTGATGGCCTGATCCATTACAACCTAAAAACCCAAATCCCATTGGTTTTGGAGGCAGACTCGTGTGTAGTGGTCGGAAAGGTATGTTAGACAAATTATTAAACAATCATGGATGAAACAGAAAAGTCATCCAGGTTTTAAATCACAATCTTTTAATGAGATTGATTCCCCAAAATCACCTAAAATATATCAGTTTCTCTTATTGTATTTTCCATACAAAGATAATACCAAATTTAATGTGAGTTTTGGAATCACAGTGGCTTACAAGACTTACAAGATTTAAAATGGATGGATACGTGAATTTACCTTGTTAAAATGACCTTTGTATTTCCTACAAAGCATGCAACATTAACTGTGGGGGTGTGAATGTATCCCAGTAACCACCGGCAAAAGTTGTCCACATTCATAACGGGTTCTGGATCAGCCGAGGTTAAATCAAATCAAGCGTTCCCAATGTTCCCACATGTTCTGATGGAGTGATATAGCTGATATCTATTCATTTCAGCTGTGCGGGGAGGGGAGCTGCTTCAGATGGCGTGATTCAGAGAGTGGGTGGTCTCTGGGCATACACATGGTTTCATCACAGCCGCAGTGCTGTGCTCTTGGCTGTTACCATACTGGAAATTGTGAAGGCGTGCTGGATAGGAAATAAAACACCATGTGGATGTTTCTCCGGTGTTGTGAAAGAGGTGTTGCGTCTCAGAGCACCATGATCAAAGGTAATGGAAGGAGCTCATGTGTGTAGGCTATGATGCAATGTGTGTATGTGGTCCAGCCGTCACGACCGGTGGTCCCCGGAACACAAACAGTTAGGTGCGTGATACATCCGTGGGAGGGACGGCTATACTGAAAACCATAACAGCAGCACAGGCATAACAACACTCCTCTCCCACATACACACACACACACGCACACACGCACGCACACACACACACACACACACACACACACACACACACACACACACACTCAGTCACTCACTCACGCATGCACGCACACACACACACACTCACTCACGCACAAACACACACATTCACTCGCACATACACGCTCACACGTACACACACACATACACACACACACACTCACAAAACCGTAGAAGAGTCAAGGAGCAGTTAAAGGAAGAATTGATTGCTGACGCGTAATTGGAAAAAAATTACGATAGAAAGTCTCCGTCGTTAGGGTAGTGGGTGAAGAACGTCAGAGGTTTTTCAAATTGCTCATATATTTACGCTGCGGTTTCAAGGCGACCTCTAATGTGTTAGGGGTTCAGCATCACAGCCGATGTGAGTCAGGCTATCGTGCCGTAACAATACACAGTTTACTGGGATTAGGTCACTCTTGTTTAAGGTATAACAAAGCCATTTTGACTACAGTGACTAAACCCAAAGGATTTCATGTGTCCTTAATCTCTTTGTTTGTGTCATTTGTCTAGACATTTAAAAGGTAAGAAAAACATTGTCATGATATATCAAACTTTGGTTTTTATTGAGAACAATACAATATACACAACAACAACATAAAAACAAAGCATTATGCCATTTGGTAAATGTTCCCATAGTTGTTTATTGTACATTTCTAGAGTAAGTGAATTCATTGTATGGGCAGTTAAATCATAAATAGTTGTTTCTGTGTTTCTGTAGTATGTCCGGAAACAAGGCTTTATTGAAATACAGAAACAACTCTTTCAACAAACAACCCAACTTAATCAGCATTTGATGAGCTCACGTCTGTGTGCGTGATCATCCGATCCGACCAATGAGTTGGTGTGCTAGATGTGTGCTGGTGTGCCTAGAACAGTTTTGTAAAGTGGTTTTAAAGTGTTTAAACCCCCCCCCCCCCAAAAAAAACAAAACCATTTTGGGCAAGAAAAAACAAGGTACAAATAATGGTGTGTTCAGTTTTGTTCATTGCATGTGAGGACACAAGACAAGTATGTGTCCTCACTGGTTATTTGCCCAATTCTAACAAACAAAAAACAATATATTCTAATGCCAATTTAATAAAAAGGTCTGCTTGGATCCAAATCTAAACATCTTGCTAAAGTCGAACCAGATGCTACCGCATGGCATAGTGCTGGAGTCAACTGAGCAGTGGAGAGAGAGAGAAAGAGGGAGAGGGAGAGTGAGAGAAAGAGAAAGAGAGGGAGAGGAAGAAGTGGGAAAAGAGAGAAAGGATGTGAGAGACGGAAAGGGGGAGAGAAGGAGAGAGAGCGGGGTGGGGAGAGAGAAAGTGAGAGAAACTGAGAGAGATAGAAAGAAGAGAGAGAAGGAAAGGGGGTAGAAAGGGAGAGAGAGAAAGAAAGGGGAGAAAGGAAGAGAGAGCAAGGGAGGAAGAGAGGAATGAAGGGTGAAAGACAATGGAGGTAGACGAAAGTGAGTCACCAACCAGGACCTTGCTTCTGTTTACCCCTCTCTTCCTTCACCCCCCTCCCCCTCCGTCCCCCAGCATACCACCACTCCCACCTCATGGGGATCTCGCAGGAGAAAAGGGTGGGGGGGGGGGGGGGGGTAGCTCTCAGTATGTCTTTGATTCCCTTCTGTCTCCCATAAGAGGCCTAGGAGATGCCTGCCAGAGGAGAGGCCCAGGCCACAGACAACATTGCCTTATTGCACAGCTGGACAGATGTCTGCTGCACTGTAATAAGGGGGCCCTGTCAACAGAAGAGCCCCATCTTCCAGCTCTGGTCTGAGATTCATCACCAGCTCTTCCCTCTCTTGTCACGGTATACGGAAATGTAATCAGGACCCTGTTTGTGTGCGAGAAGACCAACTAGCGGAACGGTTTCAATGGAGTAGAAAGAATGTAAGGACATGTGTGTGTGTGTGTGTGTGTGTGTGTGTGTGTGCGTATGTGTGTGTGTTTGTTTGTTTGTTTTTCACGTGAAAGGGAGGCATGACAATAATTCAAACAATGTTTCAACATGCCGCATCTTGACAAGTGGACTGAAGCATAAGCTGTGTTCATGGCTGTGTGTGTATGCAACATCATTATTCAAATGTAGGCTGCAAAATAAACCAAACATTTTGACAAACATTATACTTTATATTTAGTAGTAATAGTACAAAAATACAAAAATAAGTTGATGCATTTGTAATAAACAATTTCACAGTAGGAACACAGTTACATGGATTATTTACATATGGATCTCAGAATCTCAACTTACACAAAGGCTAGTATAACACAATACACTTTTTAAGAATTAGAATATGTATATTTGATCTAGATTTAGAATTGTATATTGGATCACTTTGATAATCAAAAGTAAAATAGATATCCTTGTAGGCAAACATCAAGTGATTTTAATTGCCTCGGTTCATTCCCGGACAATTTAAATTGAGTTCCAAATAAGACAACGATAATTGCAATTATCTGTTTCGTGAATTCTTCAGAAATCATTCATCAAAAATAGCATTAAGAATGAATTAAAACAGTTAAAAGTTTTTTTGTGACCTACAAATTACAGCTAGACTTAACATTGCAATAGTACAAGCATTGTGCACAGCCCCGGGATGGAATCAACAACATTATGAAGGTCCCAGAGACAGAACCAAACTGATACTTTCAAGACCCTGAGGGAGGCCCAGGATTTGGATGAGGTGCCAGAGCAAATATGTATGGAGAGAGAGAGAGAGAGAGAGAGAGAGAGAGAGAGAGAGAGAGAGAGAGAGAGAGAGAGACAGACAGACAGACAGACAGACAGACAGACAGACAGACAGACAGACAGACAGACAGACAGACAGACAGACAGACAGACAGACAGACAGGGGGAGAGTGGGGAGAAGGGGTAGGGGGACAGAGAGTCCTTCGCTCACCTCCAAACAAAGGTGGAAATTCTCACAGCACCAACTGCAGAGATTCTGTTGTTCCCCATGGGGTCTTTAAACCACAGTGGTTGTAACTTGGTATCAGGTTTCAAAAACAAATGAGGGTCTTCTATGAAGGCAAAAACTTTTGTTCAAATATGCAGTGTGTGTATGTGTGTGTGTTTGTGTGTGTGCACGTATTTGAGTGTTTGTGTGTGTGTGTGTGTGTGTGTGTGTGTGTGGCTGTGTGTGTGTGTGTGTCTAAATTCCTATTAATGGGGGAGTGAGCACAGGAGGATTTAAGAGTCTATAAAAACACAAAATGTTGTAAAAGTGAAAATTGACAAACTATTATGTACAACTATTTTGAAACCACAACCAAACACAATAAATACATTTGTTTCGCATCAGCTTGTCTTAATGGTACATGGTATTTTATACTGGATTAAAACTTAAATAGACCCATATACCTTCTCCAATAAATAGTAGTGGTGTCCTATTTACAATATACACACACACATTACCCACACAGCCCACTACATATTTCTCTCCTTTTAAGAAACTCTGTGCCTTCGTTTCTACACCTAAACCTAGTCTACAAGTTTTCCAACCAGACTGCCCATTCTCACTGGCATGGAATGCACAAAGCATGAATGAGTGAGTGACTGAGTGACTGAGTGAACGAGTGAATGAGTGAATGAGTGATTGATTTTCATAATAAGAACGCCGTGATGGAAGGGTACATGTTGCACTTAGGGGAAACCATTACAATGAGGCACATATTTGTGGGCCGACCCATCATAGGTAAATCAGGGTTCTCCGCTGTACGAGGAGGACCATGTGTTACCATCACGGCCCCTCTACACGGCATTCTCCTCACTGCCTTCCACGTTTTGGGACATCCTCGGAGGATCTGTTCCAAGTGAGGGAGAGAAAGGGAGAGAGAGAGAGTGCAAGAGAGAGTGAGTGAGTGAGAGAGAGAGGGAAAGCGTGAACGAGAGGTAGAGAGCACGTTTGAAAACATTATAAAAAGTATAAGAAAAGTATAAAATCAACATTACTTCTACTATATTACTACTATTTCTTTTTCATTTAGCAGACACCTTTATCCATACTGACTTAGAGTGAAACTATTTCACTGGATGCCAATTGGCATCCTTGACCCCTTCTAGCTCATTATTGATTAATTAATGTAACCTTGCGACCAAAAAGTTGTGGGTTTTGAACCACAATGTCTGTTGTCTACCTGTCATTCAATAGTGAAAACCCTCACCCTCACTCATGTTTCTAGGCAATATCACGCCTGTTCAGCCTCTTAGTAACACAAGACTGCGAGAGACGTAGCGGGCGCTCGCGAGGATTCCTGGAGGAGTGTAGTGAGAGGGCAGAGGCTTACTGTTGCAGTGGCCGTAGTGGCGGACCCCTATGGAGCGACCCAGGAAGCAGGTGGCCCGGCGGAGGTGGCAGGCGCTGGGGTAGGTGATGTTGTCATTGCCGCAGATGGGCTGCTCCGAAACCGTGGGTACCGGGCAGGGCGTCATCCGGCACATCACGCAGTGGGCGCTGTTAGTCTGGTCGGTCACGCAGGTGTGGGTGCCCGGGCACACGACGTTGGAGCACGACTCTGGGAAGGATTTACGAAACGGATGCGTGCAGCGTTTAGGAGAACGTTATGGATGGAGATACGTGCATCTGTCGTGACTGAGATGCCTCCTTTTGAGCCGTGTGCCAAATTGAGATAGGGAGAGTTCTGTAGATTAATGAGCCGGTATGAATCATCTTGCTCAGGGATGCTCAGGAATTCTGGAATTATGGGGCAGGATAATTTAAACCCTGAGCTCCCCTGAAAGAAAGTTGGGGAGGGGGAGGCTTGCTACTCTTTCAATCATATAATAAATAAGGAATAAATACGTTAGAACAGCATATAATACAAAAGGGAATGCCCTTAGACTTAAATGATGTAGTCTTCGTACTACTACCAATAAGAGCACAATAGTCAAGGGATTTTGATGGATCAAGGGAAGCCATTAGGACACTGCTCCAGGGGTTGGAACCCCAGGCACCTTCATGTGAACCTACGTGTACTTACTTTTGCACTCTCCTTGGTACATGACCTCCAGGTCGGGGTGCCCCATGCAGCGAGCCATCAGCAGGGCGCACTCGTCCGGGTAAGACCTCCCATCGCTGCCGCACACAGGGTGCTTCAGGGAGACGGGAGAGCAGTCTGGAGAGCACACGCACTGAGGCCTACCGGTCTTCATCCTACACACCTTGCCCTGCCCGCATTTCACTCCCTCGCAGGTCTCTACAGAAACAACCCCAAAAAACAAACAAAAAGAAAACACACACAACTCACGTTCCCTGTATGTCTATATCAAATGTTTAAAGCATGCACTTTGAACCATGTTAAATTCTTGTAAGTCTTACTTATGAATACAGTTGCAGCTATTAGACGAACCGGAGAGGCATGGCTTTTTTATTTGAAAGTGTTTACAAATCATCCTATCGCATTGTTGTTGGTCTCACAAAAAGGGGGACGATTTTCGCCCGCGGGTTGGAACGCAATGCAGATTGTGTGTGTTCACATCGCTAAGACCCATATGCACCCAGTTTGTGTACCTAGACCCCAGGAAGGGGTGAGTTCTGGTGAAGGAATGGAGGGAGGGGAAGGAGGGTTGGGGTGGAGGTGGGTTCGAGGCACAGTGAGTTCAAAGAGGTGCCAGAGAGGTTTACAGGCAAGAAAGAGAGAGAGGGAGAGGGAGAGGGAGAGGGAGAGAGGGAGAGGGAGAGGGAGAGGGAGAGGGAGAGGGAGAGGGAGAGGGAGAGGGAGGAGTCAAAAAAACTAAAGGAACCAGCCCAGACTCCACTAACACACCATAACGTCTGTGGCTTGGGAGGAGGATCTGTGATCCTACACAAGGCAGAGGCAACACCTGACACAGGCCTCTTCCTCCGCCTGCTGCTGGTGGGTTTAGATGGCGTGTTGATACGTACCCCCGCTAAGCCCCCTCACAAACCCCTGCTGGAAACGTATTTCCTTTCTCTGGCAGAACTTTAATATCCTGTTCTCCAACTTTTTCTACCTCTCTCTCTCTGTTTCATACACTCTCTCTCTTTTGCTCTGTTTTTATTCTCCACATAAAAAATAACAAGGGCCTTTCATTTTGGATGGTGTGATGTGATCTGTGAGTAACTAGATTGGGATTGATCGATTTTTTTCTCTGATAATACTTCAAGAAATGAATGGAGCCAGAGGAACGCACTGCCTCAAACCTTTTGGAGACGTTTTTATGACTGGCAACCTAATAACGTTTCAGATGTTACAATTTGTGAGGACATTAAATATCTTTGTTGTGTTCTTTCTTTGTAATTACATTACACATGTTCTACCAAATAAGGCTGAGGGATAGAGGCTAGTATTCCACAGTGTGAGTCCCAGTAATCTGAACATATGGTAGGCATTTATTTTGGAATTTGCATGAATTAATTTCCGTATCGGTCATGGCAGCAAACATGAATCCACTCCAACTAGCAGTGGACAAACCAACTGAGTACAAAAAGTGTAGGTAAAGACAGAAGATTGTAAGGGAACCATTGGTAGAAATTAAGTAAAGCAATGCAGGCATATTGTCAACTCCAAAATAATATTCTCAGTCAATGAGATGATTAGAAATGCTGTGAAGAGAAATGTTGTTTTCCTTTCGGCATTTGCTGTTTACCCGTGTAATCTTAATGCCACATTAAAGAAGCTCATTAATGAAGCTATTCCCCAGTGGTAGTGAATGTATCACAAAGATCCAATCTGTACATATTTTAACCCTGTGCATACCTGTGGATTATCTCTGTCTGTTTTTCGTAACCATGAGAACAAGGCAAGAAATCCTTGGGTTGAAACCAAACAGATGTTGGGTGTTTTGTCCTAAGCCCACAAGTAGCTTGGGTTATGAACTGGAATTTATCAACATCACACAATTCATGTCTTTGGCCAGCCATCACATGAGCATGTACAGCGGTCTGAAAAACTAAGTTTAACTCCTGCATGAACCTAGCTGGGATTCTAGCGGTGGGGGCAGCTGGGTGGAGTTAGATGGAACACCTGGCCGGATTCCATGTCTGCATTTTGTTAAAATGCTTCACAGGGAACTCACTATATAAATACGTTGCACATGACTTGCCTCCAACTCCACTACACACAGAGAGAGAGACAGAGGGAGGGAGAGATAGCTGGAGCTAGAGAGAGGGAAAGAGAAAATACCTTTCTGACAAAAGTGTTCTTGTTCAGAAAACACAACCCGTTAGACACAATAAAATGGGATCAAGGTTGCTTTTATATGTTGTTAGTGGTTGTTGGGTAAGCAGTGAAAATTGCAGTTGTTTGCCTAAAAAGCATGTTGCTGTTTTCAACTTGGCTGAAGGTACCTCTATCTAAAGTCTACCAATGGGCTGTTTTCTCTTGTGTTCACTCAGCCCACAACACAAACCATCTGTACCGCAGTATTCTGTTACCATGGCTGGTTTCATGGCTTTTGCCATTTTTACCAACTTAATAATACAGAATTCAGTTTATGACTACTGATTACTCACCAGATCAATTACGTATTATACGTAACAACCCTCTCCTGCGTGTGAACTGTTCACAGTACACCAAAGATTTCCTATATTGGGCCCTTTGATTGTTTTTACCTTTGCAGGGTTTGCAGGAGACGATCCCCAGGAAGCCCAGCAGGCTGACCTCATTCATGGGCAGGCTGGTGTTGGACCAGGCGGTGTCAAGGCGTCCCCCAGCGCAGCACTCCTCCCTGGTCACTCCCCTCATCAGTACCATGTCACACTTCTGGTCCTGGTTCTGCTGCAGCCAGCACATCCCAGCTGGGAGCCGTTCACAACCACCACCACATTACACATCAAAACAACCAAAGAACTTCATAGAAAACACATGATTCGTTCGAACAGGAAGAGTCACTAAGTGCTCGCTAGAGTGGAATGTAGACATATATATTTGGGTTGAACAACATCTTTGTCATTTAAAGTTGTATTTTGCTATAACATCCATTACTCCAGCTTACCCCATTTCAAACTGAAACTTTCACGTTAATAAGCAGTAGCTGTATTTATATATTTATGTTTTTTACAAATTGCAAGTTTGTATTTCACAAAGTGTACTCTTTTATAAAAGTCACTTGGCAAAGTCAAAAGAAGTCCTTTGTCAGAGATAGTCTACTCACCGTTGGCCGGACTTGTCCCTACTTGACACAAAATCAGAGTAACACCGATAATGACTGTGAAAAACCCCATAATTTCCCTTTTCTCTAAAATATCAACAAGTGATTCCAGCAATGAGGCAAGTCTGTGCAGTGCTTCTCCTGAGGGTAGCTAGCTCTTATGTGAATGAAAGTGTTGTGTATGAGTGATGGCCTTGCCTCTCAGTATAAATATTTAGTCCAGATGGAATAGTGCTGCTGGGATGGGCAAGGCTCTCGACCAATAACAGGGCAGGGCAGGACAGAGCTGGACTCTGACTCAGTTTTCTAGTCGGGAAATGATCCATCCCTCAGGCCACAGACTGTACTGGGCAGTCATACATGTTTTCACACCACATTATCGTCATTAAAGGATAATTAACTCACAGAGAACAAGGCGCGAAACAGCTTTGTCTTGGGTGGCCGTCACTTTTTCCTAAAAGAATAATAAAAAAAGTGGGGTATTTATTAAGAAACACATTCCAGTAAGTTGGTGAAATGATAAGTTGTCTGGCTAGAGACGTATTTGTGATGAATTGATTTACTTTTATTTATTTCAGTGGATTTTTTTTTAAAGTGAACACAATTCCTTATTGGGGAATGGGTGTACCCAGTTAGAGACTGAGTGCCATGATAATCTCATATACAAACTAAGCAATTTTGGATGATGTTAAAATGTCATCCTCGTAGGATACAGTGTTATTTATGTGTTATTTTATTAACAAAATAGCTTAAGGACTAGAGGCATTTTATTGTATGAAGTATTGGTGTTTAAGTAATTATCCAATTACGCTTTTGGCCTTGTTCATCATCATCATCAGAGAAGAAGGCCAAAGTCAGACCAACAATGCAACTTAGACAGGGAAGCAACAAATATAAAGGTGCTTTTTAGATATATAAGTACAATCAGAACAAAAATATCCCATCCATGCATCCCTTCATTAAATACTTGAATTAACCCCTACTCATATAGGAGTTCACCGTCCAACATGGCGTCTGGTGAATGGCAGCTACATAATGATTAGGGTTCCATTTGACCGTCAAAAACGGACCTACCTTCCAACTACAGAATCAGCAGGCCCACTAGTCCGTCTTTTTTTGTCTGCACCCACCTCTCTAGTCTGTAAGCCCGAAATATTTCAGTCTCGTGTCATTTGCATAACATCGTTTTTATTTATTGGGGGGAAATGCACAAATCATATGCTGGTGTTTATACTGGTGGTGTTGTTAAGATTATTATTTATTTCGTTTTTGTGAATCACGTCAGTTCAAAGTGTTTCAGGATCCCCAGAGCATCAGAGGAATGTTGCCTGACCCATGAGAGAGGCAGCTAGGGAAGAAAAGGAGTGGAGAGGAGAGGGAGGGAGGGAGGGAGGGATAGCGAGAGAGAGACTGAGCGAGAGCGAGACAGAGAGAGACAGAGAGAGAGCAAGACAGACAGACAGACAGAGAGAGAGAGAGAGAGAGAGAGAGAGAGAGAGAGAGAGAGAGAGAGAGAGAGAGAGAGAGAGAGAGAGAGAGGTGGTGGCTATGGGTGGCCTGTGTCTTCAGCGTGTCTGCAGATCCACTCAGTTCCATCCTCACATGGTTTAGATCACCGCAAGTCACACAAATGAATAGGACACCGTTTACAAGGTTTGTCAATGTTTAAGTTTTTTATATTTATATTAGACACGACTCTATTGCCATCTAGTGGCAAATATGATACGATGACATATTAACCATTCGGGTTATTACAATAACATTCTATTTTGTATCCATATTGAAACGTAGATCTGCCTAATGAATTAGCCTACATCTCATAAACTAACCATATCCAATTATACATATGGCAGTAAGTCAATTAACATATTTATATTATATTAGGCTATAAAACGCGTGTGAGTAAAGATAGGCTGATACTTGAACAGCAATGGAGAAAAGAAATGTTCAGCATTTTGTTATGTTTGACGTCAATGGGTTGAATCCAAGTTGACCTCAATGCCTTTCTAATAGCATAATACACACATTAGGTATATTTGTAGGTCTACTAGTCCTAGGCTCCTCCGATAACATAAATCGACGTGTTAAGAGTCGATATTTCTAAGACGTTTTTGTGCTAATGGCCTTCATACATAATGTCTGGCTGCAATGTATCGGAGTTCAACCTGTTTCGGTGAATTCCACTACTGATTTAGAAATAGAGGGGTTTCCAATTTCCACACCCTGCAGATGTATTGCGCAGAACCCACACTGCGCACTCTCCTACGCAGAAGCTACGTCACACTGACAGTCAGGTGATAGTCTGTCAATGTCAGTAACGTCTGCGTAGTAACAAAAAAATAATAAAAAATATTACGTTTGCGTAGGAGTTTCCAAAAATGGGTCTGGGAGTTTCGTATTAACTGTAATGTTCACAGACTTGGGTTATAATGACTAAAAACGGCCAGACGAGGGCACTCTTCAGCCGTATAAATAAACGGGACATCGCAAAACCCATTATTGTAATCATTCATTCATCATTTGAGTATTTAAGGAGGCCCTGTTTCCCAGTCTTAGACATATATTGTACTTTAATCATTTGAAATCAGGCCATTATAATATTGTAGACTATACTTCAACACAACCCGTTCTCTGCTCACTCTGACAAAATGACTGTGGACAAACAGGGCAAACAACCATTACAGAAAACAAGTCTTGAGTCTTGAAAAGGGTAGAGATAAAAAGATTAACAGCCAGTACAGCACAGATAAGTTTGACAGGGATTTGAAGTTCTCCATTACTTGGGGACAATATAGGCTACCATGTTTATTATCAAGTTTTATTATGGTAAGTTTTCTTGAAGTCTTTTATGAGAATATACCGCATAAAAACGTAATAAGCCAGAACTTGTTTAGTTTCCGGCCATCGGTCAAGGGCCAGCTACCAATATCTGTCCTCTTCGCTCCCTTCTTCCCTAATGTCTACCATGTCTCCCTCTCTTCCGCTGTCATCCCTGCCCTCTCTCTGCCAGTGTGTGTGTGTGTGTGTGTGTGTGTGTGTGTGTGTGTGTGTGTGTGTGTGTGTGTGTGTGTGTGTATCTAGTGCTGACGGCAGCTGCATCGTCTATCCACTCAATTTACTCCTAATGTGTGTTACTGATTGAACCGGCAATGAGGGTAGGAAGAGCGACAACCCCCCCCCCACCCCACCCTTTCCATCCATGTGTAATTATACCCTGCCTCTTCAGTCACATCCTCCTCCTCCTACCCCCTTCTCCTTCCTGTGTGTCCTGGAGGGTGTGCAGTGTGTAGTCTCTCCAGCTCTTCATTAAGCAGGCTGTTTAATGTGGATGCACGGCAGGCCCCCCGCTACACACACACACACACACACACACACACACACATACACACACACACACACACACACACACACACACACACACACACACACTAACATATACCTCACCATCCCATGACTCCATTCTCTCTCTCTCTCTCTCTCTCCTTTCACCTTTTCCTCTTCCGCTCGCTCTCCCTGATAACTCCTCCTCACTCTCTCTCTCTCTCTCTCTCTCTCTCTCTCTCTCTCTCTCTCTCTCTCTCTCTCTCTCTCTATCTCTCTCTTTGTCTATCTCAAGATAGAGTCCTGACACACTCTCTCTCTCTGTCTCACTCCCGCCTCTATTTTTCTCTGTCTCTCGCCTCTATCCTTGTCTCTGTGACTCTTTACAATACTGTCATCAACCTGCCCGGGTTACAGCTCCCACATACATCCTCCCCCATCAGGGCCCCTGGAGTTCATGTACCTCTCTAGATAGTCAGTTTCGGTCCTGTGGGCAGACACATTGGTATAGAGCTCAGGTGTCTCACTCCGTATCTAGCTCCCTTGGAATTAGCACCCACTGATTACACTTCCATTAGAGTTGGTCGTGTTTTGACAATATTTAAATGAACATATCTCCAAATTATCAAAAGCGACAGTGTATATTTTGTGTGTGATGTATTTGGTATGTGTGCCTTCGGTCGACACTGATTGAGCTACTTTATTGATCAGGCTATTTGATTGATTTTGGAGTCCCTGCATGTGCTTGTGAGGTTAGCCGCAATACAGATTTGTTCATTAACCTTTGATGTGTATAATGTATCTGTATGTATTTGTTGAAAGTATTCTGTGTGGGTGGGATGCAGAAGATTTGGCTAGTAACTCTCAATTTTCCATCTCTAAAGTCCATGATTGAGTCATGTGATTATTTTCCAACTCAGAGAAACACAATGGAATATGCCAGGTTAAAAATGGAAGGGGAATCATTCATCAAGATGAAGAAGAGACATCAAACCAGATAAACCCTTTGGGGGGTTTTGGAAATAGGATATTATATCAATGTCACAAAAATAAGTCTAATATGTAAACATTTGAATATAATTGAATGTCATCAAAATAACTGATTGTTTTGATTGTCCCTACAATGCTTCAACATTACCCAAGAAATCATATCTCAAAACTATGCAGACATCAAGAGTACCACACATAAGTAAAGTAACCATACAACTCTGTTACCAAAGTGACATATCGGTAAATGTTAATTTCACTCTTTTGGAACTCTCCAAATAGTCAAGTGATCACTCATCATTTTTGTGTCATTTAAAATACAAAAGCGCCATCCTAACACTTTGGAGGTTTGTTACGTTATTCCCTCACCGGCAACACAATCAGTGCCATGTACTTCACAGAACAAGCTCTACTTTTGCAGCAGAATTGAGGTCATTTGCATTAATGGTGTGTGCTGTCTTTTTTAAAGGGGTTTGCGGTCGTGTTTTCTTTCTCCAGATAGGTTAATGAAAGGGGTCCTCTGTTTTCTCTTCATTGCCCTTCACGTGCTGCCCTCTTGTACCCTGCTTTGTGTTGAAATATAGACAATTTGAGAGCCATTTAATAAACACAATCCACTGTTGCACACTCTTCTACCCTCAATCACATCCCATTTATTCATAATGTTTTTGGGGTTCCTTGAAAGTTGTATTCATGGCTGTCCCCATCACAAAAATAATATTTAAAGCATTGTATGAATGAAGGGCAAATCAAATGAAGTAGAACTATAGACTTCATTATACGACTCAATCCTATATTTGCAAAGGACAATGGGTTGTAGCGATATTGTAAATTGTCCCTTTGTTCTTGCTTTAATCTATTTTCTCCCTCCGAGCTACCACTTTAAATCCTCTTGACGACACAAGAACCGATACTCCTGTCATTGCTGGCTGCTGTTGCCATGGTACCAAATGACTGAGGTGTAGGCCTATTTGTGTGCTGGTGTACATTAGAAAGAAATTGCCAGACACACAGAGAGACAGAAAGAGAGAGTCAGAGAGAGAGAGAGAAAGAGAGAGAGAGAGGGAGAGCGAGAGAGCAGGGGCAGGCAGCAAGGAAATCTAATCGGATGGTTATTAAAAATAAAGAAAAGTGGTCAAAGTCTAGCGTTAAGTCCCTTAATGATATAGTAATTTTATTTTGTATGGGTTTTAGGATTTCTTTTTTTATGTAATCTTTCTTCAAAATTACTGAATTTTAAAAAGGTGCATATTTGCATGCAAAATTGCTTGTGAAGAATGATATGATGATAATGACATGAATAATAATAAAACGATTAATGATATATAATAGCATTAGTAATAAGCTAACTAGCCTGGCAACTCCAGATTGAACGAGCCACGGGGAGAGGTCAAGCATATCTGAGAAGGATTATATGAATATTTTAACACACAAAAAGTGCAGATGGGTGTTGAGAATTAATTACCTGGCTCAGTTTAAATAAAAACATTAAGGGGGTCTTATGATGAGTAGAGGCACCATGCTAACGCAAATGCAATTTTAATGACCCCCTCGGCTCATGGCAGCCGCTCTGGGTCTATCTATGTTCACCGGGTTATGTAGACAGGACCTGCAGGCAAACAACTGCTAATCAAATGTTTCTTCAATCAATGTAATGCTGCAGTTACCTTGCAGGAAGATAAACCTTGGGACTTCTTGTCCCAGTTATCTTAAGTGTTCCAGAGTCATTCATTTGGAAGTCAAGGTGATGGAGAATCACAATTCATTCATTGAAGACTTGCAATTGTAAAGGTAGAGTCATGTGGAAGTCATAATATATTGTGCTTTAGTTGAATAGCTTTTGCAGCAGATAATGAAGTATTATGTTGTACTTGTTGCTAGGGAAAGCGAATTGTACTCATGACTAATAATGGATGCAGATAATCGACTATATATGTGACCACAATTCTGAGAAAACCCACACTGGCCAATGCTTCCATCCCCGTGAACAGATAAGGACACACACACATGCAGGCAGGCACGCATGAACACACATACAGACACACGCCACGTACACCTCCTACGCTCAACACACTTCACTACGCTCACATCTTCAACACTTGCCCATGCTTACACACAAACTATTTTAAGCGGTAAGGTCACACACACACACACACACACACACACACACACACACACACACACACACACACACACACACACACACACACACACACACACACATACCAGCAAGTTACATTTATAATACTAAGACTGAGGAACACACATAGCTCACCACTACCTACCTCATGACCCTGGGGCCGAGCTGTCGTCACCAGTGAATTGTTACAAAACCAAAGGCCACAGTTTCCCCTCATCTATCCATTACTCCATCCCTCCATCTCGAAGCATTACTCACCCTCGTCATGAAGAGAGAGAGGGAGAGAGAGAGAGAGAGAGAGAGAGAGAGAGAGAGAGAGAGAGAGAGAGAGAGAGAGAGAGAGAGAGAGAGAGAGAGAGAGAGAGAGAGAGAGAGAGAGAGAGAATGGTGTCTTGTAGTGGGCTGATCTATTTTATGTTTCTGGCAGTCGGATGACTTTATTATTTTTGGTCACCTAAGTGATGTGTCAGCTCAACAGAATGATGCAAAACTTTTTTTCATGCTGTTTTTCCTTGTTTTCATTTTTCAAGCACCATCATATTCCAGTGTTGATTATGGTAGTGATCAGAGTAAATTATATTTGCAATTGAATAAAATATATGAATACACTCATGGGTTCAATGTTGCATACCGTAAGGAGCTGATGTATTTTAATGTTTGTATTTAAAAAAGGCTTTTGCTGTTTTTATTTAACTGATTTTGTACGCCCAATCAATGGATGCCATTTTGTTATTCTCTGATAATTATACTCCCTTCTAAGAGCACCAGTTAAGGAAGGTGACACACCTTAAGCACTCCTGCTACAACTTATTTACTCCAAGAATTAACATAATGGCAAACATTGCATATTCAAGAGCTCAAATACACTTCTGAAATGTGAATGTCCAAACCTTCCAACCAGTTCTCTCAGAAATGAGCATTTATGGGGCAGGGTAACATAATCACACCCATCATCACTATAGGCAACTATTGTTGCTAACTATTGCTGGTAATTGATACGGCTACATGTTATGATTGCTACCAAGAAGTCAAAATATGCAGCAAAATATGTAATTTAAATCTCTTCATTTCCATGAAGAGAAAGAAATAGAGAAATGGAAGAGAGGCAGTGAGGCAGAGTGAGAGGGCGAGAGATAGAGAGAAATAAAGATGGTGACTATTGTGGGTTTCTTTTGGAAGTCCCAAAGGCATTTATTTTAAATATCTATAAATGTCAAATATTTGCATTTGTCACAATTGGCTTCCGAAATGAGCAGGGAACGCAAGCTGTGCTCAGCAGCTGCTCTACTTAAGACGAGAAATGTGTCTTCTCATGTGTTTGTGAGGAGTGGTAAGAGACACAACACACACTCTCTCATATTTACTCTTTTATTTATTTTTTACAATTGTTGAGCTGAAAGACTCGCTTTTACTGATGCCACGCTGCGAGAGACTTTGCACCTGCTACCAAAATTCCTCTTCATTGAAGTAGAACATTCATTCACACAACTATAAATAACAATAGAAGCTTGATGTTGGTTTGTAATGACAATGGACGGAGGCACACTGCTTTCTAAGAAAAACTGTTGGGTGGGTACAGTTATGGTTCTGCTGCTAGATTTATGGACACAGTGCTTGATTGCTTAGACTAGAGGGTGAACCATTCCGTCAAAATGAGTAATAGAAAACTCTATCCGTCTCATCGAGTGGAACAGTCACAGTACTACCACACACACGGTGAATGAAAACAGGACAGTGAAGATGATGTGATAAGTGACTGTTAGGTGGCTCCATAAGCTATTGGGTTTGCTGCACTTGTTTACCATGACAACCGTTACTTGGCATGTTTGCAGAGGTATTTAAATCGGAGAATTAAAGCTGGTACACAGCCCCCTCTGTGTTGTGGTTAACTAACTTAACTCGTCTTCACTTTACCAGGCTGCTTTTGTCCACTAGTTAATTGCAAAGTGTGCTAACTAATTTCACAAGGTATTAAAGGTGCTGTAGGTGAGATTGATTCCGGAGTTGTAAGGAGAGATAGAGCATACAAGAGCGGAAGAGAGCAAGATTTTGAATCCAGACAACCAATAAAAGTCCCCGCCCTCTCTGCTCCCTCCCGCCCTAAATTTCCCTGCCATTGAGAAGTGTTGCATTTCACTCACCTGTCATTGACTGGCAAGATGGATTCCCTGAACCAATCACGGAAAAGGATGCCCTGATCAGAATTGAGCTGGGAGCGGTCTGAAATTTAAATTGACTGAGGTTGGATATTGTCAGTTCGCATTTCAAGTAGCTGACTAGCCATTTCTAACAAATTACACTCAAATATTATCACATTAATATTACCTACTGCACCCTTAAGAGTTTGGTTGTTGTTTTTATGAATTTACCTTTATATTGCTTGACCCTTTAGTAGGCTATTCACACACTAACCCAGAACAGTAGGCTATATTTACCTGTCACTACTCCTCTCTATCACTCTACACATGCAGTACCCCATAGATTTTTCTCTATGCCATCCACACAACCCAGTGGTGGCAAAACAAACAGAATGCAGTAGTCTTCACAGTCTCCACATGCCACAATATATATTACAAATTGGCTTCTTATGAAATATTCTGCTGTAAAATCTATTATGAATGACTCAAAATAAAGATGCATACATATGCATGCAAATGTATATAGGATTCTGTGGATTCAAACAATGATCAGCATATGTCTCTCATTTTTTAATAAAAATCAGCTTCAGCAGTACATCTGTAACGCGGCTACAATGATAGCCGTGTCAGCAGCCATAGCTTAAGGAGGAGAGATTGGTACGATAGCTAACAGAAAGTGCTAGCGGTGCTCAATATGTTTCTGTCGCTATGTTGGCTAATTACAGCATGAGCTGGCATTGTCTGCTCACTGCTTAGCTAACATAGACATGCATTCATGCATGATGAAAGCATTACATGAAAGGACAAGGCTGGGATATTTTATACTTTTCTGTTTCAATGTTTTTCGTGCTGCTGATATCCCGCATACAACAAAATAGCATATGATCTTTGTAGCTAATGGCAGATATAGTATTGGTTGGTGCTGTTGTCCAAGAGTCAGCCGAGTAAGTCCACATTTTGTGGCCCAGGCCCACATAAATTCTCGTGAACGTGAGCCAGACTAGCGGGATAGTGGGTTTGTATATTGGTTCAAAATCTTTTCATCTCCTGTCCTACGTCTGAAACATTGCTACTTTTCATTTCATTGTGGATATTGACAATAAGAGGTTTCACACAGA
The DNA here is from genome assembly GCA_026745465.1 of Lota lota. NCBI lineage: Eukaryota > Metazoa > Chordata > Actinopteri > Gadiformes > Lotidae > Lota > Lota lota. The sequence goes on along the minus strand of JACYXH010000685.1, from coordinate 2,470,578 downwards.
TGATGTATTCAATATAAAATTGCCTTCATGTAGAACTCATGTATGTTGAACTCATATATATCTCTCTGTGACTACTTGGTGAATCAGAGGATGGGATGCCTGAGCTGAAAGTTAAATACACTGAAAAACCTCATATTCTCTCAAATTCCTTTGGTACGTTTCTCATCATTAAGATGGCATATTATCCCCATATAAATGAAAAAGATCAGTTATCATGTGAGCACAGTGCTCACAGAGGAAATCAAGTATTTATGTGTGAAGATGTATTATGTTAGCCTCTGAATTTGGAACGTTTAACGTTATTTCTTCAAAGTAGGTTTTAATGAGCTTGCCTGATCTGTGACAGGGTCTGCATTGGACCCAATTAAATCAATCCCAAGCCTATGGACCATCATTTCAGTCTCCGGTTATGTATCCTCTCGTCTACCCACCCACTGCCTCTCCATCCTTATGTCGGGAATGGGCACATATATATCTTTTTTCCATTAGCTAATGAATGGCTGACTAATTAAATCGGGCTGGAATCTCGTTCATGCATGAGAGAGCCCTCTGCGTTTGCACGCATATTGTTTTTTGACATTTATTTTGTCCAGCTACCTATACGAATTTGTGGTGTCTGTTCAACTTTTTCTCTTCTCAACCCAATAACTGTACAAGGCACTCGTTAGTTTTAGTTTTCAATTGAAACCTTTCATTTTATTTTATTTTCAAGGGCGAAGGAAGAAGTGCTGGAACCCTTCTGTCATTGTGATTCTGTTATTGTTTCGAATACTTAATTTCGTCTGCTGCCTACCATGTCTTCAAAACACAATATCCTCAATATATTTTTCTTGAATTTAAAAAGTTGTTGGGACTGACGATGTTCAATAAAAGCCAAGATAAAATCGTCCATTTCCCATATCGACAATTTCCGAGCATTTCCGAGCATTCTTTTATGGTTTGCACTGCTAGCAAACATAAAGTGGGGGTCTAGCAACCATCTACCATGTTAATAGCTGTTTAATGTGAAATGATAAAGAGAAAATATCTGCCATTTGAGTTTATAATGAAACTCGTATACAGTGAGAATGCTAATGTGATTGGTGGGTGGTAGTGGTAATTATTCATCGGAATGACTCACTTTTAATAATAGTCTCGTTAACCACACAATAGCAATCAGCAGCAACAGTCTGCCCCTTGTATCAACAACAAACTACGAAACTCTCTACCATGAATGCATTTGGTCTGTGGCACAGTCTCAATGACAAATTGCAAGAACATATACAACATTAAGACAAAGGGCATACAACATTTTGTTCGATATAAGGTTAGGTTTGTATTATATGTTATTTTTGAGCTGTGAAATAATTTAGTAATACTAATAAATGATTACTGATACAGTTAGGGGTCCTTTTGACTATGTTGGCGGCCATTATAGATAGCATCTTGTGATCGTATTAAGGATCCTTTTTGTTTTTTTCGTCAAGATTAGAGGCAGAGATTGAAGTTGCATGCTGGAACATGTGTCTTCCATAGGGCTGTTACTTTGTAAGGGCATCGGAGCTGAACTCCCACGATGTACTTTCTGTCCTACAATGCAAATCGCTGCTGAGCCACTGAGAAGCCAGTTGGATCTGACTGCAGTGCTTATAGAAGACAGAGAAAGAGAGGGAGCGAGAGAGCTAGGAGAGTTTGATTTGTGTGCATTTAAGTTTTTATAACTCTTGATTTTAGTTGTTGCGCCATACCTTCGGCATGTGAAAGAGCTGTCTTCCTTGCTCAGTGTGTGTATTTGAATGTGTGTGTGTGTGTGTTTGTGTGTGTCTGTGTCTGGTGTGTGTATGTGTGTGCGCGTGCGTGTGTACGGCAAGCGGGCCCGTGTGTGTGTACATACCTGTGTGTGTGTATGCCTACACACAACGCCCATGCCAACCTTTTTCCATCAATTGTTTAGGTAATGTACATTTATTCCCTTCCCTGTTTTGTCCATCGCTTCACACACTCACTGTTTAAATCACAGTTCAGAGAGGAGAGTGAGTCTTTATGTGTTGCTATGGCAACTGGGTGAGTCATTCTGCTGCAGTCAGTTTGGCCACATTCACATTAACTGTATGTCTCCCTCTTACATTCTATCGCCTTTTTTATATATAAGGAACACCCACTCCATAGTCAGGAAATCACATTATTTCAACTGTGTTCTCCGGTGTTTAATGGCTGCACACAGTAGAGAGAGCGAGACACAGACGAAAACAGAGGAAAGGAGAGAGAAAGAGAGAGACTGTCCATCCACAAGTTCTCATCGTCATACAAGGTCACCTCCAATTAAACTGAAACGCAGAGAAAGTAATATGGGATGAAATATGAAAGAAGCCTTCAGTGTGTGTGTGTGTGTGTGTGTGTGTTTGTGTGCGGTGCCCATCTGTGACGTGCGTTGGGGGTGTCAGGGGGAGGATGGATGATAAGGGCAAGTGAAACGTTGCTGCTCTCTCTTTGATTACTTATTTATAGACATCGGCGAGGGGTAATCAGTAAACCCAACACGGACTGCCCCCACATTAAGGAGGTGGAGAAGGAGGGTGGGGTGGGTGGGGGTGTAGAGGCTAGGGCAGAAGAGGTTGTGAGTGCCTCACATTAATTTGCCTCAATTTAAAAGCCTCTGCTGTACACCTGCCTTTGCAAATGAGGCGCATCCCTTGTAACTTTCTCTCCCATGAAGTTGTTGTTCGTAACGTAGCGCTGCGTTGTACAGTACTCCTCTTGTTACACACATACTTAATACATTTGTGTTCGCATCTTTGTTGACTGAAACGGTGTTCAAAAGCAGAAAAAAGTCCGCTCTACCATGCACTTCGGCTGGAGAAAGACTATCTTGGGTGAGTGGGGACTAATATACAAAATCTGTGGCGTCCCCATGTGGGAAGAGAAAAGGTTCCTTCTTTGTGGATTTATTTGGCAGCCTACCATTTGGAATGAGTAAGGTTTTTATTGGGAGAGATTGCTGATCTCAACATCTATATTTGTCATGTGCCCTTCAGTCAATTATCCCCTTTTAGATGTGTAAATGGACTCACGATCTTGTGCTTCGAAGGCTGATGACAGCTCCTCAGACTCATTATACTGCCTGCGTGCACATGACTACTTCAGGTAGTTAGTCTAAAGTGTGGAGTATTTCTATAATGGAAGGTAAGAACCAACCATTCCCTGGATCACGTCATCTACATGACCCAGTCACAAATGGAATGCGCATCTCTGTGGTACGCTAGGCCGAGGGGTGCCCCATTTCTAATTGTGACCTTTATCAGAGCATGCTCATGGATGCACCCCCTTTAAGAGCCCTTGTAGTGCTCCCTGGTGACGGAGACTTCACCGCAATCTGTAATATAACTATGACTAGGCTCCTGGTAATGTCCTGTGAAATGAGAATGAGCGGGAGCAAACAGATAGACCTAGAAAGTCCAGTGTCGGAACATTGTTTTGGTTATTATTTGGCAACTTATATGAAACACGTCAAATTTAAAATCACATTGATTTACCTGACATGGCACTAATGCATACTTTTACACATTCAAGGCTATCACTCACATATCTATCCAAGGAGTTTGTTATAAGTGATTTGTGCTATAGAAACGCTACTAAGCAAAGTGACTACAGATGCATGTCATTTAGCAGCGTGGACAGCAGAGACATCTTGCTTAATTATGACTAATGATAGATTGCGGACACTGGGGATCGAGCCCAAAACATTTTGGCTGGGAGACAAACACTCACTTTAACAGGTGAACTTCTGGCAACAGTGATCAATTAATATTCTGTTTCGCTTCTCATTCCCTCTTTTCTCATTTGCAGGAGGTCAGCAAAATAAAATTTGTAGGCCTTCAGATTTTCTAGTTTTAATATCTTGTTTACACATTCAATTAACCAACTGAGACAGGAGGAATCAGGTTAGTTTGGTCCTCCACATTATGAAGTTTTAAATCGATGCACTGACCTGAGACTTAGTCTTAATTAAACGAACAATGCATACTCTTGGATTTCGACACCGCTCATGAAATGCCCAAAGCAACCAATGCTTTTCTTTCCCTGCTGGCAAGGAAGTATTGTTGTCTGTAGCAGTCAGGAAGAAACAACTGATATGCGTTCATCATAGAAAGGGATTATATACATCAAAGCAACGGGAAAGCCTTTTGACCTGTCTTTATGTGCTTTTGAACAACAACAGAAGTTCAGTAAACCGCACCAAAAGTAAGCGTCTATACGCCAGACAGGCGATATTCGTGAGAAGAGAAACAAAACTCCTTTTCGTCATTCCATTACAATGTCAGTCATAAGAAACACACAACAAATCGGAATCACAGCATAGGCCTGTCCACAGGACTAGCGCAACCCAGACCTTGGCTATTGATCTCCTGACAGAATGTAAACCGGAGTCTTGACCCTATAGCCTGCCAAAGGTATTTCACATCAATGGCGGCGTTTTAAATGGAGCCATTGCCAAAGCCACATTTATCAATCTCTGCCATCTTTAATTTACTGTGGCGTCACGGTTTCCGATGCTGTGTCTCCCCCTGGGTTTGGCTGTGGAGGATGGCTTGAAGGCAGGGGCAGACAGCAGGTCCCCATCCACCTCCCCTCCCCCAGGCTGGGCTGGAGTGCAGCCACAGATGCCTCTGCTTGTGGGTCCAGGTTCTGGGTATCTCCGGACCCAGCTCTTCCTGCCCCTCCTGATGTGGATTGCCCACCTACACCAGGATCCCACTGCAAGCGAGAGTGGCTCTTTCACACCTACATCACAGCCGCCCACTCAACCAACTGGACACACTGGACTGATGGTAGGTTCTATTCAGCCATTCCGTTCAGCCATGTTCATCTGTAAAGAGTTCACCCTGAAAAACAGCATGAATTCATAACGAAAACACTTGTTGTGTTTGAAAATGAGTCAAACACAGAGGACTCCTCTTTCTACTCAATTGAGGTAATTTTGCAACAGCTGCCAGATATTGAATAGATCCTTCCCCAAACATTAAATAAACTCAAACCTATTCTGGAATAGTGTCTGTGTTGCTGTGTTGTTATCTGTGTGTGTATGTGTGTGCCTTTTTTCTGCGTGCACATGAGGTGTACGTCGATGTGTGCAAGTGCGTCTGTGTGTGTGTGTGTGTGTGTGTGTGCACACAGGTGTGTGCATCTGTGTGTTTGCGCGTGTGTGTGAAAGTGAGTGTGTGTGTGCGTGTGTGTGTGACTCTTTGTGTGCGTGCGTGGGTGAGAGTGCGCATGTGCATACCCGTGTGTGTGCCTGATTGGCATCAATCGGTGATGCAGTGCAGCAGTCTACAAGACTGGGGCCGACTAGCTTCCGTCTCAGTTGTAATTACTGAGGCGTAGCGGAGAAGAGTTCTCCCCTGCCTCGGGGGAGCCAGGTGACGCAGCTGGGAGTTTGGGGGCGGAGTGGAATCCTACACAGGGAGGGCAGGGGGGAAGAGGAGGAGGAGGAGGAATAGAGGGAGCGTGGGCGGACTGTGTGGGTGTACAAAGCTGCATAATCAGCTTTCTATGTTTTTTTCTCTCTCCCTCTCTCCCTCTCTTTCTGTCATTCTTTTTTTCCCTCTCCCCTTCTCTTTCCACCCCCACTTTTTGTTCTTGTACAGGCTAAACCCATACATGCTTTTTGTGCCTGTGTCTAGTGTCATTCAGTATTCTGTGCACATTATACTCCCCTCTTATTCATAAATACGGATATGTCTCACGGCCCGAACCTATTTAGCTATCCTTTGCTGTTCTGCCCGGTCTCTTCTTTCCTCTCTCGACCTCCTTTCCATATTTCCTGTGCCCATTTCCTTTCTCTGGTATGACTCGTTCCAACAATACGCCCCCCCCCCCCCTCCCACACACACACATACAAACATATACACACACCCCTCTTTCCCCCAAGGAGTAATCTTAATCAGGATGTAGGCTTTCCTCTGTCCCCTGTTCTGCAGCAATAAATGTGGCAGGAATGACAAAATGTTGATGGTCACAAAGCATCGGACTTGTACTTTTCCCGCTGTATGTCATCATATATGATGCAGCATCTTGTCATCACAGCAGGTCATTTTTTAACACAATATTTCTGGATTTCCCACACAGGGTCAAAGGGGCATTTAAGCCGCAGAGTTCACAGAATTCTCTCACCAATCCTCGCAACAAAGCCGTTAAGTTTCACAACTTGTATTTTCTTTTTTTCCCGGGTGCCACCAAGTGACGCTTTCTGCCCGCTTCTCTTTGTGGCTGTTGCCACGCGTGGATTTAGCAGCGGATAATAGGTGAGAAATGAAACAGCCGTCTCTAAGAGTGAGCAGTGGAGGGCCAGTGAATGAGTCATCGACGACGTTGCCGCCCATGCATTTTCTACAGCGCCTGGAGCCCCTGTGAAAACACACTTTGGAGGAGGGGGGCAAGAGGGGAGGGGGAGGGGAGGGGAGGGGAGGGGAGGGGAGGGGAGGGGAGGGGAGGGGAGGGGAGGGGAGTAGAACTGGGGAATACGTGAGTGTAAAAGCAAAGGATATGTGTGTGTGTGTGTGTGTGTGTGTATCACTGCCTGTCCACCTGTCTTTGTGTGTGTGTGTGTGTGTGTGTGTGTGTGTGTATGTGTGTGTGTGTGTGTGTGTGTGTGTGTGTGTGTGTGTGTGTGTGTGTGTAACCCTATCGAGCCAGAGCCAATATTAGTTTTGATCTGGTCCATCAAACTTGGACTGGTAGAATATAGTGGTAGAAATGGCAACAGCAGATTGATTGTTGCTCCTTGCTACATGATTTATATGCACACAAATAATGTCATATTTTATTTGTTTTCATTTCCCTAGACTGAACTAGGACTATGCACATATTTATATTGGGCTAATCTGTGGTTTAATCTATCTTGATTGAACAATCAGTACCATGCCATGTTTTTGCAAGCTGAAATGTAAGGCAAAGGATTTGGGAAGAAAGTAAATAGTCACCCAAACCACTTCCATCTTCCATCTGTCTATCCACAGTCCATCCACCAATGTTCTATAGTCCAACACAACTGCAGCCAAATTTGGATTTCTTCTAGCCTATAAGTATCTGGTGGAGAGACAGACAGAATCATGCAACCCAACACAGAGCTGCAGGCTGACACTGTACCCCCACCAGTCCCCAAACACTTCAAATATTTGAAAATCAATTTAGCAAATGTATTTGGAATATTATGCGAGACCAAGAAGTCCGTTTTTACGATTTGACAAAAATGTGCTGATATTCCCATTAACCTAAAAGTCTATTCAATGCGCATGGTCTGCCTTTACTCTCCGTTAACCCTTTTAGATTCCTAACCCCACCAGTGCCTGATTAATTCAACCGCCGACAAACATAAAATTTAAAACTTCAGGCCACTCTTGTGAAATTGTTCTAAAAAGATCAAGCATTTAGCTTAATTTGTGTGTTGAATTATTTATATAGATTTTTATATTTTGTGATTTTAGTTTGTTTATGATAGAAGTGATTGAAATAGACTAAAGGTCTGTCAAGTATCAACTATTCCAAGTTTTCAAATAATTGGAGAATTTGATTTAAATAAGGGCTGCTAATGCTAAACCAAAAACACATTATTTTGAAGAATAACTTCCAGGAAAATGTATTAATTATTGTTTCATTCATTTATTTACTAGTTGGAAAACAAAACAAATATAATGCTCAATACGATTTGGTCCCATAAAACCAGGATCAGCAAAGGCAATGTTGTTTGAAAAGCTTGTAGGGGGAAAGGGAGTAAGTTAAATAATTAACTAACAAGCAAGAAATACATAAATATATATGTATCTGTTTTACTTTCATGGAATTATCACAAATCCTATCATTTACAGCATCTTAGCAACAGTAGCTTTCATAAAACATGAAATATCTGGCCATACCATATAGCTAAAATATCTACCTCTTTGGACAAATGCACGTTGCCTATGGTATTGATGATTCAGTACGGTAACATCCGGAAAATGACCGACATTTTTAACTTTCATGCAAACCTGTGCACATTTATGCATCAGTGCATTAAACAGGCTACTGGTTAGTACACACACATTGGTTGTCCCCAGTTACGCATACAGTATCTGTCTTAGTGTAGTGGAGGACAACAGACTACGTCTGGCTCCTGCAACATTGTGGTTGACATGACACACAGTTGTATCGCTCTCTGTACAAATGCAGTGTTACGCAACTTTTGGTGATCCTTTTTGCTTTCCCCCCACTTGTTTAAGCCATCTGTGATTTAAAATGGGAGGAGATGCTGAATTTGCTGAGTGAATAACTTCATAATCTCGACTGTTTTTTATGTGGGACAAGATGCTGGATGTATGGCTCTTGGGCCATTTGTTTATATTAGAAAATAAAACTGATTAGTGGAAGGGAGTTTTTGGTTGGGCGAGGGAGAGAGAGAGGAAGAGAGAGAGCACATGCAAGGAAGCACAGCGAGGGAGATTTATTTTCTCCATGGTGACATAAGTGTTGGTCCTCTGAATGCGTGCATGCGTAGGAGACAGCTGATGGAGTACCGGCCCTCACTATCAGCATCCTGCTCATCCCTTTTGAAGCTCATTGAAGCTCTCATCTCTCAATTTCCTTTCATCTCGCTCATCTCATTCCTTCATTGTTCTCCTAATGAGGTGCATAGCGTCTGCATTTGGAGTCCCCCACACACACACAAACACACACACACACGAGCGAGACAATGTCCATCAGTGCATGGAGGAGAACTGATCTAATTGGGCCTAGCTGGAAAAGGAGCAACACCCTAGCATCCTCCTGAAATCGAGAGTGTGAAAAACGTCGTAGCGACTACGTTAATACTGCACCGCACATTTCTCTCTCTATACTACCCTGCTACCCAGTAAACAGCCTGTTATACTGGGTATAACAGGCCGTTGAGGCTTGTAGCAGCCAGTCAAATTAGCAGCCATGTTGGTTCTAAAGACAAGCTGGAAGGGGGAAATTGAATGCGGGTGGCTGCTAGGTGAACAAGGCCCACAGGGAGTGACAGACAACACAGGGTATTTCCTCTTCTTCTCTCTCTCTCTCACTCTCTGTCTCTCTCTTGTTGTGATTAACATTCAACTCCATCTTCTGGGGTGGATCCAAGGGGGAGAGTCGCACAACCTCAGAGAGCGTGAATCTGGGTCACGTAGAGCTCGTATTCTTCTATACTCCCCTGGAGATCTGGACGCAAGACCACTAGCCTAAACTAACCTATCTCGAGCTAAAGGCAAACTGGTTTTCAATGCTATGGGTATCCCTTGCTTTGTTTTGCCCATGGCACATTATGCCCGGGATAGGCAAATAAATATCACCTTTCACCTTCAGTTGAACACATAAGTCTGATGACGTTTGTCTAAATAACTATAGAACACATGTTAACTAAATAGAATTGCTGCCAAAAAGACCAAAAACAACAACACTTTGTTAGCTGAGAATTGGAAGGTAGTGTCACCTATGACAACCAAGGGATGCACATTAGCTGTTTTCTTTTTCAAGGGGAAAATGTGTGTGTGTGTGTGTGTGTGTTGTACAAGCTGCTGTCAAGTAAAGCTTGCTTTGCAAGCCCTATGCACAAGAAAGCATTCCGTTGTCATTAAAGAATCAAAATCGATCAGCGTTTCAAACAGCAGGCGTGTCATCAGTCTATTCTCAGTTCTAAGTGGTGGGAAGGGGAACAAGTCATAGCTTATGGAGTCAAACATTGTTTTCAGATGTGTGCAACTCTAGGCAGCTATCTAGTGTCGTCGAATGCAGTAATGCCCACATCTCTAGTTTCTTATAGCGGCCAAACCACAAAGCACATAATTAGCATGAGATGCATTTAACCGTTTTTTCGCCCTCCCTCACACGTTTGACAAAATTGACATGGAAAAATACATCAGTCATTGTGCATCGGAAAAGGAGTACCTCTTCCGTAAACAAAAACAAAGCCAACCTCATTTTTGGGTACGCTTTGAAAACCATGGCACAAAAAGAAATATAAATACCTTTTACTTTATATAGAACAGCTTCTATGGTTTCTATGAGAAAAACAGAAACGTGTTTATGTTTTGGAGCTCAAAGTCCTTCTATCTGGATGCCCATTCAGTCTGAATGACAGCACGTAAACAACCCTACAGCTCTTGTTTTGAAATTACACATACAATTTATTCTCACTCGCACGCTTGATTTGCTTCTTTTGTTTTATACAATTTCCAGGAAGCTTGTAATCTCTCTCTTATCCCTCTCTCCACCATATCGGCACACAGTATCATATCACATACCATTTCAATGGATTCACATGGGTGGAAAATATATCAGGCCATGAAAACAATGAGTTATAAAACAGTACTCGGAGTATTGGTGTTGAACTGGCAGATTGTGTCCAGATTTACAGATTCTTAATTTGTTTATGATCTAAGAGCACCTGGTTTCACAGTGGATCAATTAGTGCAGAACAGCAGTACATGATTGCTTGAGCAGCAGTACATGATAGTTGATGGCACATAAACTATCTTCAATACGCACACAGAGAAAGAGAAATACTGGGGGAAAATATTTGAATATTCTAATCATTAGGTTTAGTCATTGCTGATTCGTGAATTGGGAATTAAAATATTTATTTCCCCTTTACTGGGATGATATAAGCCATGTTCACAGAAGCTGGCTTTCTGAAGTTAAAAGTAAGCCATTGAGAGACCATATCATTTTTGGTTATGCTGACGCTTATTCCTATCCACATACAGAATAACTGTCACCCCCACACCTGTGTGTCTATCAGATCGAGCACAACAGAAACACTTACCCAAGTCTAAACTAAGTCATCTAAAATGTCTATGTAAACCACTATGGACGTTATGTGGCCCTAAAACAAGACAGAGATGAAATGGAAATGTAGCTCAGGACTGCAGGAGAGGCATGAGTGAGGAGCAGTACTGCAGCCTTTGCTACACTGGGCTGTGGTCTGGAGAAGCACGCGCCACCATTACCGCCGTGCACTCTAGCGTCGTCGTCGTGTCCTTGGTTTGTCGAAGGCCCACATACAGCCTCTCATCCAGGCCGGCGGTCAGTTTGTCCGTTAGCTCGGCGGTGAAGGTCTGGGGGCCGTAGCGTCGGGAGTCCGAAAGTGAAGGCGGGGAAAGCTGGCCGGGCAGCAGCGACCGCCCCCTGTCTTCCTGAAGGCCAGGGCCTTCCTCTGACCGGCCCTCTTTCGCCGAGATGGAGCGATGTAGAGAAGGAGGAGGAGGCTGTGTCTCCTGGCCTCCACCGGTGCCGCCCTGCTCGCCGACCTCTGCGCTCTGGCACCCTTCGTCCAGAGGCTCCCTCTCGTCCTTGGTCTTCACGGCCGCAGTGGCGTCCGACAGCTTGGGCGTCTCGGGGGCGCTGCCGGTCCCGTCGCTGGCCTCGTCGTCGGGGGCGCTGACGATGCGTGGGAGGGTGACTTGGTAGCTGGTGTCCAACAGGTAGCTGACGCTGTCGCCACGCCGCAGCGGCGTGCGCTGCCGCTCGAAGGAAGAGTGGAAGTGTCGGACGCCAGGGTCACTCCACTGCTTGTGGCGCTGCCACTGCTTGCGCAGGTGGACGCGGGACCGGTGCTTCTTCACGGGGGACTCCTGCTGGTCGAACTGGGGGTCGTGGCGGAGGAACTCGTGAAAGAGGGCATCGGTCTTCTCGTCTATGCTGTAGTCGCGGCGGTGCAGGGTCAAAGATTGGGGCGGCGATGCCGGCTGTGCCGCCTCACGGGCCGTAAACATCTGACCAAACGGGGACCAGCCCAGTGGGCCCGCGCCCGTCGCTATGGCAACCCTACCGCTGGCCCCAACCATCACCAGCTCCTCCTCTGGCTCTTCCTCGAAGAGATGCGACTCAAAACTCTCACCGACGGTACCGCTGCGCCCGGCACTGGTGAAGTGGTGCCTCCGCTCCAGGGCAGTCCGGTCTTGGGGGCTACCGTTGTTGCTGCCCGTCCCAAACAGGCGGAGTTCTTCTGGCCCACGGCACGGAGCCTCTATGGAGGCGTAGCCGCTGTCCATCTGCAGCAGCTTTCGGTTACCCGTCTCCCCGTCACTGCCCCCTCGCTCCGAGTCAACGCTACCCTGCTTCTTTTTCTTCACCTCCGGCCCCAGATCCACCTCCTTCGACCCAGTCAAACCCTTTACTTCCTGCCCTTCCTCTGCTTCATCCCCCAAATCCTGGGATGGGTAGCTGGGAAGCCCACCTCTCGCTGTCTCAGTACGCCCCCCCAGCGAACACACGCTGTCCGCATCGCTGCAGACAGAGTTCCTGTCGTTGTTGCTGCTGCTCTGGTCCGAGGCAGCGTATTGCTCCAGAGAGGCGCGGAGGTTCCAGATATCTCTATAAACGGCCTGGGAGTCCAGGGGGTCGATGCTTTCTCCGGCGGCGAGGGTCATTGCTTCGTCCTGTGGATCAGGGGAGAGGCCGATCACCCCTGGACCACCACGGCTGCAACGCGGCTCCACCAAGACCTCTACCTCTAACCTGTAGTGTTGACACGGGGATGCACGGACACCCACACACACACATACAGCATCACACGGACACACAAAGCGATTTAGGAGGGAAGAAACAAACAGAAAGAGAGAAAGGAAAAGAGTTTGGGTTGGAGAGATGAACACAAGCACACGCACACACACTCACACACACACATTACAAACACAACACAAGGGTCAGTCATGTTAAGTTCTCTTTCAGACTCGCTCAGAATCAAAAACGGAGCAAGGTTTATGATTTATTACTATATGTTGCATTGTTTTAACAAAATTTTACATGCTAATTTATCTTCTTAATTATAAGCAAATAATGCAATAATATAAATATAAAGTTTTGACTTGTGCTTGACTATGAATGAAAGGCTAAATGAACATGGTAATTGCTTTTTAGTGATTAGCACAGTACATCTTCCAGGAAATAACTACTATTTCAAAATATATATTGATATCTGTAAAAATACTTAGGAAGCACTGGTTTTGTTTCCTTACATTTACTATATTATAGTAATAATAAAAATATCTTTCTTTTTTTAGGAAAAGGTTACTAATTGTTTCGCCGAAACTTGCTTGTTGAACCAAACAGGCCATTGGGGAAATAGACAACTCTCCAGAATTGGAAAGTTTAAAAAAATAAACCCAGTATGGGATCCGGCAAATCCCCTTCATGGGAATCAAAAGCTGGGTTGACTTTTTCAAAGAACTTCCAATGCACAATGATAATGTTTCTGAGTCTGACCTGTGTTGAATAATGCCAGCTAATGCATTTCATGGTGTACTTATCCCACTGAGTTGACAGATGGCTGAGAGTTGCTACAGAAGGTTCATTATGTGAAGCGATGTTCCATAATGGTTTTTCTTTACCAACATGTAGGCATGAAGTGAAGCAGGCCAGCCTTTTATGAAATGACAAGAAAAAGTAGCAGTTACAACTGACGTTTATTGATTCATTGATTATTTCACGGCAGTAATTTAAAGTGTTTAATATCCCTATTTATAATAAATGGTGAGTTAGTCAAGCAATGTTTTTGTATGCTTTAGTCAAGCCAACTACTATAATCTCTTGTACCATTATTGTTTAAGACTTAAAAAGAGAGTATTAAACAATTTATTGTTTTGTTTAGTGCAATCCCTTCAAACACTGGGGCAATTACTACTTCAGTGCAGAAAGAACTCAAGAACTCAAATGTGACTCATGCATAATTTGCATGAGTATTTCCAACCAAACCTTTGTGTGTGTTTCACTTATGTCGAGAAGGTGATGCGCAGTTACCACTAGGGCTAGAGTTTCATTTAATTTGTTTCTGTTGATATACTGCACTGTACTGCTGAGGGGAAATACTTGGGAGGAAGAGCTCAGTAGAGGTAGAATCCCTCCTCAAGATATAGTCCAATGATCGTGTTTCACGATTGCTTCACAAACACATTCTGACAAGTTCCAACATGGAGACAGAAACAGGGAAGGGCTTTCAGAGAATTGTGGAGCAGTGCTTTGTCAAGTTTAAAAAGGTATTGTGTCATCAATGTAATACATAAGTTCCTGATGTCAGAGTGGCGAAGCTGATTATAAAAAAAAATATGGTTATATTCGCGAGAGTGTAATGCTGCAACATGAAACCCACACTGATTGGTTATTGATTCCTCACATTGCCGGTCTTTCCTCACTGACTTTTTGTTGGTTTGCGAAAAGGCCTTTTCTGTGGTTGTTCATTAAATGCATTCAATCAATACATCTAAATGTCCAAATGTGATATATCCCGCCCATTTAAGAACCCCCAAAAAAGCACCCATCAAACCAAAAAATGTATGAATGTTCTTTAGTTCTGGACAAAGCGTAGTGGTGAGTAAGGCCCAGGATGGCAGTCTAGTCAAAACCAAAGGGGTTATTTCCTCCAGTTTATAGACAATGGGTGTGTGGCAGAGCAAAGCAGTGGCAGGGATGAATGGCAAGGCAATTAAAGATACCTGCCGAGGGAGGGTGATGGTGGTGGTGGAGTGGACGGGGGTGAGTGGCGGCGGGCGGACGCGCGGCCAGGGCAGTAGGTGACGTCCTGGGTGCGGGCGATGTACTGGATGAGGTCGTTGTGATGGGCATCGTTATCGCCCTGGTCCATGCTCTCACTGGCTGCGCGCTGGCGCTGGAACTGCCGTCTCTTGGGGGAGCCTGGAGCAAGGAGGCGGGAAGACACACGGAAGGTAATCTCAAATCAAGTTATTGTAATCTCAGACAGGACAAGGGAATGCATCCAATTTAATGCATTGAAATGTTGAGGGGAACAAAAGAGGTAATTTCAGGGGCGGAGGATATGGTAAAGGAGATTCTGTTATTGTGTGACTCCTTCCCCTTGGTGTATGGGGAAACAGTTTGTGTAAAACTAGTCGTGATGGTGTATTTAAAAATAGGAATGAGAATGTGTGTGTGTGTGTGTGTGTTTGTATGTGTGTGTAATGTAATGTAATGTAATGAAGGGCGTGGGCTCCACCCAGTAAGGGGCTTAAGACCTTGGAAAGATCTGCGTCACTGAGCCATCTGTGTGTGTGTGTGTGTGTGTGTGTGTGTGTGTGTGTGTGTGTGTAAGTGTGTATAATGTCTGCCAAGAGTGGCATCTCCCAGTTGATTCCCATGCACCAAATAAAGCACACGGAGGTTTTCGAAGCACACTTCCAAAACCTTAACAAACACGATTGTCAAACGAAGCATAGATCGCTTATTTATGCTTCGTTAAGATCGCTGTCCATAATGAACATACATAATTATATTATTAAATTTTTCTCTGTAACATCAGCCAAGAGATTACAATAATAAAGCCTTGAGAGCACCAAGCATTGGTTACCCCTGGTGTCCAAACTGGAGGCTCTCTGACTGCTGTCCAGCTTCCACTTCTTGATCTTGAAGTACGGGCTGGCCCCCTCCAGGCTGGCGTGGCGCCGCAGCTTGGTGAAGAACTGAAGCACGGGCCCCTGGGCCCCGACGTCATCAGGTGGGCCCCCGCTCCCCATCCCTGGCCCCGCCTCGGCCAAACTCATACCGGTGGGGCTCATGGCCCCCATTATCTCAATCTGGGAGAGACGGGGAGGAGAAGGGGGTAGGAAGAAGATGTAAGGATTGTTTACTGATTGACTCCCACTGTTCACCCCTTCACTGCCAACCCAAGTCTCTCTTGCTCAACGTGAATCACCCTCCCTTCGTTATGGATGGCTCATCAGTTTACCACAGACCCCTCTGTTGACCTCTTTTTTTTTCCTCTGGCATCCATGGTGTTATTGTGTTTGTGATGCAGGGATGTAGGAAATATGATGAGTCATTCATTTGGGGTGGTATCTAAAGTGTCGCTGTAATTATGAGTGGATTGATAAAACAGTGACATTTTATGCACAACAACAAATGCTAAATAACATTAGCTACAGCCCTGATGTGACCATCTTCAGAGCCTAATTTTGATCACATGAACTATATTCAATGTATGTATTGCCATGTTTTCCTCCAGACTCACAACCTAGGAGTGGGTCAATCTGGTATCCAGCAGTCCTACTTTGTTACAGATGAACTGAAACCAAACTTCAAGGGGCGGAGTTCCGCCTTGTTTCCAGTTTCGTTACGGAGGTATTCTGCCAAAGAAAAGACCAACTATATATTTCTGGCCATTCGACACTTTGTTGATTTGAAAAACCGTTTCAGACACTTTTTACCTGTTTAATAATGCTGGCTGAGTGTCTGCCAATACGCGCTACACGCTTACAGATCCAGCCACACGATGGGTCGATGCATAAATAAAGCGAAGGAAGGTTTTACACCCCGTTCACACAGATTTGCGCTGCCTGAGACTAGGAGTGTGTTGACCTACAGAGCTGGTGCTGCGCTGCTTGGCGCTGGGTGCTGAGGGGATCCCGCTAAAGCTGGTGTCCACCACAGGCTGGAAAGGGTCCCCGGGAAGCCTGGAGCTGGGGCTCAGGCTGCTCACAGATGTCTGGGCCAGGGGGCACAGCATGGGCTGGACCGAGGGAGCCACACAAACACACACACACACAGACACACACGCACGCACGCATACATAAACGACACACACACACACACACACACGCAAACGCATGCAAGCGCAAACTCACACAAACACACACACAGAAAACACACGTTTTCATTTGATGTTAAAGCATCAAATGATCCATATTTGTTTCAGCACCAGTTGGCATTCTTCCGGTTTCGTGTGGCTGTACACGTGAAACCATCATGTTACAGCACAACACTGCAAGTAAGTACCAAGTCTTCTACTAAATGAGATCCAGTCAAAAGTGAGGTGGTTTCACAAATCTTGGCTACATCTATCTATGGTGAATCAAATCCAGCAGCATGTACAGCATCCAAGTTATGAATAATGCATGCTTCATAGGGGAGTCATCGATGCACATAGCCCATTGAAATGAGTGGGCAGAAACAAGATGCCCGCTTGATGCATGTACATTAGGCTGATACATGGTCTGTGATTGATTGATTGTAATTGCCCCCTCCCCGCACCCCCCCCCCCCCCCCCCCCCCCGCACCCCCCCACACACACACACACACACACACGCACACACACACACACACACACCCGGTGCCTGACTAACGATGCGTCAGGAATAATAAGCAGGGTCAGGCCCGTCACCTGGAAGATGGAGAGCGCGGACTTGGCAGCGGGCCGCGTTGCCATGGTGATTGTGTTCTCGGCCGAGTCGCACTCCGGGATGGTCAGGATCTTAAGCGCGGGAGCGGGGATGTGGAGGTGGGTGAGCCGGGCGTTCTTCAGGTGGTGGAAGTCCCCCTCCGTCAGGGTGTACCTGGGCAGCACCACAGCACGCGGTGGAGTTGAAGGGTTAAGAGGTACCAGTACATGTCAAAATGTGTAATCTGGGATCCAGCAGTCCTACTGTGTTATAGCAGAACTATAGAAGAATTTTGAAGTGTATTTCTACAGTGACGAGCCAACACTGTTGATTTGTTCGCCAATAACGCATTAACTGATCCCAGCCTCCAGCAGCAGCATTGGTCTAAACAAATATTAAGTGAACACCCCATTCACCCAGATTTGAGCCATCAGACTTGAGATATTAATCTGAAGTCTGATTATCTTGAGTCTGATTTGTGAGAATACAAAATGGGTAATTATTAATGTACATAGATTCCACCATACTTCAATCATCCATTTCAAAACAGCTAATCCGCTACATCATTCAAAAAACGGCGTAAGAAAACCCTTGCTTGTTTTCGCTATTCAACATGTTTTTCACATTTGTTCCACAGCAAAAATCTCAAAGAGAAAACATTGTAAATCTGGCGCATGGCAGCTGATGCTGTCATTTAGCCATCAGAAGAACCCTGAACACATCAGAGTGAAGAGGGGAATAATGGTTATCCACAGAGTGATTGGTTGGCTTCCTTGCCAGACGGATGCATTCTGACCTCATTAACTTAACCCTTTATTCACTGACATATCCATTAGATGGAGACAGAATAAAAACACTTCCATTGATCTTAGTAAGGAGGACCGAGGCTATTTGGTTTGTATATATATGCTGAATGAGAGTTAAACAGGAAATAACAAGGCTTTGTAGCTTAGCAGCGAGGGTGTTCAATTTGGAGCCAAAAGGATGTAGGTTTGATCCTTAATGCCCTTCAGTGAACCTGTAGGCATCCTTGAGCTACGATGCCTTCATTACCTGTAACATGTATCTTTCATGTTAAGCTAATTCGGACAATAGGATCTCCGAAAAGACTAAAAAGTACCACCACCACCAGAAGTATGTTTGAGACTGTCTGACGGTATGTTTACACATGTTAACAGGGGCGTGGCTGACCTGCGACCTTTCTCCTGAGCCTTCTTGCTGTGATCGAACAGCGCCGCTTCGTTGAAGGACACGCGGCGGCCAGTGGTCCCCGTGGACAGGAAGCGATCCGTCTCCATGTCATGTGAGCTCTCCGCGGACAGGCATTCCGACTCATCCACCCTGATCGTGATTTCTGGAAAATAGAGATAGATGCGTCGTTTAGTTTACATATCCGACAATTATGTGTTTGTTAGATAGCTTTTCCTCTACATGTCCCTGTGTATTTGTATGTAGATATTAATGATGTTTGAATACTTTGGCCTACAAGGAGATCACATGTTCTGAATTGAACTCAATGGTTTCAGTGCACAAACGGTTTGAAGTCCATACATTATTTAATATATGCGCAAGTGTTATGTATATTTTATGAATCCTCTTATGACATCCTTCAATGCCCACGCCCACGCCCTGCACCACATCATCATGTCCCGTCCTGTCTCACCGTGCGTGGGCTGAGAATCCTCCATGTAGGTGGTGTTGGTTTTCTCTGGGTCATCGCTGGCCCTGGGGCACACAAGCAAGACATGGGGATCAATGGTGTGACATGATTACCCCTGAAGTCTGTGTCTTTCATCTAGGGAGCCCAGCTGATACTGGCCACCACCGAAGACCACAATGCACGAGACAAGAGCCTGTGATCGGACCCTTTGTGCAGAAAATTCGATAAACTGTTTTCACATTCTATACCTATACCTACTTATGGTAGAGGTTTGTAATGTTGTTGTCAATTCATGTATTTATTCAGGGAAAATATAACTATTGCACAAAAGCTAGGGCAGTAATTGATATAATCCAATGGAATGCAAAGACAACGTTATGTAATGTTTCAAATACTTCAGTTCAGATTGTGGGTTTGGGTTGAGAGAGAGAGAGAGAGAGAAAGAGAGAGAGAGAGAGAGAGAGAGAGAGAGAGAGAGAGAGAGAGAGAGAGAGAGAGAGAGAGAGAGAGACCTTCCACTGATATCACTCCTAATTGGCATGAATCTTCCATGCATGCTACTTAATTAAACCCCAAGCCCCAGCTCTGCTCCTTCAGGAACAGATAAGGAACCTAAACTTCTTCACCACCATGCCTCTCCATCTGATTTCATTGTTCCATGCAACCAGCTGTGGCTGCAAAAGTGTAGTGTAGAAATGTGTATGAGCGCATGTGTGTGAGAGAGTGTGTGTGTGTGTGTGTGTTTGTGTGTTTGTGTGTTTGTGTGTATGTGTATGTGTATGTGTATGTGTATGTGTGTGTGTGTGTGTGTGTGTGTGTGTGTGTGTGTGTGTGTGTGTGTGTGTGTGTGTGTGTGTGTGTGTGCATGCTGCGGGAGAAGAATCACCGCCTATGGCTGCTTTGAAATCTCATTACAGTCATCATTTGTACCAGTCTGTGCACACAGCCCTTTCTGCAGCCCCACAGCCTCCATGCCTGCTCCCTTCCCCAGCTCCTACTACTACACTACACTACACTCCATCTTTCTGCACATTCAAGGCACGGTTATGGGATCCCATCTGCTAGTGCACCGCGGCATCTTGAGCGTCCACGCATATTTTTTTGGTCCGCTGAACGAAAACTACTGATGAATCACAAAAAAAAAGGTGCATGAATATTGAATGTGGTTTTTCACGCCTGTGATGTTTTTCATAAGCTAGCCCAGTTGGAACAGCATGGTCTGTTCCGTACCGGAGAGTGAACCACTTTCTCCTCCCTCCTAATAAGCGGGGGGAAAAGACGTCTTAATAGGTACACAGAGTAAGATGCACAGGTGATTTGCCTAATTTACAATTCTAATGGTTTCTACTTAGTATTGCAATTATACAAGGGGAGCGTGAACAGAGAATCCTCTTCATCGCTAAATATGTGGGGGAAGTGCAAGGTGCAAGAAAGGTGTGTGTGTATATGTTATGTCAGAGAGAGACAGAGAGACAGAGAGGCAGAGACAGAGAGACTTTAGCTTCAGTAGCTGGAGCCAAAACACGAAGCCAGTAAAGGAGGATGGATGGATGGATTTAGATTAATAGATTGAAAAATGGATGGGTGGATGGATGGAGCTGAATAGATAGATAGCTAGATGGGTGGATGGAGGAAGATGAATAGATGGACGAGTGGATGGATGGATGAATAGCTAGATGGATGGATGGAAGACAGATGGATTTGGAGCTAATTCATTGAGAGCGTCCTGTATAGAAACACAGAGTGAAAAGGTGTAGGCCTCATCTGTGTCGTCGGGATACCCGGACACAGTTCTCACCTGCCGTATCGCTGCCCTGGTCGACAGCAGCGGCGGAAGATGAGCAGGAGAATGGCGATGATGACCAAGGTTCCTACCAGAAAGATGGACAGGATCACCAGGAGGAGCACATAGCCATCCTGCCTCTCTGCAGCCTCTAGAGGGATCTCCTGAGAGAACACACACACACACACACATATACAACAAAGTATAATCTACCACCCCAATAACCTAACAGCCAAACCTCCATACATCAATACACACATGTGGGTTGCACTAGTTGAATGAGAGCTCTATGCACCTATGCATGAAAGTAGACCATTCATTTCTGGGGCTTCTTCAGCCATGGTCAAAGGGTTGGCAAAACAGTGAGCCCTTTCACGATAAACACATCAAAAAGACGAGGGGCCAAATTGCGGACTTTGATTGCATGCCAGATGAGCATTTGAGAGGAAATGGAGGGACCATTTCTTTTCCAGCACATTTGAAATAAGCCACATGTTTGATTTGCCGCTTCCATGGATGTTGTATTGTATTTGACTTCGGTCCATTGTCCACGCTACCCAATGATTTCAGCAGCAATCGGTCATCAAAATTGAAAAGTGATAGATAGACAGATAGAAATAAAATAAAAAATCTAGAAAAACATTGCTGTTTAAAATGGCGGCAAGGGGGAAGACAAGTGAAGGGTAGTTGGCAAGGGAGCCAAGAATAGACAAAAAAAAGAAACATTAAGGCCTTGAGGAAACCACTTGTAGCTCTGTGGCCAGTGGATTCTCTCAAGAAAGAAGAGAAAACCCTAATGTCTAGCCCACAAAAATAATTTCCTCTCCTGCTACCTCACCTAATTTCTTAAAATGAATGCCTTGTTTTTACTGGCAGGTCAGGGGTACATAATGTACCAATATATTTTAGGGTTTTCAGTTAAACACATTTAACAGACACTTGATTTACATACAATTCAACATAACCACCACAAGGTAATCATCTTGCTCAAGGACGCCAACAGGTAGACTGCAGACATTGGGGTTCAAACCCATAACCTTTTGACTGGGAGGAAAACACAGTCAAACACCCTAACACTACCCCTTATCAGTCCAAATACCCTCTGGCTCTATGGCGCATAGTGCCAGTGCCATGTTTAACGTGGCATGCTTAAAAGGGCTAGACATTAGGGTTAAAAGTGTGAGCTAAATAAGAGTGTGTGCTGATGTTCAGCACATGACGACCACTTCAGAAAGGAAGTGATTAATAAAAGTGCTTCTCGGTCTAGGGTATGTATGATGTGCCGCCATGTAGTGCGATGAAACATATTTATGACCGACTATGTGTGTGTGTTACCTTTATTCCAGCTGCTAAGCAGCTAAAGAGTTTGGTGCATACAGCGATCTATAAATTCCATGGTGCCATTTATCAAGAGCTACCAGGGCTATTAACATGTTCGTGCACCTTGACATGGAAAAGCTCTCAGCAAGATTGAATACATCACAGAAGTGGCAAGGGGTGGACGGTCTGCAGGTCTTTGTATGAAATATAATAATATTATGATTTTCTGTTGGCATGCCTACTTGGGGTTTGTATTTTGGTCAATTTTGTAATCATGCTCGCATCAATACCTTAATTAGGAGGGAAATAGAAATGGAAAGTCACAGCGACGATGATGACACCTTTTTTTGCAGAATACATCAGAACATCAAAACAAAATGCATTAGGGCTAATTGCCTTCGGGGCCGCCAGGATAAATTATGTACTCCCCTTTCTATTTTTAAATTGTTTGTTCATTTAATAGAAGTTCTAGCTCTATTGTAACAGTATTGGCAAACAAATGAAGGCATGACTCACGCCTGTCTACATTACATCAATGGTATTTGTCTTATCCATTAGAAAACATTAGAGTTACACATTGATGTGTTTTCCACATGTGTTAAATGCACACATTGTGGAATAATTGCATCACTAATATGTGGTAACATGCTGATGTCAGATTGTAAAAAACAAATTATGGGCTTGTATGTGCCTTTGTATACAGGACAGTGAAGAGAACAGGAAAGCAGGTTGGAGAAGAGAGGGAATGACATGCAGCATAGGACCACAGGGGGGAATCAAACCTGATTCGCTACAAACAGCACTGCTTACGTGGTAAATGCATTGGCCAGCTGAGCCACCAAGATGCCCTGTTTGTAATTTCTTTGAGAAGCAAAATTAAAACTACGATTGGATAAGAGATTGAATTATTGCAGGCACAGACCAGGATGTTCCCTATTAACTAGTCTGTCAGAAAGAGGAAGCACAGTGAGGTGGATACACACACCCAACACAAATTAACATGTTCTCTGAGAAGAGGTCTGTGTTGACAGGCAGACTTACTGTGGAATTTTCTGGTAGGATGTTCCAGACGGTAGACTCATTGCTCATGGTCCAGGCCAGCAAAAGGGTCCCCCTGAGACATAACATATGGCAGGAGAGACAGACAAAGAGAGAGAGGGGATGGGGGGGGGGGGGTAGATGTGGAAGGGAGAGAGGCAAAGGAGGTGAGAAAGAGAGCGATAGAGGGGGGTAACGAGATAGATGGTACAGAATATTTAACTTAGACACTGGTAACAACAGAGTTGTAAAACACAGGAGAGGAACCAGGCTTAAACTATGCACACATTACAGCAAAACACCAAGCAAATGGTGTATAAATTAAGCTGAATGCGTGTGCGTACAATAGCCTACACATTGTATGAGTGGATCTAATTTTCTAATTCAATATGCTATGAGTCAACATCTATGGTCTCACATAGACACGCATTCCACACACACACACACACACACACACACACACCTAAAGCAAACAGGAATGCCACTGTTACTAAGCAGTTAAAGCAGTGATGCCGACGGCTGAGCTCCGCTAGTGTTACTGCTGCTATGCGATCCCTCATACAGAGCATAGCTATTAACATCACTTGAGTCACCAATGACCCATTTGCCCACACAAACTAGTACCACCCCAACACACACACACACACACACACACACCGTCTCTGTCGATTTACTCACGCAGCACGGAGGAGCCAAATCCTTGCACCACTCAGCTCTCACTGTCATCCTGCCAGCAACTGCACCACAACATCCACTCTCCCTCAGCCAGCTACTCAACCTGTAGGCTACCAGCACAGCAAAAATCTCTCTCTCTCTCTCTCTAGCTCTCTCCGTAGCTATCTCCTTGCTCGCTCTCAACCTGTAGGCTACCACCACAGCAAAACTCTCTCTCTTTCTCTCTCTGTATCTCTCTCCGTAGCTAGCTCCTTAGCTCCCTCTCAACCTGTAGGCTAACACCACAGCAAAAAGCCACAGCACCACAGTAAAACTCTCTCTCTGTATCTCTCTCCCCATCCCTCTCTCACTTTATCTCTCTCTCTCTTTCTCACTGTATCTCTCTCTATCTCTCTCAGCTCTCTCAACCTGTAGGCTACCACCACAGTAAAACTCTGTAGCTCTCTCCATCACTCTCTCTTTATGTATCTATCTCTTTCTCTCTGTAGCTTTCTTTTAACCTGTAGGCTACCACCATAGCAAATCTCTCTCGCTCTCTCTGTGTCTCTCTCTCTCTTTCGCTCTCTCTCGCTCTCTCTCTCTAAGCTCCCTCTCAACCTGTAGGCTAACACCACAGCAGAAAACCACAGCACCACAGTAAAACTCTCTCTCTGTATCTCTCTCCCCATCCCTCTCTCTTTATGTCTCTCTCTCTTTCTCACTGTATCTCGCTCTATCTCTCTCAACCTGTAGGCTACCACCACAGCAAATCTCTCTCTCTCCCTCTCTCTCTACAAGCCTAACCCAACCACCTCCACCATCCACACTCTCAGCCCTTAAGAGCTGCTACGATCCGCTGCTATAACAGCTCTGTCATCGCCAGGCTGCTCTTCTCCTCACAGCATTGTCGTAACACACATGCTAGTGTCTTACCCTGGCGGAGGGCCGTGTGCAGGAGCTCTGTTCGCCTGTGTGTGTTCTTCTTTGCTGTCTCTGTTCCTCAGCTCTCTTGCAGTAGCAGCAGCATCCTCAGCCTGGCTGGCTTCAGCCTCCTCCCCCCTACACGCCTTCGTCTTCTTCTTCTTCGTCTTCTTCTTTCTTTTTCTTCGTCTTCTTCTTCTCTCCTCTCTCTCTCTGTGCCCCGACCAGGCGGGCTGGGCCTTAAACAGCAGGGCTCCCCTTGGGTTGGCCCAATGGCCGGGGATCAGCAGCACAGGTTTGAGCCATACCTGGCAAAACCCAATCAGGGTACATGGTCAGTTGATAACTCTAATAGTTAAAGGGAGCCACTGGTCTCTGGTGAATGGATGAAGACTGTATCTAAATACAGTGTCAGGAGATCACACACATGGAGTGTATTTAGATATATCGGAATGCGATATCTCTTTGGTGCAACGCCTTGTTTAAGTAGGTCTCGTTATCAATAGTGTGAAAATTGAAACTTGTATGGACTTCCGTGGGCACTATAGACCCAAAAATGTTACGCACAATTTGTTTGAAATAAGGGCTTTGTAATGGACTACGCAACATAAAATAGCAATCCATAGATCGGTTAAGCACCTTGAAACGTAGAGCTTTATTCTAACAGGTATGAACTGATAAATAATTCCAATCTCATCGCTCTATGAAAAGTGCTTACAGTGTGCTATTCCACAGTCAAGTCACCGATCCTGCTTGCATGATGCTTAATCATATAGCGCTATGAACTTCAATTATTGATTTGCAAAGGAAGCAGATGGTGGGGCTCATTCCATATCAGATCATGTTCTCTCATTTAGGATAACGCTTCGAAGCAACATGCGGGTTGCTATGGCAGGAGTCGCAGAGGTTGTAGCCTATATCACGTAAGAATTTATATGTGGTAAAACGTTTGCGTTAGAATAAACCCTTAATAGATACCGACAGGAAAAACGAATCACAATATAATTCACAATGATAGAACCGCACCAAAGCAAGCACATTAGATTCAATAGCGTGGATTTAATAATCCTGTAAAAATTAACAGCGGCTCCGTGGAAGTTTATGTTTTACATTAAAAGGCAATAGAAATGATCGCAAAATGAGGTAATACATTGCTAATATTTATTTTACATAGGATTGGCAAATATCTAAACGCATTCAACATGCTGGAAATAAAACTAACGGTAAAAAAAAAACGGTGAAATGTATCTTAGTTTATATAGCTGTTGCTTGTTATTTCTATCAGTGTGCAATGAAACCAACCTTCTCGACAAAAAGGTTTGCACGATGGGCTTATCACATCATGCAAATATATATTATAAAGATACACTCACCTAAACGAATCAGGTGGTCCATATGTCAACACGGTGTGTTCTGTGGCAATAGCCCGAAAACTCTCACGGAACATTTTCATTTAAATTTTAGGACTAAGTATTTATGAATGAAACCCTATTGCTGAAGACACACCCACTCAGTCATACACGCAGCACGTGACGCGCTGCATCTTCGCCTGAAGACACGCCCACTCAGGGGGTGAGGTAAAGCCGTGTGAACGAATCAATCGATATGACGCTTCCGAGAGGCTTGGTCGTGATTGAGATCGTCTGTGATGGAAATGTGTTGGGAGGAAACCCCCGTGAGTTTAGGACAACTTATTTAGGGAACTATGTATCAGTAACCAATAGACTACCTTGAGAGGCATGTCTTTTCTTCTTTGACTTCTCACATTTAGTAGCGTTTTGATATTAAATATAAATAGGCCCACATATAAGGACAAACAAAGTGTATATCATAGGCCAATAAATTAGACATATTGCACATGAAGTAGGATGTCCCATTACCAGATTCAAGAACTTTTGATTTAATACAATTTGAGTTATTGTGACGAATGACAAGTGCATAAGAATAGAAAATGCAGAAAGCTATAACGTTGCCTCTCAGATAGGCTATGCTTTTGCGCCATCTGCTGGTATTGTAAAAGTATTGTCGCTACTGGTTGATACAAATGTTTCCCAGTCATTGCCAATATTGAAGCCTATATGTTGGCCTATGCCCTATCACGTATAGGTATCACGTTCAAATTATTAATAACATTTTTACTTATAATATAGCCGTGTTTACTGCATACTGATCAACTGTGGCTGCCAGGTGATGGATAAATGGGCAAAAGTGCTGTGTGGTGACTACATTTCCCGGTTTGCGTTTCGCCAAAAAAAGACTACACATTCCGGCATGAGCCACTGGCGTAAAGCATTGTGGGTAGGTTACCAACGTCCTTGTCCTATTAGCACACACTGACTGTCTTCACGTTGGGATCTCTGCAGTTCATCTATATTCCTATTAACACACATCTGTCCCAAAGTATGATGGCAGCCAGGTTTCTTCGTCGTACCGTTCCCATGCTGAGGCAAGCTCGATGCTATGCCGAGGCTGTCACTGGAGCACCTCAGATGTCCTTCACATTTGCTTCCCCAACACAGGTAGGAAGAGACAGTGATACGGGAGGCTTTTTAGGCCTAGCTAGCCTAATGCCTAGCTAGCATGATGACTTTCTTCAAATGACCGGTACTGTTCAGTATTACACTTGACCCGCTTTAACTTTCACTTGAACCTTCCATAATAATATGCCGCTGACATTTCTGCACTGCATTAATGCGTCATTGAGAACTTTTGACTGACATGTCTTTTTGCGGGGAGCTTGCTAGCCTAGCCGCTCATGATAAATGTTAAACTTGACTCCACTTGTCTTTGGCTCTTTAACAGGAAGTTTAAAACAAAATACATATTGAGCAGAAATACAAGTGCATGAATCGCAACGGTCGAAGTGTTAACCGTGTCTCAGGCTAATGTTTCTAAAGCCCTAGGTCTTCATGTTTACAGGCGTCCGTTTTTGGTTGTCGGATACATACACTGCTCTCATTCATTTGACCTTTGAATTGAGTATGCGTTTAGTTAAGGATTTGAGATTCTGCATCCATGCTATTCATTGAAAGTGTACATGCAGCTCAACGTGAACGATTGCAATGCCCTTGGATTTATAACTGATGGTTTGCCATCGTCTATAATAGCATATGTAAATCACGGTCGTTCAAACTAGATATGTAACGTTTATTAAATGACATGCACATTTGTTGCTAATGATTAAAAAAATACAAATGCACTTGTTCCCATCCAGTTAACAACACCCCCTCCCTCTTTTACAGGTGTTCTTCCAAGCTGCTAGTGTAAAGCAGGTTGACGTGCCCACCCTGACCGGTGCGTTTGGTATCCTCCCTGCCCACGTGCCCACCCTTCAGGTGCTCAGACCTGGGGTTGTCACAGTCTTCAGTGATGACGGCTCAGCCGCAAAATACTTTGGTGAGCTTTTGGCTATAATTTTCCCATGATGTTGGAAGTGTTGTATGGCCATTAAATACAACACTGGCCGTGCCTACTCACACCATCACACATGCATCATGAGAGCAGACAATTATCCAGCACTGAAAATGTTTAGATGTATTTGTACACATTATTGTCCAGGCTAATAGTTCACAACTGTGCATACTGGAAATGTTTATGGAGCACCTCTGTGGTCACCCTACTCATTGTGTATGAGCATTTATTCAAATGATTTTGGTCTTATTGGATGTGCATATGCAGCCCATCCAGCAGGTGGCAGTAAAGTAATGAGTATGAGGATTGTGAGCTTCACAACTCAAAGGAAATGTACATTTCCTATTTTTGTGAATTGAACAACTTGGAAATAGGTCAACTGAGTGTTAAGACATATATTGGTAGAACTGTCAAACAAAGGCGTTCTCCAATTGAGACATGCCGTGCAATACCACTACCTCACTAAATGCCAAAAATAACATTCAGTCAAGCAAATTAGATACACATTTTTTTGTATTATTTATATTGGTGTGTGTTGTGTGTGTTGTGTGTGTGTGTGTAGTGAGCAGTGGGTCAGTGACAGTCAACGCTGACTCCTCAGTGCAGCTGCTGGCGGAGGAGGCCGTCCCCCTGGACCAGCTGGACATAGCAGTGAGTATCCCTCTGACACGCGCCTCCTTCTCAGCTCTCCTCCTTCTCGGCTCTGATGGAGACAAACAAGCTCCAAAACACGCTTCCCCAATGGGATTAATAGTAATGATGATGTTTGTAGGCGATGAAAAACGTGAACAGGCACAGTGGACCTGTAACCAGCCTGTCCTCAGGGACAGGCTGTTGGCATTTGCATAAGCCAGTTTGAGTTTTAAGACTTGCCTCTAGGTTTTGGTCTAAACTTAAACCTACTGCTTCTACATGCAATGCTTGATTTCATTTCAGAACTGATAACATTGAACATTATTTTTGTATTGTTCATTTAATTGTTTCCAGGTGGCTTGCTGGATATCCAGGCCATTTCTGTATGATACAACTCTTCTCTTGTGTTTTGATGGCATATTATGCAATGTACCCTAAATTAAGGGAACTGTTGATATGTCAATTCCCCGCGCTTAAGGCAATTTATTGTCTGTGGTTTAATGAGATTTATGTAACGAGATGTCATTTATGACTGTGAGCAACAGCTATTTGAATTTTCCATGCGATGACCCCCTCAATTCAGGTCCCTGGTGAGCAAATCTCTAGCTGATGTTTGGTGGGGAAAAAAGGCCAATGTGTAAATGTCAGTCTTGTTAATACTCGGCCATGCAATTATAACCCACAGCATGGAGGCGTCTCTTTCCTTGACCTTGAGCTGGGGCCATTGCCACCGCCAAGGTGACTGGGGTCGAGTTAAAAGGCGTGATTATACTGCCCCTCGTCTCCTCCAGACCCTGGGTAACAATGCCCTGCACAGCCGTACTGTTAATAAGGAGGGAAAGGTCAGTCACAGATGAGTTATAGCAAAGTTGTCAGCCCCCTGCCGCGAGACCTTTTGACTTCCAGCTATGTTTGGCATTTTGCCTTTCTAATCATTACTGTGACAAATGAAGCTTTCAGAGGCCATAAAAAGAAACCACGGTTAGGATTTGCTACGCTCATACTTTTTCATCGTTCTTTCCGGTTTGCTCCCCACTTGATCTCGCCGCGCTGTCTTTTAGTGACCGTGCTAACATGGTCCGTGCTAACCGGTTTCAGCACGGCGGCCTCTACAGGTTCTGCTGTTACACAAGCTTGTTTGGATTTTGCAATCCCTGTTCCAGCCTTATAGCTGGTTGCATTGTAGTTGATAGCTAAGTGTACTGATACAGTAGCTATCCATGCAATTTTAAGGTCTACTTTTGTGTGTTAAATATGTATTAAAACCACAATTCAAGCAGTGTTTATACTCGCTACCATTACGTGTTCCCAGTCTTTTACTTTCACTACGAAATTGATGCCATGATGGGAAGCACAATAGAGTCCATTACTTATACGCAATAGCATGTATGTACCTAATACTTGTAATGGATACTGGATCTATAAAATTCATTAAAAGCAATGGATCAGACCAGGACACGTAATGTACACTTGGTTTAATTGATCTGTATGACCAGTGGGAGATGATGGTATACATCTCTGCTGAATTTAGCTGTATTTGCTGCTTGGAAGTCAATGAAAAACCTAGCGGCTGATGTGTGATCAATTTCTCTGTGCAATATATCTGGTCTGGAGAGGGTGGTTATTTTCTGCGTGTATCTGGGGGGGGGGGGGTTTGTATAAAATTGTATTATTGTCCAGTACTAATATGCTCTTGTTTTTTTTTATAAGCCCTGTTCCTGCCACCAACTACCATAATGTCCAAGTCACTTGAGGACTATTGGCATGGATGCATTGTATTTTTTCGAAATCCCAGTACTTGACCTCCAGTTAAAAACAAAATCGGCTGCTTTTTCAGGCCGCCAAGGCCAACCTGGAGAAGGCCCAGTCGGAGATGTCCACTGCCTCCGACGAGGCGTCCAGAGCTGCGGTCCAGATCAGCATAGACGCCAACGAAGCAATCGTCAAGGCCCTGGAGTAGATCTGCGCTAGGTAGGAGACCTCCACGCCAGCGATCCAGTTACCCACCGACGTCTGAGCTGATTTATGTATAGTGCACAATGATAAAGGGGCAGGGACAGTGTTCTATTCAGTCCATCTGCACACAACAGACTCTTCAGTCCATCTGCGAAATTGAAAAAATAACAACCGTCAGACATGCATAATGTTACATCTATTTACCAATGTGTTTTTATTTAAGGCTTTTGTTTTTCTCACTAAAGCACTTACAAGAGATGACGTGAAAATTGTGCCCTGAACACAGAAATCATTTTGATGTTTGTTTCATTTTTCTTTTGTGTTTCAGGTGCTTTTTCATATTGGTTTGAAGGAACTGAACACAGTCCATCTTTGTTTCCCTGGCGTATTCATGTCAGTAACCGCAAGATCTCGTGCTTGCTTTGTACAGTGGATAAAATTACCAATAAATGTATTTGGAAGAACATGTGAATATTGTCTGGTTACATTTTCTTATGAAAAGCAGCCTTCTTGTGTTCATAGTTTTAGTTTTTTTTAAGACAATCAAACAATTCTCTTTGTGGCCAATAGGTGGCAGCAGAAAGCTTTATGTACATTGTCTGATCAGTCTTTAAAGGCGCAAATACTACTGCGTCAATTTATTGAAAGTGATCGTGTTTATTTTTCGGGATAATTAAGGAAAACTTTATTTTATCACTCTTGTTTGTGGATGCTCAAATTAAAAACGTATGTGTTCTGCAAGAGTATTATTCACTTAAGTTACTTGCAGGTGTCGGGTTCCATCCCTACCCTCAACGGCTGCCTTGATGTACTTGGAAGTATTAGAAGGGCATGAGTCAACATGGTGA
Organism: Lota lota; assembly: GCA_026745465.1. Lineage (NCBI taxonomy): Eukaryota > Metazoa > Chordata > Actinopteri > Gadiformes > Lotidae > Lota > Lota lota. The sequence continues at coordinate 2,439,219 of JACYXH010000685.1, read as the reverse complement.
GTTCAGGCACTCTAGGGGAATGCTGGGAAAAGTGGTAATTAACCATGGAACTATGAACCTTTGGCTGTAGATCCTAATCATAAGCTTCTGTCCAAACCCTCTAGAGGAGTCCTTGACATCATCCACGTGCCGACTACAGGCTTTCGGAGAAAGAAACCACAACCTGTTTATTTTTTAATGTCAAATCTCCAGGGTTGTGTCTTTGTATGTTTGTGTATGTGTGTGTGTGCACCTTCTCTCGCACGGTATACGTGGTGAACAACACTTTGAAACCACAGATGTGTCACCAGCAGGCTTCACATGAAGAATAAATTGCTCTTCGGTCATGAAAAATGTCTGACAGTAATTCTGTCCTTATGTATCCAGAGTAAAGGGAGGGAAAGCATTTCAATACACGGTGGAAATGGTTAATCAGACTAAAATGTTGAACTGTGTTCAACTTGATCTAAATAGACTAGAGACTTAGTTCAGGTGAATACAACCTTGGAGATCTCTCACTCACACTTCCTCCTCTCTGTTATTTTACTTTCTGTTTCTCATGACCCCAATCCTCCTTGCATGGTGAGCTGCCCCAACAAACACACACACACACACACACACACACACACACCAAACTCACTACACCCTTTAGTCAGCTGCCGCTGAGCCCCTGAGGCCTGGGCGACATGACTCATTCAAGGCAGCAGACAGTCCATATGAAAGTCGTGTCATAACCGCAACATTTCATCCACATTTAGCCTTTCGCAGCTATACAACGGTTTACTTTATGGCTTGGGATTCTTCCCTCATGCCCAGAGGAAGGAACTGCACACGATTACTATGTGCCTTCCATTTAAGTGCTTATCTATTCTCAGGGTTTTTCCTTTGGTCTTTTGTATTCTAAATAAGCCTTGGAAAGAAGAAAAAAAAAACGAATACTAAACGTACTATTTAGTCATTTAGCAGATACTTTTATCTGAATTGATTTGTAGTACATTTGGGTCTTGCCAAAGGATGGAACAAACAACCTGGTAGTAGACAATGTTTGGTCTTGCCCAAGGATGGAACACACAACCTTTTGAGAAGTGTATAATTTGTAAATTGTACTACTTACAATGTACTTGTTATATTATTGTTAGTTATTTGAACAAAGTGATTTAATATTACAATTGTTACGGCCTGGTTTTTATAGGACACTCCTTTTAGAAACGATATACTAAAATCTGTAAAATTCCATAGCACTTGAACCACATTAGCGAAGGAAAGTTCCTTGAGGTTTCAGCCCTGATAGATGAAGTACTGTTTCTTTTAAAACACAAAAGTGTGTTCAAAGATAATCCAGTAAAAGCAACGTGTCAGTGTTTTAGAAGTCACACATGTTTTTAACCATGCCCATGTAATCATGGGATAGCCCTGTCTGCACCCATCAGAGCACAACACATGCCAGTTGATGATGCAATCTGACAAAGGACATAATGGAATGTTCAGAGCATTTAGATTGCAGTGGTGGACCTAGATAAATCACATGAGGGTAGAAACAAACATATCTTACAAACTTTATTTAACCTGGAAAGTCACATTTAGATTACATCTCTGCTCCAAATGCGTCCTTGCCAAGATAAGCAGAACCGTACAAGTTATTACATAGAAGTTACAAACATCATGCAACAACATATAAAATGAGAACCTAAACTAAATACAATGACATGTTAAGAAATCAGCCTCATAATCCATCACCAATTATTTAAAAACACCAAGTGGCATTTTTACACTGGCTTCTGGCTATTTTATTGTTGTAAAATGTCAACAATGATTGAACCGTTGCCGTGGCAAAGAAAAAGAAAAGTATCTCTGAATGCAATAAAGTGTCACAATGTGTAAAGCTTGATTAGCCTATACAGCTTATAAACATAATGGTAACATTAAGTAATGTTATCTGTACAAGGTGGGTTGATCCTGTTTTGCGTGAAAAGTTATTGTGCAAATGCCTTTCATGGTAGGTCTGTACTTGAAAGTATTAAACCAGGATTACTCTAAACTGTACATCTGTGTTTGGTGCAGCATGGCCTCGGGCAACCATTATTATTGTTGTTATAATATAAAAAAAGTGAGCAATAAAATGAATCACAAAGTGGGTGAGTAAGGCTAGAGTCTTAACACAATCATCAACCATGAGTGACACACCGCACCGTCACTAATATATATATATATTAGTCACAATATAACAATCACAATATATATATATATTATTTATATATATATGCTGTACGTCGTGGCTATAATGTCTACAGAGACGATATGTATTTGCATGTACGGGTTGTTGTTGCATATGTATGAACCATGAAAGCAGAAACAAAACATTGCTGAGAACCTGTGACTAATAAACCGATCAGTTGTGAAACCTCATCGTTTCAGTGCAGTATCGAAAAAGAGTTTTTGCCCTTGGCAGAAGGTTCTATAACAGCATACAGGAGGACCTTGATGTAAGTTAATTACAGGCTTTGGAAGAAAGGTTGGAAGTTAAAGAGAATATTTCCTAAGAATCAGGAAATTAGTCTATTTTATTTATTTATTGAAGATGTTAATTCTTCACACATCGTTTATCACCCCTATCATCCAGCTTCATTCTCTTTTAATTATATTTTATAATGTATACTTTATGCTCTCATTGACAATACAATATGATCATTGCAATTATAATAATTTGAATTAGTATTTAAGTTAGTATACTACTCAGTATTTAATTTATTATGGGGTATTAGGTAAACTGAAAACTACCTGTATGATTGTTTATAAAGCATAAATACAATTCATGCATACACTTCCTGAAATTGTACCAAAATCTTCACTCACAACCAATTTATACTACAACCAAGGCTCTCGAAGCATCTCCATGAAAGATTCCCAATATTTTGTTTATTTTCTTCTTACCATAATACAGTTTCAACTTGAGTTGGTCAAACATAACTAAGTGTGTATCAATGGGGGAGGTGTGGGGGGAGAAGAGAAGAAGAAGAATAAACTTTGTCATTGCACATGTACAAGAACTTACGAAATTGGTTCTCTGCATTTGACCCATCACTAGCTGCAGCAGAGAGCAAGGGAGAGAGAGAGAGAGAGAGAGAGAGAGAGAGAGAGAGAGAGAGAGAGAGAGAGAGAGAGAGAAAGAGATCTCTCCACACACAGTAGAGCTGATTGAAGTGCTGACCTTTTGGTGGGACTGTGTGCAGAGGGGGGCTGCAGGCTCTCAGTCAGCTGTCAGATACTGCATCCAGCCTGGGAGTGGGAGTTGGGGCTCTGACACCAGCCTCCTACCACTCTGCCCTGTTTGTGTCATCCATCCCTCCATTCTCCCTTCCTCCATTCCACCAAAAACACCCACCCACCCATCTAATGTTCGTTCACACACACACACACACACACACACACACACACACACACACACACACACACACACACACACACACACATACGCATACACATGCACACACATGCACACGCATATAGGCCCACAGACATGCACACACATACACATACACACACAAATGCACACACAAACACTTCCAGACACCAAATCCACAAACACACAAACACACAAGCACAAAATAAACCAGTGTGTGTGTGTGTGTGTGTGTGTGTGTGTATGAAACACATATTGTAGCCTGAGCCAGCTAGGTAACATTACTACAAACAGACGAATGTGGGCTCTTAGGAGAAAATGGCAAAGCGGCAGAAACAGCCTCCTGTAGGGGTGAGATAATCAGCCTTGCGGGAACAGCAAATGGCTGCTGACGGGCAAGGCAGGTAATCATTCCACTGGTTTCTGTGGAAGAGTTAGAGTGCTTTTCTGGGCTTATTCCCCCTTGTGTGTGTGTGTGTGTGTGTGTGTGTGTGTGTGTGTGTGTGTGTGTGTGTGTGTGTGTGTATGTGTGTGTGTGTGTTGCATGTAGTCAATATTATTCATATACAGAGTACAAACTGAGATTGCACATTAACATGGATCAATCTTTGAATAGAACAAACAAATTAGTTACGGTTAGTGTTTACTGACCAAAGGGAAAATGATTACTTTGTGGAAGAGACAGATGAAACAATGATGGCTTGTGTGACATTTGTTGCACATATAGGTCATGCAAGCCTTACAGCCAAGATAAACTGGACTCTTTGTTCTGCTTAATTTCAAAGCACCTAAAGCACTTTCTAGGCTGTTTCTAGGTGGAGTAAACTGACATGGGTCATGAAAAATCACACGTCCATTCCATCTTTTTAAGTTCACTGCTCATATAGTACTCTGTCTACTATAACACATTTCATTTTCTCTGACAGAGACCACAACGGAAAGCATTCGAAGCCAAATATAAACAGTTGCAAACAGAAGGCTTTGCCATCTCTACTCAATGTGAATGCTATTTCACATCTAATTATTATATGATTGAAGTTAATGGGTGAAAGGTGTGTGTGTGTGTATGTGTGTGGGTGTGTGTTTCTGTGAAGGTAATTTGAAGTGTGACGTAGGGCTGTGATTGGCTGGGACCGTTGCGTAAAATAGCCCCGTCTTACCCTCAAAGTGCTGACAATGGAGTTTGAGGCTGCTTCAGATTCCATTGAGAGGCGTCACATTCAAGAGGGGTGAAAGGAGCACAGCAGGAGGCCGGGCCTTTATCTGTGTGTGTATGTGTGTTAGAGAGAAAATATGTTGACTCAGAAGATTATATGTATGGGGAAAATAAATGATGTCAGGTCAAGATAACTCCTCATTTTTAAAGTGGCGCCGTTTGCAGACGTGCGGCTTGTGCTTGCTTGCTCATACTGTCTATATAGTAAATAAATAAATAAAAAAAAGCTTGCATGTGGAGGCCTCAACTTAACGCGTTGCGGTATTATCATAAAATAGCCCAGGGAAAGTCAAGGGCTGACATTTAGGCATCCAGCCGTGCTAAATAAAGACTATGCACGGTAGTTTCGCCTACATGGCACGGATGAGCAAACAGGTTCAAATTTGCCTGTCTTTATGATCCGCGCCTCTGTCCGTCTCGTCACTCCATTTGATTGATCACGGTGGCAAACTAGAAATACACTTCGCCAGTTAAGGGGTTTGTTCCATGAAGCCACCGCGCTTTTGCCATACCGCATCACCCCTCCCCTCGCCAACAGGGCGGCCCCTGTGAGCAGAGAACAGCTGTGAGACGAGACTTGCGTGCGCCGCAAATCTGGGATGTCAGACTCTGGGCTCTTCCCAGCACATGGGGGCCCGAGCATCCAAGTCTCCCCATGGGGTGTGGGGGGACGCCAGAGAGAGCACCCTATCCTTTCGCCGTGTCGTTGACCGTGTACCCCATCAAACACACACACACACACACACACACACACACACACACACACACACACACACATTTCCACCCAGAACCATCCATAAGAAAGGGCAGCCTGCATCTAGTGGCTGGGATGTTTGACTCCCGGCCGAAAGGTTTTCTGGCTTCGAACCCCACCATCCTCAGTCAAAGTTGTAGGCATCCTTGAGCGAGACGCCGTAAACCTGCACATGTTTGTGACATGTATCTAAAAAATAATCCCCTCAAAAAGCACACTAAGCGAAATTAGTGAATACTAATTTAGTAGTGAGCCATCTGTGTTGTCTTTCAGTGCCATCAGGGGGTGAGGCTGAATGCACATGGAGATGCAAGGACACTCAATGACTTGTGGGCGCATGTCATCCTTTAAATAGCAAAGTAAGGCCATAGGTGCCCGCAGGCCCATCCTGACATGCATGCACACAAATTGCCAAATGATAATTGAGGCAACGTGTTCGTGAGGGATAGAGGACGCACCTTATGGCTCGTCTCTCTCTTTCTCGTCCTTGCATCTTTCCACCACTTGGATGCTTTTTGAAAATCTGTCAAACACGTTGGTGCGTTACAAGGATATGGAAATGTGTCAAACTGAATGCAACGTGTGTTCACACTCCCTCTGAGGCCTTGCAGGGGTTGCCGTAGTGGATGGAAAACATACTAGGAATAGTTCATATTAAATATACAGATTATGTTGAGTATCATACAGCGTAAGCCTTTGTGACCATCATGACCGTTGACCCGAAGCTGCTGTGTTAGTCCAGCGGACTCAGAGCTCAAAATATGCAATGCAGATTGTTTCCACATTTCATGGGCCCGGTGGCAGTTTTACCTTTCTTTGTATTGTCTCAGTTATGACTAGCTTTTACATGAATGCCCCTCAACAAAACCCTTTACTTGGACCATTTAAATATTGCCTATAGATAGATTAACCTACATATGCTAAAACCAATTAATCCAATCAATCTTCACTGTCTAGATTCCCCCTAACTCCTTACCATCAGTCCTTGTGTTGTATCTTTATTTTATTCACAGCATACAAATTCATTCACGTAAACTGTAAACTGTAAACCGAATGAAACATATAATACACTCAAAAGCACCCCACTATGATGTCCATCATTATGATGCATATTTGTGTGTGTGTGTGTGTGTGTTTATGTGTCTGTGTCTGAGTGTGTAGTAGTGTACCAGCTATCCTCTGAATGCCGCCACTGACTAATCCTACACATTTACACTTGGGAGGAGGGGGTTGTTCCATGAACTCAAATAGCCCCACAACATACCTCCCCCAAAACTCAGAGAAGGTCACTCAGATAGATTCCAGTATAGTGGTACCTGAACCTGGCTATCTATGGTCATCAATCCATTCAGCCCTTTTGATCTAATTATCACTTTAAAATACTATTTTTAAATATATTTTATAGTGTTTTCTAAGATACTGCGCAGATCAAAATTTAATTCAAAATAAAATTTTACACCCATGGAAGGGCTCTCCTAGCATTTCAAATGTGTAATTGATTCCCACAACACAGGTCAATTCTAAAGGTCAGTTACTGGTACTTGAAGAATTAGTGAGATGATTCAAGATTAAAATAGGAGTCCAATATTAGTTTGATTAAATAGGAATGTGTTAAGTGTGATGTAACTCAATATGCACAAATAATGTTAAAGAGCATGTGCTATTACAAGATAATGGAGTGTGTGATCACAAGATGAAAACGCTAATGTCATTTTACTGCTTTGATCCTAGCTGCCTGATGGGCTACAGCACTTTTATTTTTCCTTGCAATGCAATTAAGCTTTTTTTGTTTCCAAATGTCGGTGCTGGTGCATGGCTAACACAGCCATTATAAGAGGTAAACACCAAAGGCGCCCTCTGCTATAGTAAAAACAGACACAACTGATTAATTGACTGACTATTTACTCATGCTACAGAAATAGTCAAAATGACACATAGTGAAAAGTCACACTTGGCAGGGCAGGGCAAAGTAACCAAGGGTTGCCCTCACAGGCACCAGGCATGGTGGCAAACATTTTGATGACACTGTGTTGTTGAGCGACAGGATATGAAGGCCAATACTAGTTGACATGCCCTGGAAGTTTTTTAGTATTTGTTTTGATAGGGCAATGAAACTTATATAAATCATCCGGGTTTTGATTACACTCCTCTCTGAATGGTCACAGCAGATGAATGCACCAAGCGATTTGTGACTACAATTATTTTCAGGCTTGTGAAATTTGTGTGACTCAAGTAAGAAATATTACAATTATTGCCACCTTTGTATATCATAATAAATGAACCCAGATACATTTATTATCTATTGCATTCTTGCTTCAGTACTCACACATTCCTGGTTCAATACTCAATACCAACTGTCAACAAAATGTAAACCATTTCATTTCCCTGGGACTTCCTGTTGGGCCTGTTTGTCTTGTTTAACGAACAAAATAACATTTGTGTGTGTGTTGTGTGTAATGAAGGGTTTTCTGGTTCTGGGTGATGCAGTGTCTAAGAAGCCTTGGTCAAAGCAACGTGATGCACCCTTACAGACTTTGAATATGAAATCGTCATCGGTGCTATAGATACACGCAGGGCCAACACAACCTCCCTTCATGTGACTCACAGTTTATGGTATTGGCCATATATCCCTTTTCTGTCCTACCGTTTGTTAATTTAACAGTCCCAGGGCCATTAGAGACGTTTGAATTTCAGACTTTCGGGAATGTGTGACATTAGTCAATGACCTCTCTTCCCTTATGGTTTAACAGCTGTTATCAGTAAACACAAATAGGGAACAGAAACCAAGAAGAAAATACAGAAATGGGAGTGGCAAAGATAAGGCCATAACAGGGAGAGAGGGAGAGAGAGAGAGAGAGAGAGAGAGAGAGAGAGAGAGAGAGAGAGAGAGAGAGAGAGAGAGAGAGAGAGAGAGAGAGAGAGAGAGAGAGAGAGAGAGAGAGAGAGAGAGAGAGAGAGAGAGAGAGAGAGAATGAAGTAAAGGTAATAAAGTGGAGAAGAGGATTGTGGGAAGGCAGGAAGACGTCGACATGGAGTGAGAGGGGATGAATGACGTCATTGCTGAGAACGGGGGGCTATTTTGGGCACGTGGCTGGGAGAATGCCGCCGTACTCTCTGGACTCACTTCACGGATGAGATCAACACTGCACGCCAACAGCGCCGCCAGACCATGTGACCCGTAATGACCTTCACTTTCAATGATTAGATTACAGAGAATGCAAACTGTGGAGCACAGGAGTACAGGGGCCTGATCCACTCAGCTGCAGGGAGAACAAAACACAAGATAAGAGAGAGGAGGGGGGAGAGATGATAAGACAAGACAGACGATGAAAATAAATCGTCTCTTTTGGGGGGATGGGTGAGAAACAGCAAAACACAGAAAGCTATACTGCTGCTGGCTGGGATTGTGTTATCCTACAGCCCATCATTAAACCCAGGATGGGGGAGGATTAGTGGGCAGGGTGGGTAGGAATGGGGTGGTGTGTGTGTGTGAGGAAGTGCTCGGCCGTGTGGGAGGAAAGCAGTGTGATTTGGTAACTTTTAAACTTGCTTGCACCAACAAAGGAAATGCTAGTGTCTGGTATTCATCACTGTGTGTACTGTACACACACATTCACCACTGTTATCTGCTATCTGTTCGGGTGTTTTATTTCCCGTGAAGTACTGCTTGTATGAACGCTGTGGCCTGCATCTCTTTAACCGATAACATGCCCAGTCTTCTGACCTTTATGAGCTGCTGCTGGTTTGACTTCCTTTAACTATTCTTTGAATGGGAGAAAGACAGTTCTGGAGACATATTTGTTATTACTAGAAATTAGTAAGTCCTATCTGCAGTGCCAATAAAACAGCCTAACACAACAGTCACACTTTCTGGCCTCTCTCTGTGTCTGTCTCTGTCTCTCTCTCCCTGCTCTATGTCTCTCTCTGCTCTTTTTCCATTTTACTCCATCCATACTCCCATGCCTAACCTTTTTGAGACAACTAATCCTTCTGGTGCTACGCCACCAGCTGTCACAAAAGCAAATACCCCCGCCCCCCATCCTAATAAATAAATAGAGCTAACACCCTCTCTCTCTGGGCCTTGCCAAGTTTCACAGCTATATAAGTTCTTGTCATGCCGGCCCGTGTGTCATGTGGGTGGATCTCATTAGTTGATTTAGCACCAGTCTGAGGCTGAGTCCTGTCCTATTGTGGGCCTGGTCACTACAAGAGGGCCTGCTGGTGATTATCTGGTCCTCTTTGTGTATGTGTGTATGTGTGTGTGTGTGTGTGTGTGGGGGGGGGGGGGGGGGGGGGGGGGTTGACAAGTTTACACCCTTCGGATCAGGCTGTGCAGTGAATGTCCGATCTGATAGCGACAGACAGAGGGACAGACAGTCCGACTACTAGGTGTCAGGAGTGAAGTGCAGCACTACTTGCTTCCGAGGAGTCGTGCCACATTGGCCTCAATGGTCGGTGACCACATGGGAAAGAGATCGGAGCCAAGCAAAGCATCGTGATATGGCTGCTTTAACTTTCGGTATCTAACAGGGACATTTTGGATGTCACTGTGTTTGTATGTGTGTGTGTGTGTGTGTGTGTGTGTGTCTATGTCTGTGTGTGTGTCTGTGTGCGTGTGTGTATTTGTGTATGCATGCGTGTGCATGCGTATATGAAACTGGGTACAAATATCATTGTGGGAGTTTGTGTGGATGATGGCTGGTTTAAGCAGCCTCACCTGGCCTCACCTGATTGGACTCTGGGGCTGGGTGAGGCTGCACAACATTGAGTAATCAGTGTGCACAGGTTAAACCAGCCATCATCACACACACTCAGGGAGATATCTCTGCATGGCAACATGAATCACCAGGCCATGTATCATTATACAGTATGCAAAACTTATAATAAACCAGATTTCCAACTAGCGTCCTTGTCTGGAGGTGCCCAATAAAAGAAAGGAAAACAGAATATTAAATATTAAGAGCAGTGTGGCTCAGGTTTGTTTTTCACAGCATAATGGTCTGCAACTACAATGTAACATGCACTGTGTTCATTCTGCGTGGTCTGCTTTCATAATACACGATGTATGTTTTCATAATCATACCTGTCTGTCAGAACGGGGTTGTCCTAGGCATCTTGAGTTGACATCTTGAAATGCTTGTATAAGCAGAAGCTCAAATATATGTTTGCGAACATGTATAGACACATACACAGACAGACAGACACACACACATACACACACACACACCTACAGATAGATGCACAAATACATACACGCACACACACACACAAACACGCACAGAAATACGTCCGTCATTTGCATTGGTGGATGACTTTAGCCTTCTTCCATGCTGTTGTTGGAGACATCACATAAAGTAGAGTTCATGCCTTCAAGAAGAGACTGCACAAACACCTCCTCCACATGGGACTGCAATCCCAACTCTCAAGTATTTCAAACATTCACAAATCAGTCTTCTATATATTCCTGAGTAGCTCAGTGATTGGTGCTCTGAATTTTGTTCATTAGGCTTGATTTGGCAAAAGCACACTAGAAAAAAAAAATTAACTCAGTGATCTTGGTTGATTGTGAAACAAAGTTGGACTACCTCCATCTTGCCTCTGGGCACGACTCTATTCACCATAGTTACCTGGGTTTACCGAACTTCACTTGTGTACCGCTTTCACCACGTGTATCAATCATTAGACGTTTTCATAATCATTTCATCCTCTATTCAACATAAACAAAAGACAGCAGAACGGAAACACTGTGGTTCCTCGGTAAGAAACCCATTCAAGCACAACTCATCACAAGGCCTCCAATAAAGTGAAAGTGTACTGCACACCGGCAGTACAGAAGTCAGGGGGAACGTCGTGACTCATGTTACTGGCAGCGGGGCGCTGGTTGAAGTGTTTTCTGGCTCCAGATCTCCAAAGATACGCTGAGCTGTGACTGTGACTAAGCTATGCTGTAGAGTGACACGTTCTTTTCTTGTCTCCCTTCATCGCACATTTTGCACGTTTTGCACATTTTCTCCCTCCCTCCCTTTCTCTCTCTCTCTCTCTCTCTCAAGATAGAGTTCTGACACACTCTGTCTATGTCTCTCTCTCTCTCTCTGGCTCACTGTCTGCTGTGGTGTTTAAAACTGTAAAACTTGAGATGTGTCATCAGTCATCTGTGCTGTGAGTGAGCCTGGAGGGCGGGCGGGGTAAGTGTGTGTAAGTTCTGTAAATATGTGTGTGAGTGTGTGAGTGTGTGAGTGTGTGTGTGTGTAGTTAAGAGGAGGGGGGGGGGGGGGGGGGGGGGGCAGGGGGCTGCAGGTGTGGTAACAGAGAGAGAACACTTCCGTAGCCCTCATTCATTCAAACCACTCCTTCAAAATGTCCAAACTTTTGTCTTAGTGATTTATATTTGTGTCATTTAGCTTCAAAGTAACAAAACGTATGTTATCAAACTCATATGATGATAAACATGAGACAAACAGCCTGCCCAAGACTCTAGAACACACACTCGTCGGGCTGCAACAACAGGGGGACACTAACATCGCCCAGAGATGTGAATGATGCCTCTGTTGTGTAACCCTGTAGTGGACTGACTTCCCATCTAGGGTGTCTCCCTCCCGGGTCCCGCAGGGACCCATTTCAGCCGACCACGGCCAACCACCATGACCCCACCCAACAACCCATGCTCTAAATAATCAACCACAAACATTCTGTCAAGCATGCACCCGCCTATCCCCTGTCCCCTCAATGAAAATGCTCTCAGTAACATAGCCTCTCGTAATGTACCGGCCTCTTGTTCACACCGCTCATGGCCAGCCCCTCCTTGGGCCTCGCCATCCAGTTGGGAGTCCCATTCCATGGGATTGGAATTCATATTCTTAATACATTTTTGTTAACAGGTTTTAAGAGTCTTAACACCAAACTATTCCAGTTCTTGTAAACAGACGGAAGCGTCTGAAGGTGATACTTACTGATGCAGTGCATGGATGGAAACTACTGAACTACTGCTTTCCAGGATAGACACTAATAAGGTCTTATAACTATGATCACTTGCTGTTTTCAGTTTACGTTAGCTTTTTGACCCCCCGAAAGTCCAAACAAACACACAGGATCAAATACAAACCACTTTTAACTTGGTCGACACGTCTGCTATCTAAACATAGCTAAAAAGATAACATGGGGCTGTTATGATTCCTTAGATGTCTCTACTTTATAGCCTCGGTTCACCTGGCTTATCAGACCACCACATGCGTGGTTATCAACCTGACGTCATATTGGGCCTTCAGTCAAACAGGTGAAGGATTGGATTCACACACACACACACACACACACCCAGGGTTCGTGCTTTGTGTGGGCTCACGGCATTTCCTGTGAAAGGGGAAAGCACACACACACATTAATTAATTAATACTTAATAACATGAGTAAAGTGTTGATGATTGAGGCGTTGATTCATGCTGTGCCATTGTGTATGTGTGTGTCATCCTTTTACAAGGTACGAACACGCCTTCAGGTTTGAGCTTCCTGTGTATTACCTAACAAAATGTGTTGTTGCTACTGTGTGTGTGTGTGTGTGGGGGGGGGGGGGGGGGGGGGGGGGGTTGTTGGCCAGGTGGAGGTGTGCCCGTCTCACTCAGGGCCACTAACAGCCGATTAGAGGAAGTGGCGATGGCGAAGGAACACCAGCGGTCCACTGAGTGCACCAGGCATGCCTCATTTTTCTCCCCAGGCTGAGGCCGGCCTACTGGTGACTGATGGATATGAATGCTGTTCACCTACAAACACACATACACACACACACACACACACAAATACACCCACACACACACGGACACACACGCATGCAGGCACATACACACTCACACACACACACACACACACACACACACCCACACACATCCCACAAACTTAATCTCAGTCAAGCACATACTAGTACTCATGCGCATGTTTTTTTTTTCTTCATTCACTATCACACACCCACACACACACAACAAACAAATAAACAAACAAACACAGACGCGGCTCCGCCCCGCACAATCTGATATCCACTGGGAGATGTTTACGTTCCGCCTACACTCCCTTCCTGTCCTATCAATAATTGTATTTCCGAGAAGTGTGTATGGTGCAATATCATCTTGCCTTCTGAATAGAGTAGTGGGCTCTCTGCAATCCGTCGTGCGCATCCAGGTAGACCAAATAGGGAGAGAGTCAGGCCTATTGGCCTCATGATGATGAATAGGCATATTAAAACAACTCATTTACTTAATGACACTTTGATTTATACTGTAATCAGATGTGTATGTAGATGAAATGCACAATGGAGGGAGGATCTAGAAACTTTGCAGGGAGGCAGATGAAACAACCGTAGTGTATAGAAGTGTAAAAAACAAACAAAGTAAAAAACAAACAAATCAACATGGAGCACAACTTCACTGAAATGTATAGATTATACTTATCACTAATATCGTCAAGTACATGAATCAGCCACGCTGAGAACTAAACTACTATGTCTTTCTTTAGTTTGAGGAACAGTGTATGTGGGCTTGTGAATCACAGTATTATCTTAAAGAAAAAATCCAACCTCTTCCTGGTTATGAACGGCATATGGATTTTGTTCCCTAACCTATATATTTAGCTCCCTCTTGTAGTTTTTCAAACATAGGAAGCACAGCACAGCAACGACATAAACACAGCGGCCACACCTCACCTGCTCTGTCCCCTTGCATAAAGCTGTCATTTCGGCAACGACCAATCACTGCTTGTCGAAAGGAGAACAAAAAAGAAGAACCAGACTCTTTCATGGGACTGAAGTGAAAAACATTACTGCACGTGCATTCCTATCTCTCTCTCTCTCTCTCTCTCTCTCTGTCTGTTTGTCTGTCTCTCTCACTCTCTTTATGTCTCTCCGTCTGGATCCATTCTGTCTGGATGACAGAGTCAAACACACAGTTGTCCTGCAACATTACAGCAGAGAGAGAGAAGAGAGAGAGAGACATGAATATAGAGAGAGAGAACATGAAGCGAGAGAGAGAGAGAGAGAGAGAGAGAGAGAGAGAGAGATAGAGAGAGGGAGACAGACAGACAGACAGACAGACAGACAGACAGACAGACAGACAGACAGACAGACAGACAGACAGACATCAAATGTAAAAAACAGATTTGATAGAAATGCAACAATGACCCTAAGTACTCACACTTCTTTTGTTTTAGGTAGACCCAGGTAGCCCATATCAGAAGCACAACCATGAATCACACTACCGGGTACCTGAACAAGAGAAAGACAAGAATCCAGAGATAAAACGGATGGATAAGAAATGGAGACAAAGACAGAAAGACAGACGCAATGTGTATGTGTTCACTCAAATGCTGAACCCTGTGCAGATATAAACAAGTACACATTGCCAGATGACATGTACTGTACGTGCATGTGCACACAGGCACATCAGCTACAGAAACACCCAAGGATGATTCAGTGTGATAATGATTAGAATAATAATTTCAGTTAGAGCCTTTTAAATAAAATGCAAATGTTGAATGCACTGGATGTCAATAAAGAATGCAAAGTGCCAATGTATAAATATAATATAACGTGATATCTGGTAAGAATATAAGGCTTTTTTGTACGGAAACATTTTATAAAGTATTTCTTTTATTCACAGAATTGTTGTGTTTGTGTGCGCTCCTTCGTGCGTATGTATGTAAAAAATGTGTAGTAGCATTTCGTCACATTTTACCAGATTTGTGTAGGTGAAGTGTAATCGGATAGGCCTACGTAGCCAACGTTTCTCGCATTGACCGCGGATGGCAGGCATGTTTGTTTATTTCTATGCTTTCCCGTATCCATGCAATCGGTTTCCCTGTTGCCCGGTGACAACTTTTTTTCTCTCTCCTGTCGTCAGAAAATGGAAACGCCCCTGATAACAGCAAGGCGTTCAGTTCATTGACTAGTTGTTAAGGTGGTAAAGCGTTGCGCTTCCCAATATTACATAAATTACTCCATTCGTATTTTGTTTACAAAATCTTAGTGTTTAAAATTTAAATGTATTAGAAATACCGTGCATGTGAACATTTTCCTCCAATGAAAAACTAATTTAACTATAATCAAGCGGGTACGACGAAGTCGGTGTCTGGACGACCTTAAATCCCATGCTGACTAAACATGAAGGCTTCTCTCCTCCCCTATATTCGCCTTGGTTTAAGAAGTCTCTCGCCTCTATTACTGCGTTGTTACCAACAAAAGCTGCGGCGTGGAAACATATAAAAGACGTCTCATGAGGACATTCATGGAGCATCTTATTGTCGAGGAATACACAACGGTTTAGTGACTTGGCTCGCATTTCTCGGCTATTTGGATAAAGGCCCAGTGAAGAGTTTTGCAGTTTTTGTGTCTTTTATGCCAAAGCTGGGGAAACATATCGGAACGTCAGAGACTTTTACGCGAAGCTTTAAAGTTTTTGCCACAATAATTGGTAAGGGATTTTGCTACCGATACGTCAGAACATTTGTTGGCCTATACTATTGTCACGTTATCTATATAAAGCTGTAACCTTTAAATGACTGCTGAGGATTACATATTAAATCGTAACCTATGAAATAGTGATGAATGCCTTTAGAAATGACCTATAGGCTGAGTGGACACTTAAAATGAATTGCAGTTTTTACAGGTGTAAGGCAGGATCAGTATAGCGGCATGTTGGGAAGCAATGGATTCTAGCCTATACCAAACAAGTAATCGGCATATTCTATACATAGTCCATTGACTTACGGGAATCTATACAGCCACTCTAATTATGGACGGAATTAGTTGCGTTCAGCAAATGTAGATGATCCCACACAATGTCCTAACATCATGTTGGACCGTGACCTAAGCATTACAACGCTCTGGCCTCTTAAGTCGTTGACTTGCCTCCAAAGTTGATATACTTCGATTAGACTAGTCTATCTTTTGACAACTGGACTTTGAATGTTCCGCTTGATGACAAATTAAATTGATCAGAGCTATAATACAGGACTACTGAATGCTTTTCCCCCCTCCGGTTCCCAGTTTGCTGTCAGTACAATTTAGGTCTTATATCAGCATCGTCGAGATAAAACTCCACCTGTTTCACCTGTGACCATCGCCCATCTGCCGCTGGGGGGCGATATAGTATCTTTATGTAGATTATACAGCTCATCACCAATCGCAACCTATATGCATGGGCCTACTGCGAAATTAGCTCCCTGATGGTTAACTGTTAGTGACGCTCATTTGATGCTACAGTCACATAAGAACGGAAAACACGAATTACTAATAGGACTGTTGCGTTGAGGTTTAGTTTAAAATGTCAATGAGCCATCATGTAGGCCTACGCTACAATTAGGCTACTAAGTAACTGCCACGATGGAAGCTCTGATACGACTCCAACGCACGCAGTAAATGTAACCACCTGATGCGTAATTTGTTTTGCGTTCTCGATTCCCTTGTAATTGCATCCCGTGGCTGTCAGCCGATACACCCGTTGGATTTCACAGCCCTGCGCCCGAAACTGAGATGGCCAGTTTGAATCTCGTAAAACCGATTAAAATGGCATTCCTTTTTTTGCATTCATAGAGCTACTACTTCACACAACTGGCTCCTTTGCTACCTATCCCATGTATGCCTTCCCACTATTCGTCCAAAAGCTCTGAGGTAATGTAGAATTGGGACAGATTTTGCTATAATTTATCATGAATGGCCAAGTCTTGCCGGCTCTCCACGTGGGTGCGGATAACTTTGTTTAATTGGTTAAGGGCGTTCGCGGCTCGTCAGCGTCCTATAGGTGCTCTCGTGTGATTGGACAATCGTTCTCGCTGCTGTGGGCGTGCTTTATCTCTGGTGGAAGTAGCGTACTTTGTGCCAATGTCCATTGTCGATTTTTCATTGGAGCTGCTGTGGGTAGTCTACAAGCGCACAACTGATAGCCGTGCTGTACGAGGCTTTGCGGTTGTAATATCATGCATTTAGCCTTTTAGAAGCTCGAAGACTCATTGGAATCGTATACTTGTCGTATTCCGTCTGTTCTCACATATTCAATCCTAAGGTAACAATCCATATTTCTAAATGAAAAGGTTTTTTTTTTTCAGGACAAATACTTGTATTTCTGTATTCAAATGATCTATGTAGCTTCTGGGAATCCGAGACGCTGCACTTTGGAGTAGATGTATCGAAAAAGAAAAACGCAATAGATGACTTTTCTGGAATTGTTATTTGGATGAAAGTAACGGGGAAAAGCGGACTTTCTTATCGACTAAACTCAATGGGAAGATACCTATAGACCGCCCTAAATTCTTGCATTTGCACTCAGATCCATGCCGTAACACGGGATACCTTTTCCCGATTAACGGAACTATATACCAACCCTCATACATATACTGCACGTCTCGTCTCCCCCTCGTCGACCCGTAGGCTATCGAATGGACCAACATCCCAGTGCCCGGAGCTGCACCAGCCGCGGGGCTCCGTCCTGCGAGGCCGTCCCGAGTGAACCCTCCATGAATTTGTACATCCATTCCACAACCGGTACACGCTTCGAGCTGTCCATACCTTCCGAGGAGACCGTAGAGGGGCTAAAGAGAAGGCTCTCACAAAAACTGAAAGTACCGAAGGAGCGACTCGCGCTGCTACACAAAGAGACGTAAGTAAACCTCACCAATTTTACATGTTTTTTTTTGGGGGGGGGGGGGGGGGGGGGGGGGGGGGGGGTTAAGAAGAAAAGTGGCATGGGTACTTTCATCAGTTACTAAGTTGTGGAGATGTTCAGGGACGACATCGATTGCTCTGTCAGCACCATATTCAAGGGAGAATGTTATTGACTGCCAAGATGCACCCTCTTGGAATTACGCATAGGACGTATCAGTCACTGGAGCTGAATTTATTTGACAATTCACAAGGTTGCATTATTAAACTAATTAGTCACTGCAAGGGCTGGACATGAGTCATTTGCTTGTGAAGGGAACGTATTGGATGACGCTTAAAGGGCTGTTATCAATATTCGATAGGAAATCCTTTTGTGTGTTACTGGCCTTAAATTGTTGGCTGTTAATTGTACGTTAGCATTTTTTTATTTTTTTATTTTTGCAGGCTAAAGATACCATTTGATTTGAATACACGTGGTCAGCATTTTTGGTCTGGTCACAATTGTAATTGTGCTGAAAGCTATGTCCTGCAGCGAGCGACTTTCCCACCTCTGTGGGTTTCCTTGGACGCTATGTGCAGTAGGATAGGCTTTCCCATTTTTCCCTTTCACGTTTCCCTTTCACGCCCCGTCTGGTTTATTCAGCGAAAAGAGGACAGGCCTCTAAAACAGCTCCAAGCTGCGGCTTTGCTGTTTTGATTCAAGGACCCTGCGTGGACAATGGCTGTGGTTAAACAACACACTTCCCTTTATTATTTACCGCTAGTAGAAACTACGGCATTACCAAATTCTAATGAGCTAACAAGTATGCCAGTGAGCATAGGGGGGGTTGCAAGAAAAGCTTTATTTTTTATTTATTTTAAATTTCTGGAAGTATGTGTTGCATTTCAATTCTTTAGTGACCCACATATATATTGATATTATCCTCAGGTTTCAATTAACCACACAATTCTTTTTTTTGCCCTTCATTTACAATACTTAAACATAACAAGCCTTCCTTTCAACCTTTCCCCTGTACCTTTGAATACTCAATGAAAAAGCTTCGCTCCACTTAGGATTATGGCAGCATTGCCCAATCACCCTTGCAAACTGTTGTTGAGTCCCACTATATTTGGGACTGAATTATGACAGCCCAATCAATAGCGTTTTCGTTCCGGGAGCTTTTCCCCACCTTCACTCTTTCGCAAACTAGTTTTGAAGTTTGGCTGCCTTCCCTGGCTGAAGGGTGTTTGTATGTCTGAGGAGAGACGATATTGTTGGCATGCTCTAATTGTACTGTTCTCTCTCCTAACCCCGCAGGCGACTAAGTTCGGGCAAACTCCAGGATCTAGGGATCTTAGATGGGAGCAAGTTGACACTTGTTCCAACTGTTGAAGCAGGCTTAATGGTAAGACTCTCCAGACTCTGTCATTTTAATTCAGTATGAAGCAGGATAGTTATTTGGATCACTTCAAGTCATCAAGGGCAGTATTATATTATTGTTATTGTATTTTTATTCGAGACAAAACAACTAATGCTATTTTGTTCTTTTTGTTGTTCCTGTTGCCTTCTGTCCAATGTAGTCTCAAGCATCGCGACCCGAACAGTCAGTCATGCAAGCCTTGGAGAGCCTAACAGAAACACAGGTAAGGTGTATGTGGCTACGTTGTCTATATGCTGATATTTTATGCAGGAAATGTGAATGACGTGTTGGTAGTTGGGCGTATGAATGATAAGATGGGCTATTGATGCATGGAACATGTTGAAGAGAGCCGAAAGGGAGTGAAATCGACATAAAGACTTCTTATCAAAGCCTCTTAAAGAAGTCTAGTCCAATGGGACATCCTGCAACAAATAAGCAAAAGTACCCTTGCAACATTCATGTGCTTGCAAGTTTGACATAATCTTGCTCTCAACAATGACCCCTTTTTGCGCTATTTTGTACCTTTGCCTGTTGCCACGGTCTTACCTCAGCCCTTTTTTTCTTCCGGGTACAGAAACAGAGAAGCTTACATGGCACTATGCTAACAGTTTCCAGGAAGCGGCTCTGTACTTGTACTCACTCATAAATAGATTGAGAGTCTTGGGTTGTCCAGATAGCAGCCTCTGCAGTCAATATTAGCATATGATTCCTGGAAGCCCAGTGTGTAGCCTGTGCTTCAAACTGTGAGTGTGAACCTGAATGAGGCGGTGCGGTGGTTTGTGATACCGATTGAGTGCAGCATGTATTTGAGTCAGTGCGGCATGACTCACCGGCGGTGATCAATAGTGAAAGTGAGGCGAGATAAGGCGTGTGTTCTTGAGAGAGGCAAACAAGGTAGAGAGCACTCAGACAGCAGCTGTGTGACGTGCGGAATGCTCTCCGCAGCTGACTTGACTGGATGACTGACCGAAGGGTGACTTCCTCTGTAGCTGGGTTGGGTAACCTTGAAAAATGCATGTAACCGCATCCGCAACGCCCATCGCACGCCAGCTGACGTTGCATCAGCAGCATTAAGTGATGGTGAAAAAGACACTTCTGAAATCTCACGCGTCACCAGTGCAACTGTGCTTACATCCTGAGTGAAGACGTCAGAAGAATCATTAAACTGTCATTCATTATTTTTCAGTGAGAACCCTGGTTTTGGTGGTTAGTTGTTGTTGACTGTGTGAGATGATTGCTATCATTTAATTCCTTGTTGATAGTTTTATGTCTGACATCCGTTTGTGTGTGTGTGTGTGTGTGTGTGTGTGTGTGTGTATTCAGAGAAGGTCAGCATGCTTTCTAACGCTGTGACAGCAGTTGATTGATTGCCTGGAGAGGATATGTGTGTGTATGGAAGTGTGTGTGTGTGTGTGTGTGTGTGTGTGTGTGTGTGTGCATGTTTGTATATGCGTGTTGGGTTTGTGGTGGGCTGGACGCCCACATTCCCATCACTGAATAACTTGCGCCTTCAATACTTAACACAAGATCTTATTATCGTTCACTTTTCAAGTGGCATCTCTCGCCCGGCCCTCTGTGTTTTCAATCAGATCTAATGCTATATTCAAACAGCTTACGTGGCATCACGCTCATGTTGAAATTGTATTTCCTGTACGTTGTTAGCAACAGACCCATGGCGGAACCATGTAAGAACAGAAAGAAAGGCTAGGTAAATCATCAAAACGAACGCATTAGAGTCTTTGGAGTGTGTTTTCATCCGGGGTAATTGATTCCTCTCTATAATTGATGAGTTGGAAACGGAAAGTTATGGATTCCGCAGTTACTACCACAAGTTT
This sequence comes from Lota lota, assembly GCA_026745465.1. Classification (NCBI taxonomy): domain Eukaryota; kingdom Metazoa; phylum Chordata; class Actinopteri; order Gadiformes; family Lotidae; genus Lota; species Lota lota. Next base: position 2,418,002 of record JACYXH010000685.1, on the reverse strand, counting down.
AGAAAATAAGAACCAAAAGATTTCCTTCATTTCCTCTCCAACTCGGGGGGCTATCAAAAATCAATCAATGCACTTAGTTCTTAAAAGTGTCTTGATAGGATAACTGATATTCCCACACGCCCAAAAATAGCTTGCATGAGATATGTTTTTGGATGCTAGGTAGCATTATACCAGTGAACGAGCGTCAACTTAAGTACTCTGCTCCCATTGCAAGCCCCCCACCCGCCCTTTACACTCCGTCCTTTAATCATGGGAGGTATGGTTTAGAGATCAGGTGTTATTCCAGGAAGTGTGTGTGTGTATGTAGTGTGTGTGTCCATGAAAATCTAAGTTAGACAAATTGCCTCACCTCAACTCTTCTATCAAGATGCTGCGGAGCCTGGGCTAGCTTACCAATCATGGCGAAACATTCCAGATACCAGGGCGAGAGATATTTTAGACTTTTCCAAAGCTGGAGAGAAAGTGGTTCATGAAAACGGAGCCCTTACTGCTAACAGAACGGCATTATTTCTCGCTCTCTATACTCTCATTCATCATCGTCTTACTCTTCTCCCTTTTCTTTCTGCTGAACAGCTCTACCAAGAGCCTGCAATTTAGATGTGCTGTGGTCTGCACATTGGGCTAACTTGGCTGTGCAGCTGGCCTAGTTTGACTGTGGTGGCTGGCGTTTATAGCAAAGATGACACAGGACGCCTTAATCCTCCCCTTTTCCTCCCCCGGCCTCTGAGTAGAGTTCTCTCATGTCATGGGGGATGAATTAAGCCACTGCCTCCTGACAGACCGTCAGTATGATTCCACTTTTCTCCTCCCTTTTCATTTTGTCCACCAACAGAGCCTGTCTTGGAGCTTAGCTACAGAAAATAATGGAAATAAAGAAAATGTTTGACTCTTGGAGAAGTAGAACCTCCTATCTATTTACAGTAGATGGTCGTCGTGAAAGCAGAGGTAATATCTACCCATTCACCCTCTGGGCTTATGTAGATTGTGCGGCTGTCCAATACTAAGATCTATCAATCTCTGTATTTGACAGAAGGAAAGGGGATTATGCATCTGGCTTGGCACACAGGGACTATTTGCTTATTGACGCACATTGATGTCAGAATGAAAGCCTAGTAAGCAGGCAGGCAGAGAGGCAGGCAGGCATCATCACCCTTTACCATCCCCCAATGCCCTTCCCCCCCGTCAGACCTCTCTTTGTTCCTGTCTTAGAGCATGAGCTCCAAACCTGCCCAACCGACGATCCGTCTAAAACAGAACAATGATTGAGGGTCAATCTTTAAATCAGACTCTCCCCTCATCACCTCCTTCGATCAACCCCCACTACATCTGTAAGGCCTAGGCTAAGTCCAATTGACAGGAGCCGCAGTGCTGTGCTCCTGGTTGTTCAAAATCAATGCGTGGCCCAGTTGGAGTGAGCCCTGGCCAGCAGCAGATTGACACATGTTATGCCTTGAAGAGGAACGTGTTAGCCTGAGAGGAGGCGGTGTGATGCACCCCCCCCCCCCTCCCCCCCCCCCCCCCCCCCCCCCCCCCCCCCCCCCCCCCCCCCCTGGACTACACCGTTGTCTTTATCTACCTTTATTTGCCTTTGGCTCCTATCGTAAACTCACCGGGTCTGCGCCATGAGCCCCCTCCTCTATCAAATCACCCCACCGCCCACCTACCCTTCCTTTACCGACACTACCATCACCATCACATCCGTCAGGGGAAAACGGTCCTGAACATTTCCCCTGGACATTGTTTCCATTGCCTGAGTGTGGGTCACCTCTGGGTCACAGTCTTCTCAATCCAATGCCTCCTCCTCCTCCTTCATCTTCTCCTTCTCTCCTCTGAAAAGTGTGGTGAGGGAGCTAAAGGGAGGACAGAGAGAGACAGAGAGGGAGCGGAATGAAGCACATTACAAACAAATGAGATACAGTATGATTATGCAGAAGGCACATTTTCCATAATACATTGAGTCTCTGTGGTCTGCTTGTACAGGTCGTTTGGTCGCTTGTGTCAAGGAGACAAAGGGGGGACAATGTATTAGCTTTTTCTAGAAAAACAAAACATTAGCCCTTGTTAGACTAGGTACTATGGCATTAAACTAATACCGCTTATTGGGGACACACAAAATACATTTGGAAAAAGGCTGAAGTGTGTATTTGCTTGAATGTGTCCCTGTTTATTTGTGCGGAATGGATCCATTTTGCATGCATGTGTATTTGTGCATGACCTCTGTGTGTCTATAATCCTGTATGTGTGCAGTAGTTTTAAAACAGCTCAATGCACCTGGTCAATATGTTTCCTTCTCCACCTCTGCACCCTGTACCCAACTTAACTGGGTGCCAGTTAATCAGTCAGCAGGACTCTAGTGGAAATCATTGGAGGGTAATTGTATTGAGGATTTGGGGGTGGTGGCATTGAAAAATTAGTCTGTCACTCAATATGAGCGGTCCGCCCCCTTTTTATGGAATCCCCCCATCTACCAACCTCCCCCATATACTGCCATCGAATTAAAGGCCTTTTTTTATGCAATAAGCTATTGCCTATATAGGAAGTCTCAGTCCCTTTACAATGGAAATTCTCTCTTTTTTGTTATCTTAATGAAAGCTGAAGAAGTGAATGCGTCTCCGAGTGTGTAAATCAAATTGTCTTTGGAATGAAAGACAATGCCTGATGTAAAGGCCCATTCACTCCCCAGCTCATGTAAATCCTGGCCTTGGAAATTGTATTAATTAGCTAATCATTGAGCATTTTTTGCACCTGTGTAATCCCCTTTGTGATGCTTAAACACCCAGTGGGTGGGGATGCTGGGGGTTGAGCAAAATGAATCAAGGTGCTTTTTTGTTAATTTATTTATTTATCTAGAAAATAAAAGGGAGATATGGACTCTAGTGATCGCTCTCCTCTCCATTGACCCAGTCTGTCTGCGTGGCATGTACAGCATACAATTGCATGTGTGTGTGTGTGTGTGTATGTGTGTGCGTGTGATTAAATATCTATTAATATATACGTGTGCC
>JACYXH010000685.1:2330000-2410000 GCA_026745465.1 Lota lota | reverse complement strand
CTTTTCCCCCTCCCCCCCTCTCTCTCTCTCTCTCTCTCCCTCTCTCTCTCTCTCTCTCTCTCTCTCTCTCTTTCCCTCTCTACCTATCTCTCCCTCTCTCTCTACCTCTCTACTTCTCTCTCTCTCCCTCTCTCTCACCCTCCCTGCCCATGGTTTCCAATGCGTGTGAATATCAATGTTCAAAGGTCAGCCTCGCTGCCACAAAGGCGACAGTCGATTTAAGAAGCACAAAATAAAAATAAAAAGGAACGTAGGCGGAGTGACGGCGGGCAGCAACCAATAAGACCGGCTGTAACTAGGGCCCAGAACCAATCACCACACTCAAAAAAAGGGCAAGGGGCGAGTGTGACCACAGGGCCATCAATACACTCTCTTACTTCCCTCTTTTATGTGTGCTTTCCTATGAGCTCTCTTTCTCTTGTTCTGTCAACTGCATATTTTCTTCCTCACTCTCTCTATCTTAAGCACACTTTCAGAAGCTTCTGTGGACCTTCTGTCTTTTTTTTATTTTTTTACCAGCAGCTCAAAGCACACTATTATCCCACCACCCCACACCACCCCTCCCCTCCCCTCACCCTGGTTCTGGACTGAAACCATGCGGCGGGGCAGCGGGTCGTGTTGAAACCTCTCCGGACACCGCCATCACTTTGTATTAGCCACAGCCCAGCGCTGCTGTGAGTCTTTTGTTTGCTATTTCGGGGAGAACCCGAGACGCCGTTACTCTTGAGAGTCCCTGAGACCCGCAGGAGCCCTCTGACCCCTAAACGCCTCGCCTTCAAAACACACACACACACGCACATACACACACACACACACACACACACACACACACACACACACACCAGCAGTATGCGGCAGGACATTGCACCAGTGCCCCAGGCACATGTGATGGAGTGCTCTAGGAGACAGTGGATGGATGGGGAGGGGGTGGGGGCTGGGGAGGCCAGGGGCCAGGGAGTGGAGGGCTAGGGAGCTGGGGGCAGGGGAGGGGGGCACAAGAGATGTTTTGTTGTCTAGAATGAGTCCTCAAGCCAAGCCGTGACAACCGCACTATTCTTTGTGCTGGTGAGCCTGTGTATGTTTGTGTGTCCCTCTGGGGCCTCCGCACTTGGCTACTGATGCCATTCTTTAAAAACTCCAAAAATGGACAGCCCTTCCAGATCCGGCGCGGAGCCGAGGACAATCGGCTATTCTGTGCACCACAGGCAGGCAGGGGTGTATTTCCTGGACACTGGGCTGATTTTTCAGGCCCTGGGCCAGGCAGAAGGGTGGCCTTTGTCTCTGCACTGAAAGGATGGACTGACTGAAGGGGTAGTGGGAAAATGGAGGAAGTGGACTGTTTTTGTTTTGTTTTGGTGTGTGTGCGTGTCTTCACACTCATGAATGTGTGTGTTTCAATGACTCCTTTCATCCGACCATCCCTACAAAATGTGAATTGAGCAGTACTGGATACAGCTGATTGATTGTAGGGTTGTGTTGTGTGGTAGTGGTTTCTAAGAGGGGAATGGACTGTAGATGAGTGTTGTCTGTATTACTCATATCCACGAGTAGGTCGTCATTCATTTATACAGGATGCTGTCATGCATCCCTTAATGTATTGAAGCAGTAAATGGTGGAATGCATGCTTTAAATATTTTTTTAGATTGTTCCCACAAGCTAGTTTATGAATTTTGCAACCTAAAATCTCTTTGTCTTTGCTTCCTGTCCGTAGGTGAGTGACTTCCTGTCTGGCCGCTCCCCCCTGACCCTGGCTTTGCGGGTCGGCGACCACATGATGTTCGTCCAACTTCAGCTGGCGGCCCAGCAGGCCAGCGGTGGCTCCCAGGTCCAGCACAGACACCTCATCGCCAGGGGCAACGGCGAGGTCCCCGCCGGACAACCTGCAGGGCAGCCCCGCGTCCCATACCCCCACCCTCACCCTCACCCCCACCCCCACCCCCACCCTCACCACCAAACCCACCCGCATAGCCACCCCCACCCTCACCTATCCCCGCCGCAACTGGTCCCCTCACCCCCTCACCTCACTGGGCCCCCCTCCCACTGTAGCCCCCCTACTCCTCCTCCCCCGCCCACTCCCCCACCCCACTCCCCCCGCCTGGCCCATTTGCCCGGGGGTCTCTTCCGCTCCCCGGCCCACCACCACCACCATCACCACCCCCACCCCCCCAACCCCAGCCCGCAGCCTCACCACCAGCAGCCCCCCTTGGCCCAGGCTGCCCCCCAGAGCGGCCCGGCCAGCTCTCCAGGCCCCTGCCCTGAGGTGAGCGTTGAAATGATTAATACCAAGTCCTCTTGATTTAAACCCTGCGTGCTTTATTACTCCCCTAAGCCCTTGCAGTTAAATGTGTCAGAGCAGTGTGTACACTGCCTCGAATATGTAGCCACCAACCCAACTGAAAGTCTTCATTCAACGTGCTGTTTGCTATTCCTGTTTACTTATGTTAGGATTTCAGGTCGGATTTGTTTAACGAGCAAGAGAAACAAGAGTTATTCGGACATTAGCGAGAGTCCATTGAACAAGTGTTGAACAGAGGGAGAGAAAGCTGAGCCTTTTCTCATTAAGCACTCACAAGCCTCGGCGTAGGTATGGATTTCACTTTCATTTCTTGGTAGGCTGGTCCAAGTGAGGCTAACACAAATGAGGTGGTTTCTGATATCAGTTTGACGTAACCATAGAGCTCAGCCTCTTTGTTGGGCCGAGCTGAGACAACACAGTGTTTCAGGGTTTCATTTAACTCTTACTCTGTGACACTGGCATTTGCCTTCTAAAAAACGTATCCTGGTAATCAAAAGACTTTCAAATGCAGAGAGCTTACCCCCCAAAAAAGATGATACAATATTATTACACTAGATATATAGAGATAACCAGGATGAACGAGGTAATTTATTTTATAATCGGACAGTTTAATAAAAATATGACCTCTCTCGCAAGTACAGAGAAAACATTAATATTTTGTACAAATAATAATACTAAGAAAAAAGGTGCCATGTTGTGTGAGTTGAATGACGTCTGACCGTATGTGGCCCCTACTTGTGTCCCCCAGGCCAGTTGTGGTACCAAGGGCCCCAGCAGCCCCGGCTCCAGTTCCTCGGCTCGCTCCCGGAAGCCAGGCGCCATCATCGAGAGCTTTGTCAACCATGCTCCTGGTGTCTTCTCAGGGACATTTTCAGGTAAGGGGACGTTTTGTGATGCCTTATAGAAAGATTTTTTAACAAACCTAAATCTGAATGTAGCTTATTGACTTGGTGTCTCCTCCCTCTTGATGTTTGTCATGCAAGGCCCCATTTTTATCTGTCATTGCCGTGATCTTGTTCATCCTCAACAATACCGCTGCTCTCTCTCTCCCTCGCCTCACTGTTTCCCTTGCTCTCTCTCCCTCCCCTCAGGCACTTTGCACCCCAACTGCCAGGACAGCAGCGGGCGTCCCCGGCGTGACATCAGCACCATCCTGCAGATCCTCAACGACCTCCTGAGCGCCACGCGCCACTACCAGGGTGTGCCCCCCTCCCTCACCCAGCTGCGCTACCAGACCCAGTGCGGCTCGCCCGGGCCCGTGTCACCCTCCCCGCCCCCGTCGCCCCTGTCGCCCCCGGTCGCAGGCACGCCAGGCCTCTCCTCCAAAGCTACCTCGGTGCCTCCCGCCTCCATGCCCAGCTGCCCCCCGCCGGCTCTTCATCCGCTGGTGCAGTGCCAGAGCCAGATCCGCATGTGCAAGCCCCCTGGTGAGTGATGAGCACGCCGCATACCCCTCAGTATCCTCTCGCAAGCACGTCATTGACACAAACAATGAAATACAGACTCTCTCTGTCTCTGTCTCTCTCTATCTCTCTCTCTCTGTCTCTCTCTCTCTCTCTCTCTCTCTCTCTCTCTCTCTCACGCTCTTTATCTTTCTTCTCTCGCTCCGTCACACACACACACGGTACGCACGCATGCACATAAAGGCTTTGTGTTCCTCCGGAGCTGTGGAGCAGCAGATGTTGCCGCAGTTGTCGAGTTTGTGCTGGCACACATGTGGGCCAACCGACAGCAGCGTGAGGCCCGTCGGAGGAATTTGAATGAGCTTTGCGCTCCTTCGCTAAATCCAGTTTTTGCAAAGAGGTTTTAAGTTCCTGTTCACATCACGCATCCTGGTTCTCGCTCACCTTTCTTTCGATGGCTGTTATCGCCGCCAATCAGCTAGTGAGTTATTAGTCAAGCTTCACGTGTCAGGCAGCATTGCTGACTGAGTCTATTTGCAGCAGATAAAGGCATAACCCTTAGAGCCTATAGGCTGGGCCTTGTTTGAATGATATCAGACTTTAGGTTGGTTCTGGGTGACGTTTAGGCCTGGAGCTAGGGTTTCTACGCGGCCAGGGAACGGTCCGTAGATGACATGCCACAGCCCGAGGCACTCTTGAAAAGAGCATATTTGACTTGTGTTGCTAGTAAGGGTATTGGGTTTGTTTTAAAGCAGCCTGTCTCTCTTGGGAAAGATGAGGGAAGTTTAAAGTGTCAAAACAGATGTCCACGGTGGATAACATTGGGCCGGTAGTGAACGTTAAGAGCAACTGTTGTGAAAGAAACAGCCTTGTCCTTATGCCGTGGCCCTATCTCCTGTTGAGGAAATGAAACAGTTTTATGGGTCAGCTGTCTGTCTGATTTTGCTCAACAGCCTCTCAAGGAGATTCCTAGATTACAGTATAGAATTCAATGAAACTTTTTTATTTTCCCTTTAAATATAGAGGAACATATCCCCTCCATTGTGTACGGAAATAGTTACGGCTTGGCTTTTCTCTTTGTGTATTTCTGACCCGGTTCTGCTGGCACCAGACTGGATCTGGATCTTCAGTTACACAAACTGATTACTTCTGCATTACCTGGTTTTTACGCTTACCAGTGTTCAGCGAGCAGTTGGAATAACACCGGATTATTTCAGTAACTCAGTAAGACCCCTGCTGGCCCCCACCCATCTACCCTCCTCCCTTTCTATTCTCTGCTCATTTTCCACCATAATGCCACTGTTTCCCTCATCAGAGTCCAAATCCAGTGACGTCTGAAAAAAAAAAATACATCCTCCCCTCTCTTCCTGCCGGTCATCATCATTCACTTATTTTTCCAAGTCTGGGTTGTGCATCAATGCATTTGCTGTGTCTCCGCGTGGCCTTTAAATAGATTGGATTTATTCAGAAACACTGCAGTGAGAGAATTAGCATTGTGTGTTGGAGGGCGGTGAGAAGAGGATAAATAGCTGGTGGATTGGGGCAGGGCGGGGGTGTTAAAACCACAACACTAAGCCCTATTCATCACATGGGTGTTCACATCCGGTCCGTTGGTTGACCCAACTGCCTACTGATTGTGAGGCTGATATGAAGAGACGTGTCTTTAAAGCCTTTATCTGACTTAACTTCCCCCCTCCCCCAGTCCAAATTAGGATTCAACAATGCAAATGCACCCTCCGGAACCAAAAGAAAGATAAAAAAAAAATGGTTAAACTGGTAATCGGACTGGTGTGTTGACCAAGGCTTTGTGTGTTAGTGCTTCCTGTTCCTGTTGGGAATCCAGTGGAAACAGTTTGCTAAAGTGTCCCACTTATATTCAGCCACAGGAATAACCTGTGCTTAGCAAGGGTGAAGTGTCTGTCTCTCTCTCCATTTGTGTTTGTGTGTGTGTGTGCGTGTGTGTGTGTGTGTGTGTGTGTGTGTGTTTACAGCGCAGTCTACCTTAGGTTAAGACTGCCTCTTGAAAATGTCACATAGCTTGGCTGTCTCCTGAGAGCATTTACCCTTTCCATTGCAAGTTCATGCGCGAAAGAAAGAGGACAAGCATGAAAAAAATAACTTGAATAAACACACAGACACACAAACACACACACACACACAGACACACACACAAACACACACGCCTGGTTAAAGGCTCTACTGCTGGCATGGTTTCTCATGGCTTGTAGTCATAATAATGGTGTGTTTCAGTCCTGAGCCGGACGGCTTCAGAGAAGGGCGTACAGGCTAATTGTTAGCCAAAAATTCCTTCGCTGAGTTGGGTGGACAGCCCGCTCCCCTGCCCTTTCCCTCCCCCCCATCTCCCCCTTCTTATTTCCAACCCCACCCCCACCAAATCCTTTGTGTAAGGGGCCAGGGACTGGGGCTGCACAGAGGGCACCAGGCTGGGCCATTGTGGGACCCTGGGAGGGAGGGCTAGGGGATTAGGTCTGCCTTTTACACCCCGTCCCCAGTGAATGTGCTTAGCTCAACACAGGCATGCAGAGAAGGGCAGAGCGGGGCAACATAAGCCCTGAAAGAAGAGAGAGGAATGGTTTTTGTACCTTGCCTCCGCCTTCTCCTTTTCTACCCCCCCCCACACACACACGCAATCACCCCACCATCCCTCCTCCAACCAGTCCCTTTCTCTCCATCCGATTAGTTTAGTGGTTTAGTACTAGCTGGGTTTTGGGGGGGGGGGGAGAGAGGGGGGGGTATATAATTTGACCCCACTCGTCTCTCTCATCCTGTTTTAAGCAGTGACCTAGCGAGAAGCAAGGGCCTCATGCATTATACATTGGCAGGCTCCACTCCACTGTCATCACACATGTAAGATTGCTTAGGCCAGTGACATGAGAGTGCATGTGCGCTCAAACACACACACACACACACACACATACACACACACAGACCACAGCTCCCCTAATGCCCAAGCGACGCAATACAGTGCAAAGCTATCTAGCAAAGCCAGCCAAGCACATCAGGTGCCCTTTCATTGTTGACAAGGAGAGAGGGAGCGCATGAGAGAATGTAAATTAAGTCTAAAAGTCATTGAAGAGCTTCTCTCCCTGCAGGGCTGTCGATGCCCTTTCACTGGCTGTCAAAATGCTCGCGTTGGCTCCCCTTTGATTGGTCGCTGCGGTGTCTGACTGATTGGCTGCTGCGCTTTAGTCTTTTTGTTCGATTGGATAGCTCATTTAGTTTTCCCCTTTTTTTATTGGCTGGTGCCTTCGTGCTGGCCTGGATTGTGCAGTGCCCCCTTTTTCAACGGTTGATTCAGATGGTACGGAGTGGCCATCGCTCTCCCTGGCAGAGACCTTTCTCCTGGACCGGATGGTTGATGGCTTTCCCCTAAAACCACATCTAGATTGATTGACTGCAGTTGATCACAGAGCTGTGAAGCTCTCAGTCAGATGTTTGGTTTTTATTAGTATTTTCTCACCCCATTTCACTGTGAATGTAAACCAGTTGAGCACAGAGAAACCCCGCAGGCATGGATGAATGAATTGGAATCCTCATCACATCTGTGAATGTCACGTTGTGATCTGAAATAAATGGAAGTATTGCAAGGACACACTTTCACACGCGGCGAACGGCGGGCAGTTCGTGTAATTGTTCAACATTACCAAGAGATTTTAACCCCTGCTCACTGTGTGCAGTGTTGAATGTGAGGAAGACAGAGGCCAGAGAATTGAGCTGATTGTATTTTCAGACAAATTCAGGGCCATGCTGCAACGCAGATCTATCTTATTTAGCCTTTCTTTCTTTCTCTCCCTCCACTCTCTCTTTCCTAACCGACTCCCACACACACGCGCCCTTATGTTTGTCCCTGGATGCTGAGCAAACACAATGTTCCCTCTGCAAGATCACAAGACTTATCAAGGGAAACAAACAAACAACAGCACTCAGACAACTGTTAATGAAGGCCAATCTTTATGCAATCAATACGAGGAGAAGCTCCTTTAATCTTCCCTCTGCTCCCCTCCACCCTTACACCCTTCCATCCCGCCTTACCTCTCCTCCTCTGAGCCCGCGAATACCCCCACCCACCCTACACCCCACCCTTGTTGCTGGGCTGGGTGAGGCAAACTGTCTGAGGCATTGATTACTCTCACATCAACCCTTCACATTCCTCATCTTACCATATCTCTGAGTCTGCCCTTTTTTTTCTCCCCCTCTCTCTCGCTCCCTCTCTCCCTCCCCCCTCCCTCTCTCTCTATCTCTCTTGCTGCAGTGTACAGAGTGTCGTGTTGTACAGTGCATAGGTCAAAGCTTTCAGTTTTGCTTTAGTGAGAAGTATCGGGTCAGGGAAATGCAACACTGAGCAGAGTTTTGTTGATCTAAGACGGAGAGGAGATGTTTTATTGTCTGTCACTGTCAGTGTCCTCTCTCTCTCTCTCTCTTTCTCTCCCTCTCTCATGAAGATACGCATGAGCAGAGTCAAGTCATTTATCTCTCTCTCTTTCTTTTGTTAGCTCTTTCTCTTGCTCTCTTCCCCATCTCTAAGGAATCCTCCAGGGTTGCTCTTGTTCATTTCAGCGCTCTGCACTGGCAGCTAAGCTGTGTGTGTGTGTGTTTGTGGTCTTTGTGTGTCTTTCTGTGTGCGTATATAGCCTGCCTTTCTTAGCCGGCCCTAATAATAGTCCTTCAGTCATAAACATAGTGCGGGGTGTCCCAGTGGCCAGCTGTGTCCGGCTCCACCGCGCAGCACTCCGGCAGTGACGCCGGCAAATGGCAACGCACGCCTCCGCACACTCACACACAAACACACGCTCACACACACACGCACACACACACACACACACACACAAATGCTCTCCACACATATACCTCGAGACTCCTGCCAAGCCAAAGGCCAACATCTCTTTTCTTCTACACCACCGAACTTCTGTCAGCTGTGTGTGTGTGTGTGTGTGTGTGTGTGTGTGTGTGTGTGTGTGTGTATTTGTGTGTGTGTAGGTGTGTGTGTGTGTGTGTGTGTGTGTTTGTGTGTGTGTGTATGTTCAGTAGAGATGGCCTCTGGCCCCAAACAGTTTCTTTTCCATGCTAGCACGTTGAACCGCTAATAGCAGCAGAGCACCTCCAAAGGCAAACAGCACTTTACAGCCACACAGTACAACGTTACAATACATTACATTACCTTGCTGGCTGTGTGCTGCTAGCGCTATGTCCTACATGCTAACACTGTTGGCCGTTCTCTCAAGGAAAGGAGACGTGGGTGGGGGGGGGGGGGGGGGGGGTGGCAGACAAAGCCCCTGTGGTACTGTGTCACATGGAGTGGGTGCGGAGCAAAAGACAATGCCCCCCCAATAACCCTCCCCTCCCCCTAATTCTCTGGAGATGACACGCAGACCCCTCCGGAGTGGGGGGGACTTCACAGTTAGCATTTAGATGCCCCCCTGATGCATCACAAGACCTGCTCTACAATTACACGCCAGCCCTGCGTTCCTTTACTACCCTAACTTTTTTTTATTTCTCCTCTCATGGAATCAGAGTCCATTTATAGCTGATTATTATCTGAATCGCGTTCCGAAAACACACCCACGTTATTAGCTCACATGGTGTTGCGGAAATACCCTGTTTAAATTGTTTTTGTTTTGTTTTGTTTTCCTTTTTGTTTGTTTTTTGGCTTAGGACCTGGGATGTTTGTTGGTCATAAAAAAGTGTAGCATCATGCTGCTCTCAGTGTCTGCATGACATAAGGAAAACATAATAATTCTGAGCCTCCATTTGGTAATGCTTTTGATTTTCCCCTGGGCCACGTCAGAGCTACCTAGCCTGGTTAGCACTGTCCACCAGGGAGAGGCGAGGTGAATATTTATAGCCAGAGAGAGTGGATCTCCAGCGCTGCTCCAAGCGATAAGCAAATGAGAGCGATAGATGTTAATTAAGCCAACACAAGGGTCCAAAATTCATTCCGATGACAACAGAGGCAGGGAGAAAATAAAAAATATAAAAAAGGCGGAGGAGGGCACAATTGATTCAGAAAAAAAAAAACTGCCAACCACTGCCCAAACCTTTATCCTCCACCCTTTTCTATACCCCCCCCCCCCCCCCCCCCCCCCCGTCCTACTCTCTTCCCTTTAAACTCAACCGCGGGAGGAATTCCTTAACCTCCACCCGACCCCCAGCCTTCTTCACACTAGCCCACCTATCTGTCTCTGGGGAGGCCCAGGACTGAGTAGTAGGTGGTGGTGGTGGTGGTGGTGCAATGGGGCCTTCTGTATAGTGTGTATGGGCACTGGGGAGGGCTGAAGGGTGGGGGTTTTAAAGGCAGATGAGTCCTGGGGGTAAAAGGTAGCGGGGGCTAGCCTGTTCAATGAGCTAGGAACAGGAAGCCCAGGCTAACCGAAAGAAAAACAACAAATAAGATTTAAAAAAATGTCAATCTCTCCTTCTCCTTAACTCGCTCAGTCTCTCCTCGCTTCTAACTCCCTCTCTTTCCCAGCCTCTCTCTCTCTCTTTCTTTCTCTCTCTCCGCTTACAATTTCCATTCGCTTGCATTTTATATTGAAAGCCAATAGTGTGGTCCCGAGGCTGAGATGGATGGCTGCACTGGAGCTAAGGTTTAATCAATAGGTCTTTTTAATTTGCCATTGATCCATGTTAAAAGCTACCGCGGCTGCTGCTGCCGTGTGTGTGTGTGTGTGTGTGTGTGTGTGTGTGTGTGTGTTTGTACACGAGTGTGTGAGTTTTTGTGTGCGCATTAATTATGCACTTGAGTTTGTTTGTGTGTGATTGTGTCTATGTGTACGTGTGTGTGTGTGTGTGTGTGTATGTGTGTGTTTTTTGGTCCAAGATGTGTGTCTCTGTGTGTTTGTGCTGGAGTGTGCAGGAGAGCCAGAGATGGGTTTTGTTCTCTGGGTTATTGACATTCTAACCTGTTATTTAATTCCCAGACAGATACTAATGGAGCTGGCTAATAGAATGTGGTTGCTTTCCCTTCCTTCCTCAGCTATACGCAGAAATGGAATTAGGTTTGACTTGGCCATTGTGGCCGAGCATTCACAACGCTGTGGATGGAGCATCCCTGGAGACGAGACTCTCCTATAGGCACACTATCAACAGCTCCAAATGCACTTAGTAGCACACCCTTTGTTTTAGCTTGTCAGCTGCAGTTATGTACACATATTTGATAGGCAGGCAACAAGGAGGCATCTGGGGATTTCAATAAAGACGGTAGATAGTTTCTTAGGCATTCGCAATCCACGTCTCTCACCCCCCCCCCATGGCTCTAATCATCCTTTGACATCAAGACAAAAAACCATATTTTTCACTAATCCACATCCTCTCTCTTCTTTTTCTTCTTCTTCTGCTTCCGTCCCGTGCAGCTGACCGCCTGCGGCAGACGGAGAACCGCGCCACCCGCTGCAAGGTGGAGCGCCTGCAGCTGCTGATGCAGCAGAAGCGCCTGCGCCGGAAGGCCCGGCGAGACCAGCGCGCGCCCTACCAGTGGCTGCCCAACCGCAAGGCGGGCCGCAGCAACAGCAACAGCAGCGTGTCCAGCGAGGGCTCCATGGACCTGGACTTTGACGACTCTGTGTGGAAGCCCGACGTCAAGGCCGACATGAAGTCCGAGTTCGTCATGGCCTGAGTCGGCCGTCGCTGTCGTGACGACGAGATGCCCCCTCCCCCACACCACCACGAGGAGGAGGCCAGGCAACGGATTGTTTTGTTTTGAGGGGGATATTTTTTGTTTTGGCGATGTGGAGTTTTTTTCTTTTTCTTTGTGGGTGCGTGAGAGGGATCGGCCTCCCATGCCACTTGAGGCAGCAGCCGTGGAATTCTCAAAGAGGAAATGAAAAGGGGCCGCGTTGAAGATACCTGCTTCTCTCCAATGCCCTCTGCCCCCCCCCCTCTGCCCCCCCCCCCCCCCCCCCCCCCAGCCTGTTCCCTGAGAAGTCGACCCTGTGAAAACAAAACACAACAAAACTGAACTTTCTTTTGATGCTTGTGTTTGGAAAGGAAATGCCAAGACCAAGACTTACCAAGACTTGAGATATACATAAACAGACTACAAATGATATACTGGCCTATACAAAGAGGAACCGTACATGAAGTGGAACATGTAGAACTTAATGGGTGGTGGTGATGGTGTTAGCTTGTTTTCTTTTCTTTTCTTTTTCATGGATTTGTTGGTTTGTTTCTGAGGCAGACTCTGAACAGCTACGGGATGAAGAGCTCTCACCAGGGCTTCTTGTCTCTTCTCCTCACTCCTGATTGGCAGATTGTCAGGCTTCCCTACTGACAGACTTTTCCAACAGGCATTCTTATCAATCAGAGTATCAAACAAGAGTCCAGAGTTTTAAAGAAAGAGGCGAGGGGTGGGGGGGGGGGGGGGGGGGGGGTAATGCTTTTATTTCCATTTTTAAACCTATGATTCTAATTCTTTTTTTAAACAACGAATATGTAGCATTGTTCACAAAGCATTCAGGTTTTCATATAACAGTTCAAGGTAGTTGTTGATTTGCACATTTTTATCATTTATAACAGCTGGTCGATTGAAGTGTGCAAGGACTAGGAGTGGGGGAGGGGCAGGGGGGCTGAGCTGGAATTAGAAAGCAGAGTGGACGTGATTGATATCGACCTCCGTGACGTAGGGGTATCGATAGGAATGATAAATGATTAAACAAAATGAATAAATATGAATAGAAGTGCTTTAGAGGATTTAAAAAAAATTGAAATGTATATGGAAATAAATCTATTTTTATTTTCTCTTCCTATCGGCTGTTTTCAAAAAGCAGCAGGCCTCTATGGCTTGGGTCAAGATGTTCTTGACTCCTGACTCTTACGTAACATCGTCCGTCATTCAGTCACTCATTCATATATTTGGGTCATGTAGCCACAAA
Source organism: Lota lota (assembly GCA_026745465.1). Taxonomy (NCBI): domain Eukaryota; kingdom Metazoa; phylum Chordata; class Actinopteri; order Gadiformes; family Lotidae; genus Lota; species Lota lota. The sequence continues at coordinate 2,397,413 of JACYXH010000685.1, read as the reverse complement.
AAAACATCTGGTAAGGAAGTAATTTCCGTTCTCTCGTGTCTTACGGGCTCAATCGCAGTCTTTAGGCTTAGCATTAACCTTTTTGTATAATAATGTGACCATCGGCAAGGGGTCACGAGGATCTGTGTATGCGTGTTTGTGTGTATGTGTCACTAAGGTTTAAATTTATTTAGATATTCAAATGTCCCCATTACGTCAACATTTATCAAAGTTGTTTTCAGATGCTCACATCGGCATGTTGAGTGCAGTAAATGGATAGGTCAACACAGAACTACTGCATGTACTAACATCACCAACACATCCACTTGTTAATGAGAGAGATTTTGGTCTGTCATATCAATACATTGGATTACAAGACCCTCATAATGTCCAGTGTGATTTATTTTCTCCTTATTATCAGTAATCCAGTATCATTATATAGTGCCTCCACAAAGACATCCACCTACATATCAGGATAGGCCTTTCACGCACAGTGTTGCTGCTACGCAAAAGGAGGAATTAAAAAAATAAACAAATAGATAAGCGGAAGTAAAAATGATGTTTTTCTGCATGCAAAATTGTGAAATTATACCGATCTTTTTTCTATTGCTGGTGAGGACAAAAATATATGAAGAAGAGTTTGGTGCTGTAGGGATGGAGGTTACCAACGTGCATGAGTTTGGGACGAAAAAAGAGAAAAAAACTAAACAAAACCGAAAGAACAACACTGTTTTGTTTTCTGGGGAGGTTTTTGTATTTTCTAATTGTTTGTTTAGAACAGCAGTGTCTTGCTTAAGTATTTTGCAAATGCCAAACCAAAACGGATCAAGTAGGACTGGCTGTGTGGGTCTCATTCAGTACGGAACATTCCTGCTCTCTGTGTGGATGACAACGATGATGATGACGACGACGACGACGATGATGATGATGATGAACAAAGAGCCACTCGATTTGGCTCAACACGCTCCAATGCTGTCCCCCCCCCCCCCCCCCCCCCGCCCCCTAATGATTCTCAAGTACCCAGGTGCCCTACGTGAACCCTTAGCCACACTTGTTCTGCTCCTAGCTTTCCATAATAACAACAACAGCGACAATATCAACAGCTTGTGTGGATATACTCACGGATCGCTGGACACATATTATGCAGTTCTTTCACACTGTACCCCAGACCTATAGCCAGACCCCGCGTCTGTACACCTGTCTGTGTGTCTGTCTGTTCGGATCGACCACCCTACCACAAATTGCACTCCCAGAGACTGCGATGAGAGATTACCTTTTTGGTGGACTTTTTTTTTTTTAAGTGGCCTTAACTTTAACAAAAGAAGAAAAACCCCTCAACGAGACACTTGAGGACCATGGGTGCGGGATGGTCTTTTGTTTGTTTCAACTGTATCTCATTGTCAGAGTTGTTGTCGTCGTAAACACGCTGTCACCAAGATGCTGGGCAACTCTTGTTTAGTGCTTTTAGCTGGTGGAGTCTCTATTATGTCAAGGCTTCTGTGCCTTAAAATGTTGCCCTCGCCGTGTCCAATTAGAACTGAGAAAAAAACACAAAAACAAAACAAGTGTCACTTGATTGGAAAGCTGAGACTGTCTTGAGTGCCAGACGTATCATTTGTAGATTTTAGGAGGCAAGGCTTTTTTGAGTAAAAAATAAAGAAGCTACATTCACTTCAAATGTAGCTTTGTAGACTTCAAATGTGGTTTCTCTAAGTATTGCCTGTCTCCGCTTTCTTTTCATTGTGTTGCCATGTTTGTCTGTCTTTATCGTCTGAGTATGCCTCATGGCCCTTTCCCGTTTTCACCCCTATGACTGTCCTGCCACCCAGGAGCCATAGGTACACACTGAGTTTGGACCACAGTACTTAAACATGGCAACCAACCTCCCGGATTCTGAAAGGAGAGTTCCTCTGAGGACCTCCGACTACATGCACTTCACGTTTCCATGGATATTAAGGAAAATTTTACCCTCTGCCTCTCCCAAATTGTATTTATTTTAGTTTTTCGTTTTTGTTTTGTAAATGTATGAACTATACTCTGTGTGTGCCTCACTTCTGTGTGAATTTAGAAAAATATGAAACAAACAAAAAAAAAATATTATGGGATATTGGTATTTAAACAAGCGGGGTTGGGGTATGGGGGCCTTGCGAGGAGGAGGGGGGTGGGGGACAGTATGTTGGTGGAATTCTGATGACATCATTTCAGTTGCCTGTTCTTTCTTGTAGCCAACCATTGAAAAATAATAACAGGATTCAAGATACAATTTACAATGTTCTAGCTCTAGACCGGTGTAGCACATGTGTGACTGTATTAATTTATGAAACCAAAATGGTAACTGTGAATTATGTATTTCTTTGTGCATTTTTTTAAAAAGTGGGGAAGATGGTGGTTATAGGACAAAGCAGTAACTGATGCGTATGTCCTACAGTTTTTTTTTTTTGGTGGAATATAAAGGAAACAATCAGTTTCCGAAAACAAAACAACAAAAAAAAGAAAAAATATATGAATATATTTTTTTCTTAAGCAATACATTTCAGTGTGACTTGTGATAGAACATTTTCTTTTTTAGGTAAGAAATGAATAAAAAAGCAAAACCTGTACATCAATCCGTCTGCCTGCGTATTCATTACCAACCCATTCAATAATATTGAACAAGTGTAATATTCCATACAGAACCTTTTCCATGATGTATCCAGATATACCATAGTTAGCATTGATAGATGTATAAACTTATCGCATAGAAAATATTGAATGATATAACCACTCATTGAGAAATAAATGGAATGCCTTTGTATGGAATGGAATATCTAATTCATGTAAAACAAAACAAGTATCTATTAGTCACGATAAGTCACGAATGCATCATATGCAAGGGCATCCACTAAGGGGCCCCTTGAGGTGGTTGGAAGTTCAGCGTGAACTACTCACCAGCTGAGAGAAACCAACCATCAACGTACAGCTGTCAGTGTTCGTTACTCCACCGCTCAAAAGTTACCAGACCGCAGTCGACCGTTTGACACACATTTTATTTTTAGTTTTCTGTAAGGAAGTTTCCAACAAGAAGTTTTTGTTATTCTTTTGACATTCTTGGCTCTGCTAAAAACACCCTGGGTGTCGGTGAGGGTGGTGGGTGAATCGTGAGGGAGGGAAGAGGGAGGAGTGTGTGGGTGGGTGGGGGGTTGAGGTGTTGGCACTGAAACAAGTCCAGCGAGCAGGCAAAGCACTGCACATCTGTCAGTACAGCCAGGCTCCAGATAAGACAGAATATGGAAGTGGAGTGACACACAGAGCGAGAGAGAGAGAGAGAGAGAGAGAGAGAGAGAGAGAGACAGCGAGACAGAGAGACAGAGACAGAGCGAGGGATAGAGATGGAGAGAGAGGAGAGAGAGACAGAGAGACAAAGAGTGGGAGAGAGACAGTGATAGAGAGACAGATACAGAGAGAGAGACCGAGACCGAGAGAGAGAGGGAAGAGTGATTGTTACATTGCGTGAGGCTCGCTTTCTGACACATGTACTTACTGCTAAAGAGGGCTTTTTTTAAACGTGCCCTCTTGTTCTGAGCCGAGGCTGACAACAGATCAGCTTGACTTGCTGCTTCCGGGAACACCTGAGTAGGCGCATGAAAAGACAGATACGATATACTGATACACTGTATGTGAAAGCATATGCTTAGTATGCTCTAATAACGCTTAACATACCATAATATACCATAACATAACAACATAACATCATAGCACAACACATACGTTATATTAGCTTCGAAAATATGTGAAAGCATATGCTTAGGACACTCTAAAAGCGCTTAACATACCATAACATACCATAAAATAACAACACATCATAACATAACACATGCGTTATATTTGCATCACAGTGTTGACTAGCCAAGCCCTTCAGGGTATTGTTCTATTGGGATGCATTGATTGATTGCTGCATTTTTATATTCACTTGTAAAGTAACATTCTATACAATTATGATGGCCTCAGAAGCATGTGGAGTGTATTCTTTCATATATTCTAATAGGATATTCTCACTTTGAACTGAGAGAAATGATTCAGACAGTATGATGCTAACATCAGTTGAATGCCTAGCAAGGGATTACTCTTTTAGATTCTGTGCTGCAGTTAAAAGGCCACTATGAAATATTAATATGGCATTATTAAGTGACCTTCAATGTGAATAAATATTGTTTTACATGGCCACTTATAAAGGCCTAAGTATAGTAAGCCTCAGATCGGCCCTTCCATGAACTACCACACCTTCTTCTCCACTGCACAAATAAACAATATGCAAATGTATATGCGCATGCATATGTGTGTGTTTGTGTTTGTGTTTGCGCCCATGCATGTGTGTGTGTGTGTGTGTGTGTGTGTGCGTGTGTGCGGGCAAGTGGGAAGAGCGATACGTTCACCGCTGTGCGTTAACGAGAAGTCATATGATAAGATACCAGTCATACTGCAACTAAGAGGAGCGTTTTTCTGAGAACCATCTGTCTATTTCTGCAAGCCTCTGACAGTCAGTCAGGTCTCCACATACTGCTTCTGTGGAAGTCTCTGCCTATGAAAAAACACACACACAGCAGAATGCTGGAGAGAAATGACAGGAGAGGAGAAGAGACGGGAGCGAGTTTGCGGGGCTGATGGAGGGAGAGGGAGAGAGGGGGGAGGGGAGAGAGAGGGAGAGAGCAGGGGGAGGGAGAAAGAGAGAGAGGTGGAGAGGAAGGGAGAGAGAGGAAGAAAGAGAGAGCGCAAGAGAACGGGGAACGTGAAAGAGAGACTGTGTGTGTGAGAGAGAGAGAGCGAGAGAGAGAGAGAGAGACAGAGCGTGAGAGAGCGAGAGACAGTTCACAGCTGCCACCACTAACTGAAGGCGTGTGGCTCAGGGATAGAGAGGAGTTCCGCAGAGTTGGGGTTTCACATACTGCTGTGTGATCCGAGATAAGACAGACTCAGCTGTATCCTTCCTTCACACACACGCACACACACACACACACACACACACACAGAATGCGCACACAAAGACATCATACCAACATGCGAAAAAACAAACAATATAAAAATGGCAACCAAAATACACCCATCAGACCACGATGCTGTGCGGTCCTTGTTCCTGCTCCGTACTGTTTAGGTGTGTTTCAGTTTCTGTAAACGCTGAAGACACGGAGCGTTAACGCAATTTCAGCGTTAACCATTTGGTTTATGTCAGGGTGAGTTTTTTTGCTGAAAAACCCCACATGTTATGTTTCAGCTGAAAAAAAAAACCCAGGGTTCTTTGAAGAACTCCCTTTCTTCCTGTCATTCGGCTCCCGTCTTCAAGTCTGAGCCTTGCCTTTGAAAACCGTCTACCTTTGTGACGTAATGTCGTGTGTTTGGCCCGTGTGCTTGCTCCTCAACCTGTCTTACAGATGACATTATTAAATCTAGTCTCTATGTGATCTCAAGCCATCAAACAGTTCCTTTTATTCCGTTAACCCCCCCCCCCCCCCCACACACACACACAGTCTGCACCACACATAAAAAAAAAGCATGAAAGGACTCCCATTTTCTCAATGCTGCTGCACACACACATACACCCACAGACACACACACACATCTGAGTCGGGCTCTAAGATGTCTTCTGCGAAAGCCAGTGGTGTTTGTGGGGTCAGCAGGGACCTTGTTGTCTTTTGTCTATTCCTATTTGTCCCCCCGCCCGGTTGAAAGACAAGCGTGGCGTTCTGTTGACAATATTACCTGATGGATATTTATGCAGCTGTGAGGGGCTGCAGAGAGCACGTTTGATATCTTTTCAGGCCACTCCAAGCCTGCTAGTGTTACTCTCAAACACACGTGCACACACACACACACACACACACACACACAGTCCCCTCTGTAATGCTTTGAACAGGCAAGCATTTGTCCAGTATTGAACCTTTCTAGGCAAACACGCGCGCACACACACACACACACACACACACACACACACACACACACACACACACACACAGACAGACACACACACACACACACACACAAAGATGTTCAGCTGTCCAGTTCTATCACAGAGGAGCTTGACCTTGTGACCTGGGGGAAATGACACAGGGTCATGGTTAAAAGAAACCCTGAAACCTGTGGAAACAGGATGTATATGTATTCTAACACACACACACACACAAGCACACATTTAGTGCTCGCTAATCAAAACACCACAGAATGCATTGCGCAATGGAAGAAGAGCAAAAAAGACATTTGCAGTACTGTGTAAAACACTGAAGCATTTATGCAATGCCAATAACTTGAAGTCATGCAGGACATGTCTTGACATAGTTCTTCTCTAATAGACACATCTTTTTTCAATGATACCTGGAAACATCATAGCTATTCTGGGTATCAGTATGTGTCTGAAACTTTGGAAGTCAACATACAGTAAGCTGGGTGATAGATAACAGTACATATGATTATTTCAGTATTTCTTTCTCTGTGTCTTTCTTTGGTTTGTGCTTGACGTTTTTTCATTCTTTCCATCATTCTTTCCCTTTTTCTTGATGGGTCATCAGGTGTATTCTATCACATATCTCCTTCTGTTTGGGGAGCACATCTTTAGTTGGCCCAGTGACCTTTACTCCAGCTGCGGCAATAAAATGAGCTGAGCTTCTCTTAATCTTTCACTCGCTCATCTCTCTCGCTCTATCTCTCTTTCTCTCTCTCTCTCTCTCTTCCTCTCTCCCTCTCTCTTGCTCTCTCGCTCTCGCTCTCGTTCTCGCTCTCTCTCTCTCTCTCTCTCTCTCTCTCTCTCTCTCTCTCTCTCTCTCTCTCTCTCTCTCTCTCTATATATATATATATATATATATATATATATATATATATATATATATATCTGTGTACCTCCACTACGGTGCACCTACACATTCAAAGTAGGTCTGACCATGGTCTTCAAAGGACTGGTTATATGGGCAGAACACAGAAGTGATAGAGAAAGAGAAGTGCTGATGAATCCATTTTGAGGACACATTATCTGTTGGCACACTTTAACAATAAAGGTGTAAGCTAGGAACTGGGAACTGTTGATGTGCTCCACTGTTTCCTGCCCTGAAAGCAAGATGCACACAGTTTGTCTCCTGGCTGCGGTCAAACAGGCCAGGCGCTGAGTTTAGATTCAACACACGGACACCCTGAGAACACTGTCCTTATTAATGACCTCAGCCTTCCCATAACTCACAGCAACACACACTCCTGCGAGTGTGGAGGGACAGTGGAGATAGGGCTGTTTGTGTGTGTGTGTGTGTGTGTCTATGTGTTTCCGCGTGTTCTATGTGTGTGTGCGTGTGTGTATGTGTGTACACGTGTGTGTGTGTGTGTGTGTGTGTGTGTGTGTTGAGGGGGTGGTCTTTGCTGCACAGCGTGAGAAGGACGGATGGATGGGTGTGTGAGTCGGGGTGAATCAGTGCTTTCTGAGAAGCATAATACTATGCCTGTGTCTCTCGTCTCCCTTCCTCCACCTCCCCACCCCCTGACCCTGTGGGGACCACCTGTTGGAGAGTATCCAGTACAGCTGGCCCTCTCTCTTCTTACCGTGGGCTGAGATTCATGCTGGTGGGGCCCGGTGTGGTCTTCAGCACGAGTACACCACCTCAACGTATTTGTCCGTGTTCATGTTTCCTGATGTGTACATATGTACACATCAGGAAACATGAACACGGACAAATACGTTGATCCATTAAGAAGAAAGAAGTAACATAGGGTTTGAGAAGTAGTTTTGCTTTTCCGTGCAGAGAAAGAGAGATGTAAACAGAAACAGGATAGAGAGAGGAGAGAAAGAGAGTAGTAGCGAGGGAAAAGAGAAAGACTGAGAGGGAGAGAGAGAGAGAGAGAGAGAGAGAGAGAGAGAGAGAGAGAGAGAGAGAGAGAGAGAGAGAAATAGAGCAAGGCATAGTGGAGCTTGTTTTACCACCACCACAGTTGCGAGCAGGGTTAGCCGTTCACCCTTTCAGACACAGCACCTGATCTCTTCTGCAGCACTAGAGACACATGGAAGAGCCTTAACTATTACAGCCAAACAGCCCTGTCATTTCTGTGTTTGTTTAGCTGTAGCTTAAAAACAAAGAATAAAAGGAGTGCATAAGGGAGCCATTGAAACAATATAAAATTATATTTGTCTGGTCGCAAATCAACTATCCTCCTTTATTTGAGTGATATCCTGGAATAGCATTTCAGGTAATGACACATTAGCATATCGTTTAATGGTTAGCAAAGATAATTGTGTGCAAATGGTACAGTTGAGAATGCCTGCAAGGCAGAGCAAATAATGAGAATTTGTTTTGGATGTGTGTATGTGGGCGTGTGTGTGCAAGTGTGTGTGCATGTGTGTGTGTGTGGTGCCCAAGCAAGTAAGCATGCTAGTGTGCACACCCATTACACTGTTTGTTTTAGCTCGGGGAAGCCCTGAGTTCATTGTTCACAAAACCCCATATATGGTTTTGTAAACACAGATCTCCGTAGCTGCTCTGCAGCATACGCACAGAAAATGAATGAATACAGGAAGACCCGCTCTGGCAGGAAGTGCCGGCTGCTGCCATGGTAACAAACTGAACTCATAAGCAGCAAGGAGAGGCTCGCCTATCTCACTGTCTTGACGTCACTTCTCGTAAGCTGCGGAAGAGCACAACCAAACAAAGGCACACAGTACATTCCCAAACCGACAAGAGCCTTGAAGAAGAGGTGCGATGGTAGCAGAAGTAAAGCAGTTACCCCACCACAAAAACAACAACATAGCCTACAGCTTTAATACTACTTTGCAACCTCAACAACTCTCAGGAGGTTCCTGATGAAATCCTTTTGTGAATTATTTAGCCTTTTTTGTTGTTGATATATAGGTAACAACAAAGCAAATAATAACAACTACTGCTAGTGTCCGCGGCCTAACGTAAATACAAACAAACACTGAAGACATCATTCTTCGGTGTATTTCAGGTAAAAACTATTTTGTTTGCTACATTTTCCTCGGGCGCCACCATTGTTTTATTTTATTTCGCAGACTGCGGGTCTCCAGAAACTCCCTCCCCGAGTGCTAATTGGTCCTATCATTTCTACATTTTTGGAAAGTCTTTCAACAGGATCGAGGTCAGGCCGATCTGCAGAGAGAAACAGAATGTGAACTTGCAAGATCAGGATGGTCTCATGGTCTCAACACCTCCATGTCCAGGGGGTGTAGTGTGTCACATTAACTACCACCTGTATAGAAAGGCTGAGAACGGGGAAGGAAGGATGGCATTAGTGAGGGGCTGTGGGAATGCTTTCTGCAGTATGTGCAAGGTCACATTTTTCGGGTTGTTTTTATTATAATTTGCCAGTAAAATAAAGATGACAGACATGTTTGTCATAGCATAGGGCTAAGAATAGACGTAAGAGTCACAGGAGTCAGGAAGAGACTGAAAGTCAGAGAGCGTATGCTCTGCGGACATAAACCCTGGAAACGTCCTCGATCTTAGTGAAACGCCCAGAGCTCAGGGAAGAAGAATGTGGCCTAGTAGAGGGATTATGGTGGACAGAGGAGACCACTTGGTATTGCTGTGTTATTCATTTACTTGGAGTACAATTGGGACTTTAAATGGACTTTGTGGAGACTTTCTGATGTTTACATAAGCTTTAAGTCCAGATGTGTCCAGAGGTGCCCAGAGAGGCCTGAGGTTGTGCTTCAGCTTGTCCAGCTGTACACCTCATGTTCCATAGTGCCAGGACTGGCCGGGGACACAAGATGATAGCATGGCTTCTCCTTGCTATATATTAGCATATTAGAATGGAGGTCATATATTGCTTGTATATTTTAAAGATCCTGCTCCAAAATGGAATTAGAAAAGATGAAAGTAACTGTAGTAAAGTCACATAAGATCAAGTAAGATAGTAATGATACAGCTGTAACTACACCACTCTTTAGTATATATTGTAGACAATATAAATATTGAAAATATAAATTGGCAGAATTCATGTCTTTGCATCCACAAAAAAAGCAAGATGTATCTAAAGGGGACGTGTCACAATTTTAGGTCATTGCTTAAATCAGCTCTGCGATGCCTTCAGGGCTGACACATCCAGAGCTAGTTTATTCCTTCAGTTATATCAGCATGATGAACCAACAACAGCAACGACTACTTTCCTATACTTTCATTGGGTAATATTAAATAATAAATACAATAATAGATAATATAATGTATTATAATATAATATAATCATATGTTATGTAATATAATGTAATAAATATAATATAACATAATGTAATATTATATAATAATATTATCTAATGTAATATTAGATAATATTATGTTATATAATATAATATAATGTAAAATATTTATTATATATATATATTATAATATAAATATAAAAATTATTATTAAAAAGAAAAATAATTGTATAAAAAATCTTTATTTGATAATTAAATAATTGTATTTCAGATGATTTAATAATGTATACCCCACTCTCGCAAAACGATCACATGACCCAGCATCCAACTCCCTTAGGTTGGCCTTGGATATTCCCCCCCCACCCCCACCCCCTCTCCTTCCTAATTAAAAACCCTGCATCCATACAGGCTTATCCAGTGTGATCTCCGCGGCAGCCCCTCCCTCATTATGCAGACCTAACTATGCTAATTGCGCTTGGCTCCTGCAGGCCCAGCCAGACGCCGGCTGCTGGTGCATATTAGGACCGGAGCTCTAAAGGTGGGCTGCACATTTTGTTTGGCCCTCCAGGCTAAATCCATACCCTAAGAGGCTCTTAAAAACAGGGGTGTTTAGGGGAATGGTGGTCTTATGCTGCGGTGGGATGGAGATGTGTGTGAGTGTGTGTGTGTGTGTGGTGGGGGGGGGGGGTGTTAATGACGATTAGGGGAATACGGCGAATAAGGCACATGTTGTGGGGGCCGGGATTTAGGTTGCCAATAAGGAAGGTGGGGAATGGCGTGGGGAGTGTATGATGAGTTTTGTGGGGTGGGGGTAGTTGAGGCTGGGGGGTTGGGGGGGGGGGGGGGGGGGATAGTTTAAGAAGAGTCGACCCTAAGCCACCCACACTGTATCTAGCACACTGTGTCTGTGTGCATGTATGTGGCTGTCTGTTTGTGCATGTGTGAGAAGTGAATAGCATGCATGTGTGTGTATAGGGGCCCCATAGACACACACATACACACATACACACATACACACACACACACACACACAGACAGACAGGAGCCACATTCACGCGCAAGCACCACCGTGGCGCTCGCCCCATAAACATCTGCATGTCTGCTCATGTGGCCCTATAATCATCTCAACAAATTCCTCCTGCTACACCCCCAGCACCGCTCCACCCCGGTGGTGCCCCTCCTCTCTCCTGCAGGAGGCTGACAGACGAGAGGCAGGTGCTGAGGCCTCGTGGGTTTTATACTCCCTAGAAAAGCATCTTCCACCCATTACCTCTCCCTTGAAGCCTGATACACGCATCGCACGCATACACGCAACACAAGCATACACACACAAGCACTCGCACACACACACACACACACACACACACTATACAGACAGACACGCACACACACACATCATACAGACACACACACACACACACACACACACTATAAATACCACATATACAGACATACACATCTTAGTCTTTGTTCATAGCATAGCAGTTCTTAACAGCAATAAATACACTTAATACTTAACATTCTGGCATCAACCACACATGTCCTTCTATTATGCTGCGCTACTGTTGTGTTGTGTGTTGTGTACACTGTCTTATTCCATAGACGAGCGTTTGAGGTGTTTATCGCAGATATAACAAATAAAACACATCTATGCACTCACAAAGACACACACATACACTCTTAAATACACACCTAAGCTCTCCTGCAAACACACACAACCATGAGATACACACACACAGACACAAAGGCACACAAACACACACGCACACACACCCGCACACACAAGCCAACAAAAACACAAACGTTACCTCATAGACAGACAGCAACACCCTCTGGAATTGGAAAGCAATGAGAGTTTTTTCTGTACCTTATCTGCTAGAGGTTATGATTTATGATCATGAATGTCTCAGAGGAACCATACGCGGGAACATCTGTGTCTGTGGCAGTCTGTGTATTCTGGGATGTCAGCACTTCCCCTGCCAAAGAGAGCTAATATTGGAACCTTTTTCACTCCATCTGTTAGGCTACTGTCAGGCAAAGTTCTGTGTCTGGAAATTGAATGTAGCGTTATAGCATTGTGGGTCTTAAAATGTCACGGCTGTGATATCTATTGATTGAGCAAAATATATGTTCGCTGTAATAATGTTGCAACAGTTTTTAACAACCATAGATATTACCATAGACATTAAAGACCACCAAGTCAAAACGTGCCATACGTACAAAGAAACAACATAATATTGTGGTTTTACTATGCAAAGCCACATTAATAAGAAAGTAATAACATTTATACAAAATGGTTAATGTGAGTGCAACCAGGAACATTGATTTGAATCCTGTTGTTGATGATTTGTTTGTATTTGTATCTTTATTTGTATTTGTAGTTGATGTTGTTTATAGTTGTAGCGGTTGTTGTTGTTGTTGTTGTTGTTGCTGCGGGCTGTGTTGCTATCACTATAATGGCTTCATTGTCACATGTGAGGGCTTACAGGGGGAGTGTGAGTGACACATCAAGCCCCTTATACAGTAGAGACCACTGGGTGGGATCCAATTGTCCACGGTGGGATCAGTGGATCAGCCCGGACCCACCTGCTGTGTCCACCGCCCAGCCCCCAGCAGTGTGGCTCCTCTGCTTTAAAAGGGGGCCACTAATCAATAGGGATTTGGTGTGTCTGATTGCCTGTCTGTGTGCATTTGTGTTTGTTTGTGCACTTCCTAAGTGTCCCTTTGCTAACACGGGGTCTGTGTGCTCGTCTTTGTTTGTGTGCGTGCGTGTTTGCGTGTGTGTGTTTGTGCGTATGCACGTGTGTGTTCACATGTGTGTGTGTTTGTTTGTGTGTGTGTGTGCGTTTGTGTTTGAATTCAAGAGCATCAGGAAGATGCGATGGGGGAGGGGGGAGGTTAAAGGGTGGATGTGGTGCTGGTAGAATGCAGTGGGGGGGGGGGGGGGCACCATGTAAAAGAGAGAGGTCCTTTAGATCTGTGCTCTGCTTGTGACGGATGGGGTGGCGGGCCCCTGCATGTGGGGGCCCAGGGGACCGGGATCCATATTGGCAGACCGAACAGAAAGGCTTTCTGTGCCCCCATCGATCCCAACATGTCAATTAGACAGACTCAAATAAATGTGCCCTTAAGGCGAGCTGCATGCAGAAACTTCCATGTAAACGACACCCACGCACCCCCCCACCCCCAACCCCCACCTCCGTGTCACCGGAGCCGGGGCCGATATGGAGGGCCTGCGTGAGGCATAGCAGGGGTGGGGGTCTGGAATTGACCGGGAGACTTTTTCTTTCTTTTTTTTTCTTCTGTTTCACAGATTGTTTTTCACTTTGACCCAGAAGACCGCCGCGTGAGAGCCTGTTTCTGTAGTCAAGGGGATGGCTGTCCTACTGCTGTTCTAGACAGCTTCCATGTAGGCGAATGACGGTACACCGCTCAGACTTTTTCCTCTCATCACCAGCCAATTCTGAATGCAATTTTGTGCTGCTGCAAAAGGGCCTGAGCCTGTGTTGTTGTTTTTTGTTCAGTGTGAATAATAAAGACGGGGCCTGTCACTTGTAACAAATACTTTGAGAAATATTGTACAAACTCGAACTGATCGAGGACTGCTTGTGCTGTAACATCGGACACACCTACACAAACACACACACACACACATAAACACGCGTGCATGTTTGAACACACACAGAACAGTGTTGTGCACGCACATAACCCGCACACAATCCGCAAAAACAAACACACACACAAACACGTGCGCGTGCTTAAACACACACAGCGCAGTGACACACACACACACACACAAACACACACAAACACACACACATAAACACACAAAATGCTCCAACATCATCAAGGGCCACAAAATCAGAAAGGGTCAATAAAATGTAAAACTCCAAACAAGGCCCCATCATGGAGACAGATGTAAGTGTAAAATGATAATGATGGGGAGACGTGGGTGACCTCCCTGACTGGAGGTGATAAACCGATACCACCTCCCTCTCTCCAACTCTCACTCCATCACCATGCTGCCCCTCTTCCCGCATCGCTCCGCCTTCAGACCCACTCTTCCTTGCCATCCCTCAAGACGCCCCCCCCCCCCCCCCCCCCCCGCCCTATAAACTCCCTGCTAAACCCCACTCCTCCCAGGATACCTCCCCCAGAGCAGACACCACACACCCGGCCCTCCCCTGATACCCCCCCACCCCCCCACCCCCACCCCCACCCCCATCTCCCGTAGTGATCATTAGGATTTACTGTGCACTAGTCGTCAGAGCGCAGCCGGGTGCACACGCCCTCCGGGTCGATCCAGGTCGAATTCAATTTGTAAGATATTATGTATTGATCTCCGTGGTCTGCTGTGCCCCCTCCCCATCCCCCACCACCCGGCCGGACGGCCCACCCTCCTGCCCACCCACCCGCCCCCGTGCTACTCCTCTTGCCCTACCGCACGCAATCAGGCAAGCACTTCTTGACCTGCACCCACACACATACACACAGACACACACACACACACACACACAAAAGATTACATGACCGACACACAAATACACACACACATGCACAATCTCACACACACACACACAAACAAACACATACATACACACAAACACATACATACACACACAGACACAGACATAAACTCACTCACACACACACACACACACACACAGGAAAACGGCTGACAGGAGCATCATCAACGCCACAAGAGAAGTGTGACACAGTCTGAGTCTGGGATTAAGGTCAGTGGCCCCCGGAGGAAACACCCCCGCCTCGCCCCACCAGCTCTATCTGCTGATGCTGCTGTGGGTTACTCCACTGAACTAAGAATGGGAGGAAGGGAGTGATGGTCTACCAGAGGTGGGACATGTGTTTGTGTGTGTGCGCATGTGTCTGTATGTAAGTGTGTGTTGAAAATGACCCATACAACTGTGATGACACGCAGTATCGGATCTTCTTCCTTGTTGTTGCGCTTTTACTTCGACAGCTGGATTTTGTTGTTTTATTTCCCTTTACTCGCTACTGTTCATTCCCTGAGTGTCCGGGGTTTTCGTGAAGGTGGAGAGAGGACAGAGGCAGACATCCACACACACTCCCACTCAGGCATCCTAGCACGCCATTTAGTCCATCTGACAGGCACTAAACCTTTCTAATCAATACCCCTCCACCAGGCTCTCCATCAAACGCACAAGTAAATAATTCAAATGAGATAGTTAAGCCCTTTGGAATATAAAATGTTGAAAAAGGGCTGGTCCACATTGTGATTAGGAGATGCTGTTTACGGTCTGCGTTCGATGTGGTCTCCTGGAAATGATGTAAAGGGCACAGGGGCCTCTATAAATTTGCAGGTTAAATCAATGGCTGCTTTGACAGGATAAATTGAGATTTGAAAAGCTTTTATGACTTCCCTATTACATTAACATCAAATATTCAGAGGCCTCAAATAACCGAGCCATTACGCAGATTCAAGCCTGACAAATTTGTCAAAATAAAAAACGTTAAGACACTTTAAAAACACTTTTATACTCGGTTACGGTGTGTACTATCCATATGGATACAACAAGGGGCTAGGCCATAACAAGAGTTACAATAATAACAAGGCTTCAAAATGATATCTTCTGGTCTATTGTGATGTCAAATGTAAAGGAACATAATGTAAAATGACTTGCAATGCATTGTAAACTGATTTAAAATACACAAACAATTCACATGATGTGTGCATTCACACAGTTTTTGTATTCATCATAATGTTTTCGAACATTGCCCACATACATAATATGACGCTAGACAGAATAAATGCCCACGACGCGTGCACAGAAGTCTCACATGGACGACACAAATAGCAGAAAAGAAGGTCAACATCTAGCAGACAGACAGAGAGCGGTGGTAGCGAGGTGGTGAGCAATGACTATGACATTTCATAAACTAGGCTAACTCCCTGGAAATTCACCAAGGGCACATAGAACATTATCATTGCAACATGGAGGTGATTATATGTTAGCTCTGTGTTTTTCTACAAGCTTGTTTTTTTTCCCTTTTTGACTAATATGTTGTTTACCTTTCCTTATTGTTTTCCTTGTCTTACCAATAAAAATACAAGGAAAATGAAACAAACAAAAAACCAACAAAACAAAAATCCAAAACGGAGGGCATAGAAAACAGAGCACTGGAGAGATAGATAGATCAAAGAAAGACAGACAGAGAGACCGACTGATCGTCAGCTTTGTTTAAGAGCACTGACTGACTGAAGCAGAAATGTTTGTTTTTGTTTCCCGTGTTGAATGACTGAGTGGTGTGTCCTTCCTTCCTGCCTCCCATCCAGGTCGCTGCTCTCTGGGTCCATCTGGGCCAGCCAGCCTGCAAGAGACCAGGCCGGTGCTGCGGCAGGACTTCATCAAACACAGACCAGACACCCCGCGGCCCGGAAGACATGCGGGAACACTGGCGCACCACTCAGCTCTGTCACTGTACAGCATCACACACCAGGCCCCGTGACCCATGCAGGCCCAACATAGACATCATCCGTCTGGGTTCTGTCAACTACGTTCTGCTCCGTACCTCTTCCTTTTTCCAAGGAGACATGAAAATTACACTGGTAATTAATATACATTATCCTTGTTTATATGAAGTCATTTCCCTTAATTTCAAACAATTTGAAGATGTTCATGCTTTGTGAAGGACTGAAGTGTGTTTTTTGCTGGCCCCTACGTAATGAAATAGAAAGATTAAACGCCGTGACTCTGTGATGTTCAACAGGGCTGACTGCTCAGGGTGATTGAACAGACACAACCGACAGGAGAGCTACTATCCATTAGAGGATCTGACAAAGCATACGTCGTCAGATCATCATACATGTATTGCTAGAAAAACATAGAGTGCAGGATAATAATGCTCACATAATAAATGATAAATAATGCATAATACATAGTACATAATACATTATACAGAATACATAATGAATAAAACATAGTAAATAAGAAAGAATAAAGAATACATAATAAATCATAAACAATAAATAGTACATGATGCAACTTAAATAATACATAATAAATAAATGAATCAATCAATCAGTAAATACATAAATAGATATATAAATAAACAAATGAATAAATAAATAGCAAGACGAAAGAGAAGAACAAGAATCAAAGGTGAAAAACAGCCGGATAGCTTCAGTTCACTCGCGTAACTCGTCACACAAGTTGATTGTCAAGTGTCTTTAGTCAACGACTTTATTTCTTTTCTCTCAACAGTTCTGTCCATGCTGAGACCGGCTGAGGCCAGACGAGAGCCAGCTCATCAAAGATGCTTTTCAGTCTTTTCCCCTCACCTTAGCTTAGCCAGTCTGGATGTATTGATCTCCTCCCATTGATCTGCAACTCCCCCCCCCCCCCCCCCCCCCCCATCTGCTTGACCCAGAGCTGATGACACTGTGCATGCGGGGGGGGGGAGGGGGGGGGAGGGGGCGGAGATAAGAGCGCGAGAAAGGCAGATCAAGAGAGATAAACAAAATAAAGTCAAGGAGATGGAGGGGAAGTTGGAGACGCAGAACGAAAACAACAAGTGAGCTGAAACAACGGGTGTAAGGGAATAGAACCAGAAACCTTTAGAGGGCGAACGGAAGGAGAGAGTGTGTGTTAGCGAGAAGTATTGAGAAAGAGAGGGAGGGGAAGGGGGAGAGAAGGGGAGGGTGGTGAGAGCGAGTGAGACAGTGACTGCATGGTCACTCAGCCCGGACAGCTGGTGTTGATAACTAATCTATCCGGTAATGCTGTCTTTTTGTAAAACATGAAACCGGGGCAACCTGATAGCATGAATTAATAAATGAACAATTGCTCGTACAATGGGACCTCCTGTTCCATAGGGGTTTCTTTTCAAGTGGCACAATATATGCTTATAGGGGCCCAACGGGACATTCATTCTCTCTCTCTCTCTCTCTCTCTCTCTCTCTCTCTCTCTCTCTCTCTCTCTCTCTCAAGTCGCACAGAGAACCACAGAAAGAATGAAAGAAACAGGGAAGGAAGCGCTAGTGCGATTCTCGTGTACCCAAAACCCAAAGCAAATGATGCGTCGTGGAAGGATATCTGTGAATGGGATCTAGGGAGTGACTAAATGCTGCTTCGCTGGCTCGTCTTCTTCTTGTTATTTCAATGCAGCGGCTTAATGAGCAATGTGGGTGGTGAATGAGGAGCCATTAGCTAAAGCTCAATAGCTGAATGAACCCCCACCTCCACCATCCCTCTCTCTCTCTCTCTCTCTCTCTCTCTCTCTCTCTCTCTCTCTCTCTCTCTCTCTTTCTCTCTCTCTCTCCCTCCTCTCTCTATTCACCTCCAGCAATAGGAACACCTGCACCAAGACAAGAAGGGTGGGGGCGGGGAGATGAGATGGTGTATGTGTGTGTGGGGGGGGGGGGGGGTGAAAGTCAGAGAGAGAAAAAGCGAGAGAGAGGATAATTCAAGTGGGTGTCTAGAGTGCGATGTGCCTTCGGATTGAACCTTTGTTATTGTGATTGCAGCGTGCTTGTACTGTTTTCCTGTTCCCAGATACGAATCTTCAGCCTGAGCCCTCGTCTGTTTTCCGGCCACTGTCTCTCCGGGGAAGCCGTCTCAAATCCACCGCAAACATTTTTCAAACAGAATATGAGTCAATAATATAATTTGCTAGGATTGTTTTAGTCCTAATCCCTCTAAAGCAGGCTTTTTGGAGGAGCATTGCTGGCATTTGTCAGTAGTCGTATTCAGTAGTGACACAAGATAATACATCAAAGACAGAAAGAAGGGTCGAGAGAGAGGGCGAGTGAGAGCGAGAGAGATAGAGAGAGAAAGAGAGAGAGGTAGGGGAGAGCTAGAGAACCCTAAGAAGAGTAGGTTCTGTATTGTGTTGGGTGGACCCTGTCAGAGTGCTGATGTGTGTGTGATGGCAGACTTTAGCATGCGTGTGTGAGTGTGTGTGTGTAAGTGTGAGTGTGTGGTGGTTTGGAGAGTAGGTAGGGGGATATAACCTGGCAGGTGAGGTCAAGTGTGAGAGAGGCATGCGAACCATGCGCTGCATACCAAGAACCTAAGTGCTGTCTGTTCTCGGTATCCCACCCAGGCTCACACACACACACACACACACACACACACAATTGGTGGGCGTGTGATCCCCTGAGCAGGTGTGCAGTAAGGGGCACCTGTTCTTGATAGAACAAGAACAAGAACAAGACTAGCCATGCTTCAAATGAAGGGCATCATTTTGAGGGCAGCAGGGAACAAGACAAACTGGAAGGACCACAGAGGAGCCAGAAGGGGAACAAAGAGATGATGGAGAGAGAGATACGCTGACAGCGTATTGACGGATAGAGAGTATAGGAGGATGATGACAACAAGCCCATAGCTGCAGGCTACCGCCCCGGTGCTGGGGGGTAAGGACAAGAGGTCAGGGTAGGCAGGCGGGGGTGGAGAATGAGAGAGAGAGAAGGGGAGATAGAGAGGCCGCTGGAAGCTATCATTAGCCTTTCCTCGCATGGCAGACCGGAGACCTCTCAGCATCCGTCCGTATGGTTAGTCGTCGATATGGAAACAACAACAGCAGTATCAGAGGTCCCGAGGACGGATCAATGGAGGGAAGAAGAGGCATGTGTAAGCGGATCCCTGTGACCCACGCCCGACCCCTCATCAGCAGGACACACACTGTGTCACCTGCCCCGCCACACACACATGCACACATGCACACATGCACACATGCACACATGCACACATGCACACATGCACACATGCACACAAACAAGTGCGCACACACATTTTACACCCTCTTTGTTTCTTTGATTTGACTTCAGGTATTTGTTCTTTCTTCCTTTTTGACTTTCTTTCTCTTCATTCTTTTTCTTCCACTCCTCACATTTTATCCTTGACAGTATGAGGTCAAATACTTGCTGTGTGAGATGGCACCGCAGCGCCCAGCCCAGATACAAGATGGTGATGGTTGACTGTGTGAGACCGAAGCCTTGGATTCATTCATAAACATCCAGAGATCCAGGCCTTGTGTTCGCATGTAGAGATCCACACCTTGTATTCAAATGTAGCTCCACTGCAGTTCCAAGCCTGCTCAGCTGCGTTTTCTCTTCTAGTAACTTCTGGTAAAGAGAGAGAGAGAGAGAGAGCCAGAGAGAGGGTGTGGGCGGGCAGGGACGTTTTCTCATGAAGGGAAGTAGTGTTTTTTTTTTCTTTTGTGGGTTTGTTTCGGGTCCCCTTGTTGAGAAATTGCCAAATATGACTCTCATTTTCAGCCGAGAGGTGAGCAATTACACTGGCGGACATGGTGGAGATGCACGGCTTTTTACTGCACCTCTGAGCCCCTTGAAGGCTAATATGCCAGGAATGAAAAATAAAGAGCTCCCTTTTCCCCACACTCACTTAAACCCATAAACACACACACACACACACACACACACACACACACAGGCACAAACGTTCACACACAGCGTACAGGCATGCACACACATACACACACACAGGCATACAGGTAAACACACACACACATACACACATACACTCACAGGCATACATGCACACACACACACACACACACACACGCACACATATGCATACAGGCATACAGGCATGCACACACACACAAACACACACACACACACACATACACACACATACCTATAGTAGCCTTGGCCTGTGAATAGCTCTGAGCTACAAATTCACTTCTAATCTTTGCATTTATCAATTCCACAATGTAATGAATACCTTGAACTGGAGCAAAGGGGTTCACCAATATTGTTCTAAATGTTGCTGAGATAACGTCCACTCACACATGCCCCCACCCACAATGCTGAAATTGTTCTGTTGTATTTGCTCTGCAGAAACAAAAATCTATATCTCAATATCATAAGCCAATAAATGACATGGGGCATCAAAAAGAAAATAACAAACTAATTTAATTGGCTGGGCTCTCCCATTGAATCCTCACCCATGTAAGAGGGCTGCCGAATGTTCTTGTTGTTCGTGAAATTGTGTGCGTGTGTGTGTGTATCTTTGTAAGTATATAGGTATATATAATAGTATGTGTGTGTGTGTGTGTGGGGGGGGGGGGGGTTGAGGAGGGAGGGGGGTGTCTACATGTATGCATGGATGGATGGATGGATGGATGAATGTGGGCCGCATGCAAACTTGTTTGTGTACATTTGTGTTTGTATGTGTTGCTGCTCGCATGCTTTCCCACTTAGTTTCAAAGTGTTCCATGTTTTCTTTCTTTTTTCTTCCTATTTTCCGAGCGACAGGCCATGAGTCTTCCCCTGGTCAAGGAGGACAGTGATGAATGGCGGTGCGGAGAGCCACATAGGGGCAATTAAGATTCCATCAGGATAAAGGTAATGGTAAATAATTTACATTAAGGAGACGGTTCAGCTTACCCAAACATTCCTCTGCAAAGGGGGAAGGGGGGGGGGGGGGGGGGGGGGGGGCAGAACCTGCAGAAGCACCTGGAGCTGTCTTAATTATGCACTTTTCATCAATGAACTAGCCAACTGTGTCTGTGTGTGTGTGTGTGTGTGTGTGTCTGTGTGTGTGTTTGCATGCGTGAGTGTGTGACTGTGTGAGTGTGTGCGTGTGTGTGTGGCTGCCTGTGTGTGCACGCTTCTGTGTGCACGTACATATTTGTTTGTGTCGACTACTACATTTTGTTGTCTAATCAGTTTAGCCTCGTAAATAATAGTTATCACCATTTTTTATAATATGAATATCATGGGAAAAGGTTTTGTCTGACAAACGAGACACAGCTCAGATCTCTGCCCGGTTGGCTTGGAGTGGTCTAACTTGTTTTAGTATGACGAGTAATGCTTAGTAATATGCATAATTGCCCAATAAAGAGCTTAAATTAGTTCCTTTACAAATTGGATCTTTGAAGGCAATGGTATCACAGCTTGCTAATGATATTTTCAGGGAACAGACAATGATATCTTAGTTTATGGACAATGAGCTTTTAAAATGGCTGATGTACTTAATTCTTCAATACTCCATTTAGGTTTTTTTTGGTCAGTAATCCTTAGCTTTCATATAATTATTAACGGCATTATTTAGCAAAAACAATGTACGTTTATGTTCCGAGATAAAAACCTATCCAAACCTGCAACTGTCACAAATGGCAAATATTCTGTTAATTCGACTTTAAATTAGAAGAAAGATGAACATACAAGTACAAATTGTACAGTAATCACATAATATGAAAAGATGACACATCAATATCATAATGATCTATTCTACATAGAACAAAGGTGTTTAAATGAAATAGGTCAACTAGATTGACAGTAATTGGCTGAGATCGGTATGAAAAACAACAACAAGGAATAGCGGAAAAGGTTTGCAATATGAAACACTGATACTGGAAACCATTTTGTTTGTCAGTTTCCGGTACAAACATCTCCCCTCTTTCAACTGACATTTAGAAAAATGCAGTAACGGACAAAGTGCCTCACAATGGGTTTTGCTTGGTAATGTACACACCATAACATTTCTGCACTTCCTCATATTTCCCAGGCTGGTTTGCAATCATTGTTTCCATTAATGAATGCCTGAATGGATTCTGGCAGGTTCTTGCTGTGCCTAGTCCCATATCTTTTTAGGAACACGCAAAGAGAGAGAAAACAGAATCGTGGAGCGAACCACACATCAAATAAATCCCCTATAATACACAGAGACGTCTCAATCATCTCCGCAAGCCGCCAGGTTGACGAGGTCATTCCCTCCTTGCTAGACCGACCTGTTTAGCTGCTGCTGCTGCAGGCGCAATCAAAGAGAGCATTAGATATATATAGCTTGTGAAACGGACAAAGCCCCGAATGAGAAACGCTCACCATTTTGTGTTATGTTTGAGAGGAATAGATCACATCGTGCATGATCGATTAAAGGGAGTGGCTGTTTAAGGAATGGGGTGGGGGGGGGGGGGGGGGGGGGGGGGGGGGTGGTGGGGGGGGGCTGGGGGGGGGGGGGAGCTGGGTATCTGAGAAGTGTTGCTGGCGCTCAGGGCCACAGTCAGTGTCCTCTAATCCTCCTTCCCTGATGCCTAATACGCTGGCTAGAGGTCTGCTTAATGGCAGCCAGGCTCCTCACAGCCTCTGATGCCCTTGGCCTGATGGGATCAATCAAACACAATGACTGCATTTCAGCCCTATAGCTGCCACTATGTGTAGAGGTGTCTCTGTGTGTCTGTGTGTGTGTGTGTGTGTGTGTGTGTGTGTGTGTTTGTGTATGTGTGTGTATGTGTTTTTGTCTGTCTTTCTGTGTGTGTGTTTTTTTGTGTGTCTTTCTGTGTGTGTGTGTGTGTGTGTGTGTGTGTGTGTGTGTGTGTGTGTGTGTGCGTGTGTGTGCGTGCGTGTGTGTATCTGAGCGAATGAGGTAGAGAATGAAGGCTGATGCAAGTACATGCATTTAGTATTTACGTGGGCAGGTATATGTTTATGTAAATGTGTGGTTGCCGTGTTTGTGTATGCATGCGTGCATGTATGCGCCTATGCGTTAAGCATGAGCATGTGTAGAGGTTGTGTTAAAGCTAGAAGGAGTTAGAGAGACCGTGTGTAGGAAGGGAATTATCTGTTTTGGCAAAGTTGCTCATTTTTTAACACAGATATGAAACATGAAATAAATTAATAATTGTATAATTACTTGTTCAAGTTTAAGTCACGTGACTTGCTTTATCTCTCTCTCTCTTTCTTCCTGAGTCGCTCTCGTGTTAATGAGGAGGCGTGGCCGTCACCGGAGGCGTGGGGTCTCAATTACCATATTAATTAGCCCCTCCTTTGACCGACAAACACAGAGCTGAAATGTCAGCGCACTCCCATGGCCAGAGGACACACAATTAGAGGAAGTCATCATGTTTTTTAGCAAGGCCCCGTGATTCCCTCCCTCTTTAACTATCTCTACCCCTCATGGACTATCGTCCTCTCTGTCTCTCTATGTTAAATTGTATCTTAATCCGTCTATCTCTATCTTGGCTTCCCCTCTAACTCTATTTCCTGTGTCTTCGGTTCTGGCGATCCCCAAATGCTTCCGTGTATCATTTGTCATACTCATTTGGAATCATGTTAAATAGGATTAGTCACATTTCCCCATGTTTTCTACTGTGTCATCTAGGCACACGTCCCCAGTCTGTCATTGTGACGTCAGGCTTTAGGAAAACCCTATGGGTTGACAAGTGACACGTGTTTTTTGTTATAGTGTATTGCTGTGTGAGACACACACACACACACACACACACACACACACACACACACACACTTGCGTGCGCACATACATCCGCACAGACACTGCTTCTCAGCGCAGTGACTTGTTCAAACCCCTGAACAATACAAGTCAACGACAACAAAGGTAGGGGTCTATTTGCGGATTGCTAGGCTTGTGTGCTTCATCTGTCTATATATCATTTATTTAAATTGGTTTTCGAGTATATCATAGTTTATTAGTTTTGTTTGTGTGCAGTTTAAATTAGTTGATATGTTATTTTTGGCTTAAATGTTAAATCAAGTTCCTGCATGACGAAAGATGTCAAGAAAGGTTTACTCGTAATCATATAAATTGCACTGCTTACACACTTGTGTGATTGTGCACATAACAGATGAATAGGATGATCTTGATTCATGTGGTACCATACTAGCACAAATGCACTCCCTTACTGAGAATATTCATTGATGCTATTATTATAAAACTCATCAAGTGATACTTCTTTTGAAGTGTGAGAGGTGCAGCACATCCCGGAGGCTAGAGCGGTCTCCAGCCCCGGGGCCACACCACTCACTGAGCAGCACTGAATCAGACGCAGAAGCTTCTACCCCGTGCATAATATTTACGACCCGATGACTAAAACACAGCCGGAGCACTCTCGTGAGGTTCTCCTGCTCAGTGACCTGTGGCATCTCGCTCACCTCTAATGGCAGCCAGGCCCTTTCACCTTCTGCCCTCCACCCCCCCCCCCCCCCCCCCCCCCCCCCCCCTTCACACTCCCCTCCCTGCATGCGCACGAGCATGTGAACTGTCTTGGCAGTGGCCTGAGAGGCAGGGGGAGAGGCAATTAGGGTCCGACCGTCAGAGTCACCGTACGGCCGCCGGTGTGGCCTGATCAAGTGGGGAGAGAAACGAGAGACGAGAGGCACGACATTGGTGTTTGGACGACGTGAAACGGGAACTCGGGTGTCACGATTTCACACACTCCCTCCCTCACTCTGACGTAGACCTCGCTCTCTCATTCCCCCGCTCCATTAGGTTTTCTGCTTAGTTGGACATCAGGGTAACAACAATTTGGATTGGCATATCTTTCCATGATGCCACAAAAATGTGTCCGGAAATATTTTTGCATATGATAGTATGAGTCAAGTGAGACAGAAAGGACACACGCGCACCGACTCATATGTGTGCGCACACAAGCACACACACACACACACACACACACACACACATACATACATACATACATACATACACATACATGCGGTTCCCTTTCATTCCTTCCTTTGAAGTGATGTCTGTCTATTCTGGTAAAGCCAAGTAATGAATAAGTAAAACAAGAATGCCATACCATCCCTGTGTAGGTCTGGGCCTGACCCTGGATGTCAGCCCCTGGAATGAGTTTTACCCAGAATGCTCTCCTCATTCCTCCATCAAAGATGCTGTCCAGACAGCACTCCTGTTTCAATAGTCCAGATGGACTGTAGCTAGAGGCAACACCCCCTGTAATACATGCACTCTCACGGCTGTGTATGTGTGTGTGTGTGTTTGTCTGTGCCTGTTCCTGTGCATGTGTGTGCTCATGTGTGTGTGTATCATTGTATTCATCTCTGTATTTGCATGCATGTGTGCATCCATGTATGAGCATGTATTTGATTTCTCAAATTAAGTGTTTGCAGTTATTAGTTGTAGATCATTTTAAGGGCGTATTACATTTTATAGCATGTAACCTACCATTAGCCATCACAAACTTGTTTAGTTATAGCCACACCCTCCAACTGTCATCATAGCTAATCAGACACAGCTGCAAGGTTTCTGAACAACAAACCCTCAAACACAACAAGCTGCAAGAACTAGGAACTATTGAAGAGTAAGTTAAGGATTTTATATAACTATTTTTAATTAAAATACATAACAACTTTTGTTGGATGCGTTGAGCTCATCCTCATTCATGGATATTCAAGAAATGGTCTGTTGGACTGTTCAAAGAAGGCAATGGATGCAAGTTTAATTCATTTTTTCCCCATACTAAGTAATGCTATTGTTTTGTATGTTCTTTTATTTAAATTAAGGAGCAATAAAAGGACAAGCAACTCACTGACTGGCTCATTGGTAAATTTGTTTAGCTGTTTCTAAGTTCAGCATAGTGCAAATACTACCATAGTATTTGATGCTGTTCATTACTCAAGAAACAATAACTTTTTGGATAAACTGGTCTTTGATCATTCTATTGTTGTATGCTCTTTAACCCTTACCTAGTCAAATCTAGAGACCCGCCTTTGTTACTACAGATGTCATTTAATTATATAGCCATTTATCACATTCTTAAAGAACCATTATTTGAGTGAAATTTGTTGAAATGCCATATAGCCATCGGTCAGCTGAGTGAAATGCTCTGTGAATATCTGTTCTGGTTCATTGCAACCCTTGTATGAGACCAATTTAGATTGTAAATGTCTTCCTGCTGATTTTTGATCAGGGTATCACTTCCCTAATTGGTTCGAAGAATCCATCTTGCCTGTCAACCACATGCATGTACACCGTGTAGTCATAGCTGCTCTCTCTTTACAACCGTCAAATCCTGCCCTAAGCAGCTCCAACTGGCTTCACTGGTCTTCAGGCATTTTGTTTGCATCAATATTACTCGATTGGCAGAACAAAATTGTGAGGTGCAAGATGTGGTGTTTTCTCAGGTTATGACTTATGAAAACCTCAGAGTATTATTCATGGTATTGGCTGCTGAAAGTCATTGTGTTGCTGTAGAGGCAATCAAAGTAGTTAGACATGAGCAATGTGTTTTTTTAGGGCCTTTGTGTTGTTGCTGAGATACAGCCGGTAAGCAACCCAAACCTTGGACCCTGTCTTCCAACACCAAGAATAGTTGGGCTAAAGAGCACCCCAACATGCTAATGCATGTTAATAGATGTTAATGCATGCATCCTAAAATATCTTGGTGTTGTTTGAGATCACTGTCCTGTTTTATGCTGCTGACAATTAATTGATGTCCACAAAGATTTATGCTTTATAACCGCGTTGCTGCGACAAACTAATGTTGATTGCTAACCTCTGCATACTAATTACATTGTATATACCAACACAAATGCATTGCCTTTCACATGCATACTGAGCACAAATGTACTACTTGCCTTATACATGCATACTTGTTTGCAGGTGCCCTGAAACAAGGATACATAACATGCTTGCAACACATCCATACAGCCCTAATGTTAATACAATCAGCCTATGAAGGCTGTTGTATTCTTTGTGTGTGTGTGTGTGTGTGTGTGTGTGTGTGTGTGTGTGTGTGTATTGGAGTGTGGGGCGATCTCCCTCACATGCATGATGTGTCACGGTGTGGACAGTCTGGAGGAGTTGCGATGCGATTGGTGCAAATATAAAGTTCTTATAATATGTTTTATTCATCACCACATGTGTTCGTATGTTTGTGACCGGGCATAATTGCGTGTGTTCATGCACACACACCCCTGCATATGCAGGGAGATACACGCACACAAAGGCACACTTATGTGTGTGAGTGTTGGCCTTTGTCTGTGTGTGTGTGTGTGTGTGTGTGTGTGTGTGTGTGTGTGTGTGTGTGTGTGTGTGTGTGTGTGTGTGTGTGTGTGTGTGTGTGTGTGTGTGTGTGTGTGTGTGTGTGTGTGTGTGTGTGTGTGTGTGTGTGTGCACGCTCACTCTGGCTCTCCGGGGGCTCTCATCCCGGGCTGTAGGAAGTGGGTCAGTCCCAGGGTGGCGAGTGGTTAGATGTGAGTCGTGACAGGCCTGCGAGGGGAGGCAAGGGAGAAACAAAGGCCAAGGCAATATCACACCTAATAGTCTAGAAGCATGTAACCCTCATGCACGAGAGAGAGAGAGAGAGAGAGAGAGAGAGAGAGAGAGAGAGAGAGAGAGAGAGAGAGAGAGAGAGAGAGAGAGAGAGAGAGAGAGAGAGAGAGAGAGAGAGAGAGAGAGAGAGAGAGAGAGAGAGAGAGAGAGAGAGAGAGAGAGAGAGAGAGAGAGAGAGAGAGAGAGAGAGAGAGAGAGAGAGAGAGAGAGCGAGAGAGAGCTCTTTTAACCTTGAAAACCCAATCTCATGCTTCTGAGCTTAGCGGCGTGCAGCGCGCGGTCGGATGTTGGACTCCCATTGGAGGATGGAATCAGGGGGCTTAGGAGATGATGGTAGATGAGCATGAAAACAAACATCATGATGGAGGTAGATGTAGATATACATTTAGGTGTAGATGGAGATATTGATATTGCTGTAGATATATAGATAATTAGATATAAAGTGGACGATATAGATTTTGATATAAATGCAAATTTACATAAAGATACTATATATACAAATATAGATATAGAAACAGTATTTTATTGGACTACCTGCATTTGCGATAGCATAGCACAGAAAAGTTTTGAATACAATTTAGTCATTTCGATTTTCTCTTACACGGTGGAGGCGTTTCCTCTCCCTCCCTCACCGTAATAAAATATGCCTTTACAAGTCGCCCCATGGGAAGAATGCGACAGATCCCACATTGTTCACTGTTGTTTAACTCCCCTTGAACAGAGAAAAATCACCGGCATGTTGTGGGCTGGGGGGTGAGTGGAATTACAAAGATCACATTTTGACCCACTTTGATCTCTTGCATGTTAAGAAGGGTCTTAGATGGGTCTGTGTGTGTGTGGGGGGACGACGACAACGTGTTTTGTACGTGTGTGTGTGTGTGTGTGTGTGTGTCCAGGGGCGGGGGTCGGGGGGGGGGGGGGGGGGGGGGGGTGGAGATAGTTTTTGCATCTGAGTGTTTCACGGGTTTGTGTTTCACGTGTATGTGCCTGCGTGTGTGTGTGCCCATATGTGTGTGTGTGTTCGGTGTGAGGCTAAGAGACAGAAAGATGCAGAGTTGATAGAGATGAGAGAAAATAGTCAAATGGCGCTGGTGGGTGGGGGACACGGTGATGGGGAGCCACGCTGGAGGCCATTAGAGGAAATATACGGAGAGGAGTCGGTGTGAGTGGGCAGTTTGTTTACTGCATCTGAGTCTCACTTCCTCCTCCAGGGCCTTCCAGGGGTGCGTGTTCCTGTCTCTTCCCCCTGCCTCTGCATCTTACTGCAGGCTCAGCTAGCATCCTCTCAGCACAGCGAGATAGAGGGAGAGGGGAGAGGGGCAAATAGAGTGGGTAGGGAGAGAGAGTGAGGAAGAGAAAGAGAGGCAAATAGAGTGGGTAGGGAGAGAGGGTGAGAGAGAGCAAGAGAGATGGGGGAACGATGAGAGAGTGAGGGAGAGAGGAGAGGAAAAGGAGGAATTCTCTACTCCCAGCCTTTGTTGGTGCTTTCTTCTTCCCCCGTCTGGAGCTAGGAACGCAAGGAAACCGCGGCGTGCTTCTGCATCGGCACCAAGGAAAACAAGCTGACTCCTAATGCCAAAGAAGTGCTCATTAAGTCCCATCCAGCATAGCAATTGCACAGCGCAGCCAGTCAAAATATAAACTTGATTGTTGTTTGGTTTATTCACCCGGCCTCCCTCTCGTCTCTCGCGGTGCTTCCTTAACCTGTTTCTAATCAGTCTTCGCTTTCTGCTTTCACTTGAGGATTTTTGCGTTTCTCGTCTTTTGCTCTTGTTGTTTTGTTTGCATTGTGCTCGAGAGATGATTTGCTACGTGGGGGTCAGCGGGGAGACGTGACACCCGTGTGGAGTAATAATAATATCTACAAATGACAACAAGGGAGGACTGACGAGTTGGGTAAATAAAGAAAACATTAGGCACAAACAGAATGTCTGATTAGAAGAGAAGTTAGAAATTGAATATATACATGTTAGTAAATATATATATATATATATATATATATATATATATATACATACATATATTTATTGGGCATCAAGCAGGAGGGACAGAGGATGGAATATTTGAAATAGTGAGTGGGATTGTTGGAAGAGGGAGGGAGGGGTGTTTGGGGTACACTGTGTGCAGCAGATTGTGGGGGCGCATGTTGTTGACGTGGCCCGGGTCCCTAGTGCCCCCCACCCTCACCCTCCCTCTGCATCGCACACACACACACGTACCCCACATGTTTCATGGCCATCACAGCCTGTCAGTGAAAACAGCCGAGCCATGCCGACAGCTGAGCTCAGGAGGCAACGGGGGCGAATGCAGAGGAGGTGGAGGAGGAGGAGGAGGAGGAAGAGGAGGAGGATGGGACGGAGGAAGTGGAGGAGGAGAGGAGGTGGCAGTAGAGGAGGGAAGAAGTAGGAGGAGAGGTGGAGGAGAGGAAGAGGAGAGGAGAGGAGGAGAAGGGTAGCTGGAAGAGGAGGAGAGGAGAGGGAAAGGAGGAGGAGAGGTGGGAGGAGGAGAGGTGGGAGGAGGAGATGTGGAGGAGGAGGAGGAGGAGAAGGAGGAGGAGGAGGAGGAGGAGAGAAGGGCAGAAGACAGGAAAGAAAGAGGAGGAGAGGAAATGACAGGAGGTGAGGCATGCTATATTCTGACACTCTGCCATGTTTGTATGGTCCATCTGAAACCACAATAGCAGCAGAAGCCCGGCATACCACTCTCTCTAATCCTCCATGTTTGCATTGTTGTCCTAACCCAACTACTAGGCATTAAGACGCTTCTTCCATCACATGTGTGCAACCCATATTAGCCCACTGCCTCCAGGCTCTGCTGCATTGTAGATACAGGGCTGACTGGTTGGGTGGGTGTGGTTAGTATATGGGGATGCATATAGAAGTGGGTAAGGGGGTGAATGTGAGTTCAGCGAACAGAAAGGTTATGTGGATTGCTGCCATTAGAGAAAGAAGGGAAGAAAATAGGAAGCAGGTCAGATGGCAGTGGGACGAATATAAGACCAGCTCAACTAGTAGGCTGCTTCTAGGTCCAGCGCAGGATCAATGAATGCTCAGAAGAATTCTGAGTGCCCTAAAAGGTGTTTGCCACAGGGTAGGTGAAATGGATTGCTTTCCATTTTTGCCCTCCCAGTGCAGCGACATGAGAGGCCATGACGGCTTGTCTCCGTGAGACTGTGTGGGCATGTGCATGTGCACGTGTGTGTTTGCATGCATGCATGTGTGTGTGTGTGTACATGCATAGGTGTATGTGCGTGCATATGTGTGCCTGTGTATTTGTGTGTGTGTGTGTGTGTGTGCGTGCATATGTGTGCCAGTGTGTTTGTGTGCATGCGTGGGTGTGTGGGTGCATGTTTGTGTATGTGTATGTCTGCGTTCATGTGTGCATGTGTGTCCTTTTGTCACATCTCCACGTCATATGCAGATCAATCCTCTCTCGTATCTTTTTTGTAAAAGACAAACTTGAATCCCGGGGCTCTACTCCAGGCCTCCTTTCGCCCTGTCCTGTATTGATGTAGACCCCCAATGTACAGCCCCACCTCTCCCACCTCACCCAGTTCCCCCTCCATCCACCCTCCACCCTCCCCCCTAATGCCCCAGTCCTTCCTGCCATCATGGCCTGGTTTATGAGCCTCTCGGCTGGAGGGACAGGTTAATAGAGGCCCTGGACCAACTCAGGCCCGTCTGGTTCCCATTCAGCCGCTAATAAGACATTTCATCTCCTGCCTCACTGTCTGCTGGCCAGCGGCAAGGCTTTTTGCAGAAAATATATGGATAAATGAATCCCCAGTTTGTGTGTGTGTGTGCATGTGTGTGTGTGTGCACGTGTGTGTGTGTGTGTGTGTGTGTGCACGTGTGTGTGTGTGTGTGTGTATATGTGTGTTCTTCTCTCTCTCTCTCTGTATGTACATTAGTGCATCTGGTCTCGTCCAGCCTTTGAGAAAGAGAGCGCAACACGAGAACATAACAAGCAGCTCCCAGCTCACGAGGTTAGCCTGTAAATCAGCCGCGCATGGACACAATAACAACCTCCTGGAAGTACTGGGAAACAACCACTGTGGTGATGTGTTTTTACTGAGGGGCTGGTGCTGGAGGAATGGCGGGAGCCAGCAGGACTGGAGACCTTAATGCCTGGGCATTAGCCAGCTTAAATCACCTTGACCGGGTTCAGGCTTGAGACGCTGTGGACTCCCTCTAGTCCGTAGGGACAGCCAGGGAGGCCCTGTGTCCAGCAAACAATAAATCCCCCATCACCTCCTCCTCCTCCTGGAACCCTGGGAGGAGGGAGAGGAAATAGCATGTCCCTGGGGTTTCAACTTTGACCCCCCCCCCCCTCCCTGATGGAATATGGGCTCTGCCCTGTGGTTCAGGCTTGTTTGAACAGTAGTCCCTAATGGGTGAGAGGGTATGTGTGTGTGTGTTTGGATGTGTGTATGTGTGTGTGTTTGGATGTGTGTGTGTGTGTGTTTGGATGTGTGTGTGTGTGTGTGTGTGTGTGTGTGTGTGGGAGTGGGAGTGTGAATATGATTGTGGGTGTGGGTGAGTGTGTGAGGTCAGTGTGTGTGTGTGTGTGTGTGTGTGTGTGTGTGAGAGAGAAATAGAGAGAGAGAGAGAGGGTAAGAAAAAGCTGGACACGGTGAAAGGCCAGTTTTGTTGTGTGTGTGTGTGTGTGTGTGTGTGTATGCGTGTCTGTGCATGGAAGCATGCGAGAGCCCGTGTGAGTTAGTGTTGAGCTAAAGAACACTGAAGCCATTTTCATATCCTCTCTCATCATGTGTTGTTTACTCGCGTGAGAGAGAGAGGAAGTGAGAAGTAGTGAGGGGTGACGTGGGGGTGAAGGCGGGGGGTGGGTTGGGGGGGGGGGGGGGGGCCCATCACAGTGGAGGAGTGCGGCCCATCACAGTGGAGGAGTGCAACATGAAGAGCAGCTATGCAAGGGGTGATGTGTGCCACACTGTGTGGTGACTTCAGCCACTTCACTCATGCAATGTGCATCCTGACACATAAACCATCAGCAATGCACGGTGACCTTTCACCATGCCACAGAGTGGCCATACATTCAGTGTTTCTGAGAAAACTCGGATTTATGACATTTGAGTTTTTGGGGTTGAACTGTGACATTTGTTGTTGGTGGCAGGGGTGTCTAAGGTCAACAAAGCCGGAATATAGGGGATATTTTGGTCAACATAGCAGCAATATAGGGGACATTTTGGACAGCGAAGCAACAAGTATCAACAAATGAATACAGTTATCAATGTTTTAGGATACAAATAAACTTTTTGCAACAAGTGGCAACGCTGCTACAGAAATCTTTTTTGCAATGCAATGGTACTAGGAAGCGGCCTTGCAAAACTCATCTCTAAAATTAACCCCACGACATCGGCATGAATACAAAGAGCGTGATTTGAAAATGTTCCACTGCAGAACATTTTCCATTTCCTTTTCGAGCACTCGTGCACATGGTTGTTGTGGTAATTGAGTCTCGGCTCTGCTCTCTGTCTCTCTCTCTCTCTCTGTCTCTCTCTCTGTCTCTCTGTCTCTCTCTCTCTCTCTCTCCCCCTTTCTTCTCTCTCTCTCTCCCACGGCAGATCAGAAACATCAAGCTGTCTTTGTGAGAGCAGATCTGTAGGGTGCCCCTCTCTGTGCCTGGTGTTCCCCTAATTGACAATGCATGTGTTTCTATTTTCTGCTCTGCTTTTACATTTCAAATAATGGATGGATAAAGAGGGGAGGGGGTGAAAGGGAGGGGGGCAGGGAAACATAACATGCTGTCTCTCACTGATGTAAAAAAAGAAGAAAAAAAAAAGAAGCAAGCACGTACTGCCTGTCGAGGATGGCCACGGATGTCGTAACCTAGCAACCAGGGAGTGTGAGAGAGAGGGAGAGGAGAGAAGGGGAGAGAGAGAGAGAGAGAGAAAGAAAGAGAGAGAGAGACAGAGAGAAAAGAGAGAGAGAGAAAACGAGAGAGTACGAGGGAGAGAGAGAGAAAGAGAGAGAGAGTACGAGAGAGAGTGTGTGTGTATATGTGGGGAAAAGACTAAATGAGGGCTGCCTCAAAGAAAGCTCCAACACTCACGTTGTGGTTTATTCATGTCTTTGTTTGACCAGCTATTTTAAGCCACTTCAGTGTTTCTCTCTCACCCTAATGTATTTTTAGTGTGTTCTGGGCTTGGCTGCCTCTCCTCTCGCCAACCGAACACTGCTTCACCCTAGTTCTCATTTATTTGTTCCTTTTTATTATTCGCTTCTACTTCTGCTAAGTCGAGGTGCACCGCCTGCATCTGTTCAGCAGACCGACGTGGGAGGACGGCTATGCGGGGGAAAAGACAGCGAGAGAGAGAGAGAGAGAGAGAGAGAGAGAGAGAGAGAGAGAGAGAGAGAGAGAGAGAGAGAGAGAGAGAGAGAGAGAGAGAGAGAGAGAGAGAGAGAGAGAGAGAGAGAGAGAGAGAGAGAGAGAGAGAGAGAGAGAGAGAGAGAGAAGAGAGAGAGAGAGAGAGAGAGAGAGAGAGAGAGAGGTTTGCGGTGGCGGGGTAAAGGATGGACGAGCAGAGAGGAGTTTAGAGAGAAGAGGAGGAGCAGGGAGGCTCAACAGTAGGAAAGTAGGGGGTGCAAGGAAGAGGATGCGCGGGGACAAGTGTGATTTCCATCTGTTTTTTTGGCTGAATGTTATTCCTCCTGTTTTTTCTGTCATTTCTTTTGTCTGAAGTCCTTGTGCCATCTGGGTGATCACAAAACACTCTCTTTGTCGTCGTCTCCCCACCCCCCCAAGTTTATTTTTGCGTTCAGGTTGGATGTACCCTTTTGCAAAAAATACACACATTTGTACTTGTGTAATTCTCTGAAGAAGCTCTTATGATGAACAACTGGCCTTGGCCGGCGTGCATTAAGACTACTCGTCCTGCCATCTTTAACCCTTTTACTATTTGCACTCGGCTGCTGCTTGAAGCTAATTCAATTAAGAATGTATTTTATGCAAAACAACCTGAAAATAGACTGCGTGCTATGCGAACGGGAACAATGAGGCTGTCTGTCTAACAATACTCAGTCCTCTCAAGGTTATCCAGTATGTTCCAATTATCTCTGTTTATAAACCGTGTTGATACAATTCATAGCATAATGCGCTTTTGTCTCTTGGTAGGCCTGCTCTTAACCGAATGTCTGATGGATAAGGCAGCAGGACAGGAGGGGGGTGGGGGTGTGGATTTAAATGTGGGGTTGTTTGTGTGTGTGTGTGTGTGTCTGTGTGTGTGTGTTTGTGTGTGTGTATGTATCCGTGTGTGTGTATTGCTGTCACCCCCTACTGCCAGACTATCCTTCATCACCACCTGCTGCCAACCAATTCTCTCTCTCTCTCTCTCTATCCTCTCTCTTTTCGTTCTGTCTCTATATAGCTCTCTCTTTCTCCTTTCTCTTTATGTCTCTCTTCTCCCTCTCTTCTCTCTATCTCTCTCTCTCCATGGATTTGCATAGTCAAAGCTATGATAGTTTTACATGAAGAGATGATGGCATAGGCACAATTCATTTCATCCTGAAGTGCCTCCACCCCACCCCACCCCATCCCACCCCACCTCAGCCCAGCCACCCCACCCCACCATGTCTGAAGCACCGGCACTCTGGTCTGTGTGTCTGGATCTGTAGATGGAGATAGGAGAGGAGAAAGTGGTGGTGGTGGGGGATCATATAGGAGGGCTTAGTGATAGATGATGGGGGAGTCTCGAGTAGTGATGTGATTACCCTGTCACTGGCTGCAGAAAGGTCAACACAAAGGCATTGAAATTAGGTGTGTGTGTGTGTGTGTGTGTGTGTGTGTATGTGTATGTGTGTGTGGGCGGTTAAATTGACATGCAAAACACGTGAAGGGTGGGCCGGTGAAAAGTTTACATTTCCAAACTACTCCCTACCTGAGTTTACCACATAATAGACCATCATAGAGTCACTTTGTAGGCTCTACCCCCACCAGTACCACTACTGTACACACATGCATACACACACACTTACATACATACACACACACACACACACACACACACACATACATGCGCACACATGCACAGGTGCACACAAACACATACACACACATGAATGTGTATACAGAATCAGACACATAAACAGGCGCACACACAAGCTCAGACCCACACCTAGACCATTATTTGCACTGAAAAAGGAGGCCATTTGTTTATATCTTGGGGGCAATTTGTGTGTGTGAATGTGTGTGTGTGTGTGTTGTAAACTTGTGTTAAGCAAAATCCCACCATTGGCTATCATTAGCTATTCAAATTGAACTGTCATTTTAATTTCCTTTGTGATCGTTCACCGTCAACCTGGGCTGGCAAAGAGCCTTGAAGACCCCAAGCATTGTTAACCAAACAGGGCGTGAGAGAGCTTGTTAGAATAGGGGCCCTACCTTTTCTTTGTCTCTTTTCACCATCTCTCCCTCTGTCTTACCCCACCTCCACTCTTTCTCTCTCTCTCTCCCTCTCTCTCTCTCTCTCTCTCTCTCTCTCTCTCGCTCTCTCTCTCTTGCTCTCTCTCACACACACTCTCACTCTCACTCTCATTGTCTCTCACTCTCCTTCTAGTCCTGCACTTTGTCTCAAACACTTTTTGATCTTGCTCTAATCATGCCCTTCTTCTTTTACCCACTTAGCTCTTCCCCTTCCTCCTCCTCCCCTTCTTCCTCCCCCTCCTCCACCTCCTCCTGCTTCCTCCTCCTCCCCCACCCCCTCGTCTTCCTCCTCATCTTCCTCCTCCTCCTCCTCCTCCTCCTCCTCCTCCTCCTCCTCCTCCTTCCTCCTCCTCCTCCACCTCCACCACCCCTGTTTAACCACTTGGTCCAAAATCCAAACCTGCCGGACCGGAACATCCTGGGCACGCGTACCTCATGCACAGCTCTCCTCTAGCCTGTGAGAAGGAAGGGCCAGGCCCAGGTTTGCTCCCAGGCTGGAGTGGGTTAGGGCTTGGCTCAGCTAACATGACAGGCCGGAGAAGATGAAGATAAATGCAGAGGAGGAAAAGCAATTACTGGATCGGTTAGGTGTGGTATGGGGACTGCTCAGGGCACTCATTATCAACAGACTGGAGAGTTCTGGATGCAAACATGCGCACACATACGCACGCACGCACACACGCACACACACACACACACACACACACACACACACACACACACACACACACAAAAACATGTGTTTGAACATACTGACACACACACACATAAAAACTCTCAATCACAATGATACATACTCATACACACATACACAGACACACACACAGACACACACACTCATAGACATACGTAAACACACACAGATTCACAGTATCGACCCACAACCCAGGGTTAGGGTCATGTATGACAGAGGCGCGTCACGATAATTAAGAAACATATTTATTCATCTCTGCATATGTATGCACACATGCATACATATAGAAATACATTCATATATGTATGTATACATGGAAAGAGAGAGAGACAGAGAGAGAGAGAGAGAGAGACAGAGAGAGAGAGAGAGAGAGAGAGAGAGAGAGAGAGAGACAGAGAGAGAGAGCCAGAGAGTGATAAGGAGACAAGGAGAGCGAGAGAGATAGAGAGACAGACGAGAAATGAAACAATGAGCTGGAACAGAAGCGGTTACAGTTACCTGGAAAAGCACAAATACGCATGAACAGACACACACACACACACACACACACACACACACACACACACACACACACACACACACACACACACACACACACACACACACACATACATACAAACTGCACGTTCTCAAAGCAGCTCTGGCTATATGTGTCTATGTGAGCAGTGGGCGGTCAGACCACGGGTCAGGCCCACACATTCTCAATCAGCCTTACACACACACCAAACACACACACACAAACACACACTGACACTGAACACACAAAGGCTGGAGAGACAGACAGAACAAAATGATTTAAGTGTAATCACACACACATTAACAAAGCGACACAGTGAACTATATTACACACAAATTGATCAAATCACACACACGAGATACATGTGCACGTGCACACAGGCCCACACTCAAACACACCCACACACACAAATAGACATACAGACACACACGTAGCCCATAGAAATAAGTAGTTTCTATACTCACATTGCCTTTTAGTGGACCCTGTATCAGTCCCAGAAACAATATTAAAATATATTAGGAACAAAATGTTGAAATGTGTTGCTTCATGTGAGGGGAGATTGAAATCAACAGCAGATGGTGGATGTGCAGATGTATGTGTGATGAATGACAGATTATTGTTACATTTGTACAATGACATTGTTTGACTGTGTGGTTTTCACAACACACCAAAAACATATTTCTTTTTATGAAAGAAATGTTGACGCATGTAAAAAAAGACACCATTATTTAATCACTGGCAAATACACAACAACAATGACGGAAGCCCTTAGATCTTAATTGTGGGTTTCTTTAACCACTTCACAGCAAACATGTGATTTCAACAACAAAAATGGCACGTACTTTACAATCCATCACGGCTTATCCACGCCCTATTTACATAAAATGTGCCCTATTGGCTGCCAAAATAAAACAGGTCAATTTGTCCCAGTGTGTTAGAGGTGAGCCGAATGTTCCCCACGTGGTCATGCTAAGGTACCATGTGTAGTTAGCGAGTTCACTGTACAGTAGGCGGTAATGCTACACTCCATGTATGTGTTCTCGCTAAAATATGAATGCATGTGTGCATGTGTACACTTGTGTATGTGCTTGTTTATAATATGATGTTATTCCTTTTGTGTGTGTGTGTGTGTGTGTGTGTGTGTGTGTGCGTGTATGTACGTGTGTGTGTGTGTGTGGGTGTGTATGTACATGTGTGTGTGTATGTGTGTGTGTGTTTGTGTATTTGTATGTGTATGTGTATGTCTATGTGTATGTGTGTGTATTTGTATGTGTGTCTGTGTGTGCATGTTTGTGTGTGTGTGTGCGTTTGTGTGTTTGTGGGTGTGTGTGTGTGTGTGTGTGTGTGTGTGTGTGCGTGTGTGTGTTTGTGTATGGGCGGTAGGGAGGGGGTGGCAGAGCTATAATCTGCTCCAAACCGCTTGCGGGCACAAGCGAGGTGGGCGAGACAGTGATCCAGAGAAAGTGAACTGTGTGTGTGTGTGCGTGTGTGTGTTTGTGTGTTGGGGGGTAGTGAGGCCAAGGAAACAATAAAGTTAGCAAGGCAAAAAAGTGTTTTTTGTAGCCACTTAAAAAATGTTGTACAGTACTCTTACTAAAGCTTGATTTGACAATAGTATTCCTCCGTAAGGTCAGGGCAGGAGTCCTAATCCTCATGATACCATGGTGATCTCACGAGTTCACATTCTGTTCCTCTCTGCAGATCCATCTGGGCTCGATCCCGTTGAGTGACTTCAACAAAAATGTCAAAATGCTAGGCCCAATCAGCGCAATTCATCACGAACAAGGAGCATTGCAGTCTGCCAAATTAAAAAAAAACAATGGTGGCATCTGTAGGAAGTGAGGCAAATAAAACAAAACAAAATAGACTGAATAGCAAAAATTGGCAAGGAAGGCTTTTCCTGGATTAGGATATGCTTTTGCTTGACACACCTAATTCCTCTGACTTTGACCCTTTTATTTGAGTCAAACAGTGTCACATTCTTAAGAAAGAACCTATATGGGAAACGAGTAAAGTTACAGGTGTATGTGTGTATTATGTGTCATCAGTAAAATGTCAAGGAATGGAGTGGGTGGAAGTGAAGCAGATGGAGAGAGAGAGAGAGAAGCAGATGGAGAGAGAGAGAGAGAGAGAGAGAGAGAGAGAGAGAGAGAGAGAGAGAGAGAGAGAGAGAGAGAGAGAGAGAGAGAGAGAGAGAGAGAGAGAGAGAGAGAGAGAGAGAGAGAGAGAGAGAGAGAGAGAGAGAGGAGAGAGAGAGAGAGAGAGAGAGAGAGGCACTTTGCTGCTTTTAATGGTTGCTTGCTTATATTGATATAATTACAGATTTTCTGTAAATATGTCAAGAAACAAAAGCAATAGTCACACACAAAGTGGAAAGCTAAATGAAAAACATTACCATTTAAGCTAATTTAACACTTAATGACCTTCTGAAGATATGCAACCTTCTTTAACTATTTTACAGTTTTTAACTCAAATTACTTACTTACTTCGTAATTACAACCACCCAGGAGTCCTTTTATTGAAATTGCTCAAATGTAATTTGAGCAATTTGTTGTTTAGCACAGCGAGACATAGTATATTGCCGGTTGGCAAAAACTGAGCTGGTGGTCCTCTTGGAAACATGGATTCACCTTGACAACAGGACTCTCTTGGTGACATGTATGATGGCTAAATGTCATCCTTGTGTCACCCACTCTGAATGTTAAGGTTTTGTTCTGTGCAGTAGTGGTGTATGTATGTATGCGTCTGTGTGTGTGAGTGTGTGTGTAGTAATCTTGGGTTGTGTGTGTGTGTGTGTGTGTGTGTACTTGTGTGTGTGTGTGTGTTATGGGTGCATTTGTGTGGTAATGTTGGGTTGTGTGTGTGTTAAAGGTGCATTTGTGTAGTAATGTTGGGTTGTGTGTGTGTGTGTGTGTGTGTGTGTGTATGCACTTGTTCGAGAGCCTGGAGGCTAAAACTGTCCAGTCTTTCAACAGTGTCTCATCTCCACCTCTTATCCCACCGTTCTTCTCTTCTTATCCTTCTCTCCTTCTCTTCCTCTGTGTACTCCACAGGAGGGATACTCACTGGGCCTCAGGGGCAAACTGCAATCAACACATGCACACACATACACACTCAGGTGGAAACATAAACACACGCTCACACACACACACACACACACACACACACACCATTTTTATGCAATTACACTTATTGCCTTATATAACTTTCTAGGACTAGTATCTTTCTCTAGTATTTTAGACTGAATGGAATCCATGGTCTGGAAATGGCAATGACATAAACCTCACCCTGAAAGTCAGAAATCCTTAAAAAAATGTTTTCATCCTTCACCACAATGCATAATCAACATTCACATTGCATGGGAAAACATCTTGTTATTTCTTAATTGCCTTTGCAAATGAGTGAAAATATAATGCAAATTACTACTTTTGTTGGTTTCCATGCTTCTAGCTTTTAAATGCAAATCTTAGAATGTTGTGTCACAGGGTTTACTGATTTGCCCAATCACCGCCTGTGCAGCATGTCTAGCTCTGCCACCGGTGCCATTCCAGTGTAATCATGTCTTCTTCCATGTTCTATTGTTCTATTGTTCAGCACTTAAGCTGTAGGTACCCTTCTCTCAACGCACACACACACAAACAAACACACACACACACACACACACACACACACACACACACATGCTATCTTGTCCCTCTCTCCATATATTTCTCTCTCTCCATCTCTCTCCTTCTCTCTCAATCCATTCCAGGAAACTCTTGTGTATGGGCAACAACTGCCGATGTCCGGGTCCTGAAGAAACCCAACCTCCAGGAGTGTGTATGAATGAACATCTCTCTCTCTCTCTCTCTCTCCCTCTCTCCCTCTCCTTCTTCGTTCTTCATTCTTCATTCTTCGTTCTTCCTTCATCTCTCTCTCTCTCTCTCTCTCTCTCTCTCTCTCTCTCTCTCTCTCTCTCTCTCTCTCTCTCTCTGTCTCTCTCTCTCTCTCTCTCCCTCTCTCCCTCTCCTTCTTCGTTCTTCATTCTTCGTTCTTCCTTCATCTCTCTCTCTCTCTCTCTCTCTCTCTCTCTCTCTCTCTCTCTGTCTCTGTCTCTGTCTCTCTCTCTCTCTCTCTCTCTCTCTCTCTCTCTCTCTCTCTCTCTCTCTCTCTCTCTCTCTCTCTGATACATTGTTTCTGCAAAGGCGTGGGTTCAAGCAGGGTTGAAGATTGAGGAGGAAAAAAGATTTAGCAAGATACAATCTGGGGTGGGATGAGGATAGGACAGGAGTGGCACTGTCCACTCTGAGATTAAATAACTAGAAGGGGAGGGGGACTGAGATGAGTCCTTGCAACCTGATACAATGTGGACAGAGTTCATGCATGCCCAACATTGGTTTATATTCAACATAGGACAGGTTCGACCGTCACCGTCTTTGGCTCTGTCAATGTTCCTCTTGCTTTTGTATTTTCTGATCATTATCAGTTTTTACTCTAGTTTTTGTTTTTGTTGCGTTGTTATCTCTGTCACTCTTCTTCTGTCTGTCCAGTCTTGCCTAATCTTGTGTCATCGTTAGACACACACACACACAAACACACCCACACTCACGTACGCACACACACCTTTTTTACCTCAGCATCAACAAAGCCATTATTATTAACCAATCAACTGCAACCCTTCCTCACGGCCTACAGGAATAATGCATGAATCATGGCAGCCCAATCGTGGCGTACGCACACACAGACACACACAAACACATAAACAAACACTCATGCGCAAATTCACACAGACACATACAGAACCCCCCACCCCCCCCCCCCACCACTACCTTGTTCGGACTGCTGAGGTGCTAAATAATTACATTACCTTCCAGAGGCTAATTTGACTAACTGCGTGCCAGGTCCCATACCACTTTTGCTGGTTTCACATATTTTATACTGACGTGTGTAAATTAAATTGAACCATAGGGTTAGTACTACCAGGGGTGTCGTCCACATTACTATGATCAAGGCTTTGAAACACTGCTCCTGTGTGGGCCTTCACAGTTGTTGATGATGGGTTACATGTTTTATCTCTGGGAAATAAATAAAGGCTAAGTATGCCGCCATCGTGGTGTGATGCAGCGCTGTGTTGCACCACGATGGTACTCTTGAAGTGATTAGAAACATAGAACACATCAGCACAGCAGTTGGATTAAAAATTGATCCATCCACATGCCATATATTGATTCATATTGATTCATTGATGTGCATGTGCCCAATCTCTTTTGTATGAATGTTGTGCCTAGTATAAATACAATTATTTTGAATGAAGCATAACCCATTTTGATTGTATTTACACATGGTTTGACATTAAAACTGCAAACGGGATGGCGCAAGTGTGAACACTGATTGATTGAATGATTGAATGATTGTAAAGGGGAAAAAAAAGACTTCCTTTGCAATGTTTAATTTACAGGTTATATAACACTCAGAATGACCAAATCCAAATCTTTATTGGTCTACGTTCAGTTTATTTGATCTAAGAAAAGTTCCAGACACAATTGAAAATGTACTAATTATTCCACAAGGAATTAGCTTTAACATGATTACTAAGCATGCTGCGTTTGCACTG
Organism: Lota lota; assembly: GCA_026745465.1. Classification (NCBI taxonomy): domain Eukaryota; kingdom Metazoa; phylum Chordata; class Actinopteri; order Gadiformes; family Lotidae; genus Lota; species Lota lota. Next base: position 2,353,991 of record JACYXH010000685.1, on the reverse strand, counting down.
TTATTGCAGCTGGTCTGCTTAGCAGGGTTGGGTTTTTATGTGCAGTGGGTCTATTATTGAGTGTTTCTTCTAACATTTTATAAGAGAGAGGAGTGTGACTCTTGAGTCTTTCCACTGATGGGGTTTGTCTGCCCTGTGGTACCACAGACACGGCAGAATGGAGAACTGGAGAATCTCCTTGTTGTAATCTTCTGTGTGTCTGTTGAGGAAGGACGGTTGCTATAACAGAATAACGAAGAGATGGTACATCATCAATATATACAATATTCGTTTATAGTCATTTATAGTAATTTCAGGAGTTTATCAGGATGCTACACTTTTTGTTGTATGCAACAGGAAGAGGGAGTGATTAATTAAAATGTGACTTTCACCATTCTTTGTATCATATTGTATATTATAAGTAAAATAACGTAGGATCTTATGTGCATGCTGTTTTCTGATCATGTGAAACATTAGCCAGGGGTTAATGTGAAGTAGCATTAAAGCTTACTCTTCACAAAACATTTCATACAGCCACATACACACTTACAAACATGCACACACTCAAACATACTCACGCACACGCACATGCACACACACACACACACACACTAACACAAACACACACCCACACACACACACACACACACACACTCACACACACACCCACCCACACACACACACGCACACACACACACACACACACACACACTCACACTCACACACACCTCCTTTGGCCATTCAACATCATCATCATTCTACCTCACCGTCACCTATTTTGACACCAAAGCACAAGGCCGTTTTACACCAAATCTCTCCTTTTCCATAAACCCATCCTTCCCCCTTCACCCCCCCCCCCCCCCCCCCCCCCCCCCCCCCCCCCCCCCCCCCCCCCCCCCCCCATGGCAGCTGTGTCAACACACACAGAGCCGTAGCCTTAAACAAACCCTCCATGCAGCCACTGCACATTTTGCCACCCCTTCTGTACAACTACAGGAAGCCCAGCGTCGGCCTGCTCTGTCGGGCCCCCGGACGCCATTGATTTGGTTCCCGATCAATTTAGAAGGAATACAATGCATAGCAATGATGGGGCCAGCCGGGGTTTACTATTGGCTGGTATTCTGCGTTAAGCGTTGCTAGGCCGATTAAAAAAGTGGGTCTGCTGTGTGTGTTTCATCACATTGATAAAAATTAAATATAAAAAACAGCATGGAGACTGTTGTGGGCTGGAGTTGAGAAGGAGAACCAGCTGCAGTCTACAGTTATGGAGGAAAATCAACACACTTTCTCAAAATACTTTATTTTACAGCTCTACCCCCTCACCATAAGTTATTTGTTGCATGATATTGATTTTCGGCACTATCAATAGTCAATTTGGTAACCTGAAAGCTGGTCCGATGTCATTTACTCATCCGTGTGTACGATCCGTCATGATTGATGAATTGTATGTTTATTGGAATCTACTACTGAGCTGGACAGAAGATCAGGGACATTTTCTTTCCACCTTTGTGTTTTCTTTTATTGGTAAGCTAAATGGATATTGCAGGGTTTTGCCGCTCGGTCAGGGAACTGCCATGGCTGTTGTGCTAGCTGCCTCTCTCTGTTTACCTTTCATTCAAACATTTTCCTCCCTCGGTCGTTCCCAACTTTCTGTGTTTTCCCTCCGACCCGGCTGTTGTTTTGTGTCATAACAAAGCAGAGTTATGGTCCCTCCTCCTACGATCGCTTTCTCATATTCCCTCCTCTCTGTTGATATTGTTTTTGCTTATGTTTGTGTTTCCATCAGTCTTCCAATGTTCGTTACTCTCCTCTGACCGACCAGCAACAAACCGCTGTTTCGGTTCCTGTTTTCTTATTCATGTGGTGTGTTTTGTTTATATATATATATATATATATATATATATATATATATATATATATATATACATACATGTGATTGTGGCTATGTGTTTGTGTACGTGTTTGCATGTGTGTGTGTGTGTGTGTGTGTTTGTGTGCGTGTGTGTGTGTGTGTTTGTGTGCGTGTGTGTGTGTGTGTGTGTATTGTGAACTGATAACCCTTCTCTGGCATGGGTTGCTTATTCCAGAACGGCGCGTCATGGGAAGTATCTGCTGAGTGTGTGTGTGTGTGTGTGAGTTTGTGTGTGTGTGTGCAGGGCCAGGGTGACGTCAAGCAGGCAGACGCTGACATCTAGCCGAGGCAGGGCCGTGCGTATGTGCTCCCAACGGAGATGTAGGCACACACACACACACACACACAAACACACGCACACACACACACACAATGAAGCACATTCGCTCACACATATGCTTAGGCAGAAACAAACACACACACACACACACACATGCACACACACACACACACACACACACACACAATGAAACACATTTGCTCACACAAATGCTCAGGCAGAAACACAAACACACACACACACACACACACACACACACACACACACACACACACATACGTAACTGCTCAGAGCCATCGAAATCACACACACATAGGTCCTCAGAGACATATATATAAATATATAAATATATATATATATATATATATATATATATATACACAAACACACGTAGGTGCACAGAATCATGCACAAACGCATGCATGCCACTACGCAAACATACCACTACTACGCACGCAAACAACTACATACACGTCACTTAAGCTCAGATGTTAATATATCCTCTCTCTCTCTCTCTCTCTCTCTCTCTCTCTCTCTCTCTCTCTCTCTCTCTCTCTCTCTCTCTCTCTCTCTCTCTCTCTCTCTCTGTGTCAAATGAACACACACACACACACACACACACACACACACCACACACGGGTACACTGAGCCACTTATGTTCACACACATAGGTATGCATTCGTACACACACGTACCACTACTACGCACACAAATTACTACATATTTGACACTTTATTTTCCACTCCCTCCTTCTGTGTTTCTCTCTCTCTCTCTCTCTCTCTCTCTCTCTCTCTCTCTCTCTCTCTCTCTCTCTGTCTCTGTCTCTGTCTCTCTCTCTCTCTCCTTCAAACACACACACACACACAGGCTGCCGGCAGCAGACGTGACGCTGGTCAGGATCCAGTGTGTAATCACCGACGACACGGGAGACGCTGAGGGGACAGTCAAGATAAACATTGACTGCTGAGGTTACTTCCTGGTGCTAAATGTGGAGCCGATAACAGCAAAGCATGTCTCGGGCCAACATAACACAACCGAACCAGCAAGCATCCCCGACCACCCAACCCACCCGGCTCTGACCTTTACCTATCACACGCTGCCTAGCAGGGAGGAGGAGGGTGAGGGGGATGATGAGGATGATGATGAGGATGATGATGATGATGATGATGATGATGCAAGTGTCCTTTGTTGTGACTCACCTTCACGAAATGATAAAGAAGGAAGGATGGGAGAGAGAGCCAGAGAGTGAGGGGAGAGAGAGAGAGAGAGAGAGAGAGAGAGAGAGAGAGAGAGAGAGAGAGAGAGAGAGAGAGAGAGAGAGAGAGAGAGAGAGAGAGAGAGAGAGAGAGAGAGAGAGAGAGAGAGAGAGAGAGAGAGAGAGAGAGAGAGAGAGAGATGTGAATGTGGGGGTGGTGAAGGTGTTCGGGGGTGATATCCCCTCACTGCAGACCACTCGTTGCCCTTTTGAGTGTTCGCTTCTTCATAGAGGAAGGCGCTGTAACTGCTGACCACATTCACCGCACACAGTCTCTGTCAACAGCACAACTAACACTTTCTCTGTGACCTTCACATTACTTGTCTCTGATTCAACACAATAAACCCCCCCCCCCCTCTCTCTTTTTCCTTTTCCAAACACTTCTGGTGAATCCTGCTCTCCTGTGTTTACTATAGCTCGCTAAGACCATGGGATTTGGACCGAGGTCATCTATTCAGGGTTCACAGAGCGACAGAGTGTGACAGAGGAAATAGAAGCCAAATGCTTGTCTCCATTTTCATCCGCTGGTTAGCCCCGTCAGCCGATAGCTACCCCCAAAGCCTGTCTTTCTTTTATGCGCTCATGTACTGTCTCAGGTCCTCATGTACTGTCTCATGTGCTCAAGTACTGTCTCATGTACTCATCCAATGTTCGTTTGCTGCTGCATAACGCATGGATTCATTTTTTCTTTCTATAGGCATCAGAAAATGTAGGTCTCAAAACAGTTGATTATGATCAGTTGTCAGAGCCAGCAGTTGTGTCAGCCAGGTATAACTAAGTAAAACAAAACAGAATGACATGGGAAATTACTCTTTCCTTACTCTTCGTTCTCAGCCCCACAGCTTTTAACCCCCCCTAACCACCCATGGGTGTTTACTAAACATCAGCCTCGGACACATTCTCAGCTTCCCAGCTTGTCTGTGTATGCATATACTGATGGTCTTTGCAAGAGAGAGAGAGAGAGAGAGCGTCTTCACATCGACCTTGGCGTGAAATGGAAATGCCAGCAATCAGCGTGAGCGTCTTTTTCCTTTTTTTCCTTTTGGCCGCTCTACCCAAAACGCATAATCCTTCCCTCTCTATCTGCCGAGTCCATGTGCAAGTTGTGCGGTGTGGGTCGTAGGTGGTGTTGAGCACAATAGGAGAGAAAAAAAAAAACAGGAGAGGTGAGGGAGGAATGGGGACACAGTGGAGCGTGTGTGTGGGAGGGGAAGATAGGCCTAGAGATGGAGAAGGGGTTTCATTCCGTGCCTACACAGGTTGGTTCTCTCCTATCACACTACCAGCGCTCTCTCTCTTTCTCCCTCTCTTTCTCTTTTGCCCTCTCTCTCTCTCTCTCTTGCTCTCTCCCTCTCTCTCTATCTCTCTCTCTCTCCCTCTCTCTCTAGCTCTCTCTCTCTCTCTCTCTCGCTTGCTCTCTCTCTCTCTCTCTCTCTCTCTCTCTCTCTCTCTCTCTCTCTCTTTCAGTTCCCCCTCCCCTCGCCCCTCCCAACCGTAACCCCTGACGATGCCTCTGCTGAGCATCCAGGTCAGTCACACCTCCAAATCCTTGAAGGGTTGATACTCATTCAAAGGTAGATTTCAGTTCTGCGAGTGTGAAAAACCAAGTGAGGAACATCAACAACCACAACAACAGTCTCCATGACTAGTAGCCATTAAACGTGAGCTTCGAAGATATATGGTTTGTTTAAACTATATGTATGGAGATGTTCCCGCCACGTGTCTTTACACCTGCCTAGTTCCCTTTGAATAATGTTTGCCTCTTGGAGGCATAATAATGTTGCTAGCATAATGTCCCAGAAAGCTGGGTGAACAAGTTATATTTGGCAGTTGTTTGTTATTTGAAACAACTGGCAACATGTTGGAATGGCGTTAATAAATACAAAAGGAGACTAGCGCTCTTCCACTTTACAAGGCGTTTGAATTTAACAGTCTTACCTATTCATTCTCAAGGATTAAAATGACATTCGTTAGATGAAGATTTGAATGAATCTATGCCATGAACATAGGTTAATGCTAGGTTAAAATGCTTTGTTTTAGCTTCCCTTTTTCGTTGTTTTGTTGTTTACTGTAGCTTTAAATTGTTTTGTTCTTTTCGCTATGACTTCATCTGCATGTAGCACATTGAGGCACTTTAATGTACTTCGGGGAGAAAAGCATTCCAAACCCAATCTATTCTTTGTGTATGTTCGACTGAGAAACAGCCAGGTATTTTTTTTTCTGAAGCCCTTATAAACTTTCTAATAGACGTGGATTCCATTGTAATACTTTAGATTGCAAGCCATGTGATAGACAGCCGTGGAGTGCAGTTACCTAGCAACAGCACAAAAAAAGAGACGAAAATACAACCGGCAGCACATGTTTCACTTCACAAAAACCCTCGCAGGGCAACGTGGTTCACGTTTTGTAAGCTGATAAACAGCTTCAGTTCGATCGGCGTTCAGCAGATATTGATGATAAAATAAAATGATTGATTGATAAATAATAAATTTGAATACATATTAACTAATTGTTTGGTGTCTATTCTGTACCTCTCATACCACTTACACCACTTACACTTGCACCCTTCACCCCTCAACTAGTGAATTTTCATAAATTTGTGTCCCTTTCTTTCTCTCGGCTGTAAAAATCCTTCCCTTCCTTCATATGAAAACTAGATAAACTAATTCCACTGGGCCAATACAAAAGCAATACTTGCTGAAGGTCTGTGATTGCTTTTAAGTGAATCTTCCTCCGTAACTGTATCTGCATGTTGTTGTATTACTCTCATAAGGTACTTCCAACAATTCCAACTAATTGTTGGAACGTCCCTGTCTAGTGTGCTGTTTCTCATTTATTCCATATCCTACTTATTTAAAACTTTAAAATAAAAATTCTCTATGTCACTATTCAAAACAAATAAAATACTCTATGTCACCATCCATAGCCTTACACATAAGATATTCAGATCCACACATGGGCGGAAGGAGCACATTAATAGTATTGACCAATCCTAATTAGCGTCATGCAGAATCAAATGATTTATGTGAGGGCTCGTTACAGCGGTAGTGTTTGTCTAAATAGGCCCGGAGGCTAGATAAGGCAGTAATATAGCCTGTGACTCACACAAGAGAAGTGTTTTAATGAGGAACAGACCGTGGGGAGAGAGAGAGAGAAAGAGAGAGAAATAAGGATAAGTATGGCGGTGTGAAGTGTATCATCGTGTTTTTTTTACCTTTACCTTCACCCATCTGGAGATCTGGAGGCAGGTCTGCCTGCTGGTCTGTCTGTCTGTCTGTCTGTCTGTCTGTCTGTCTGTCTGTCTGTCTGTCTGTCTGTCTGTCTGTCTGTCTGTCTGTCTGTCTGTCTGTCTGTCTGTCTGACTGACTGACTGACTGACTGACTGACTGACTGACTGACTGACTGACTGACTGACTGACTGACTGACTGACTGTCTGTCTGTCTGACTCTCTGGAACCGACACCTCCTGTTTTGCTACACCACAGGTTGTGGTGTTTTTTAAACAGGGAAAGGATTAGTTTGTAGGATTGTTGGCTGGCATTGTGCACTCAGAGGATCAGCGGGGAAATCCTCTTTTTCAGCCACCCCTACTTATCCTTGTCCCTGTGTTGTCTCTTTCAGAACAGCAGTGCCTTGCTTTACATGCATGTGTGACAAGACAGAAAGACGGAGAGTCGTGTCGGAGTGTAGAGGAGCCCCAGCGGCAACATGTGTATATGTGTATATGTGGGTATGTGTGTGTGTGTGTGTGTGTGTGTGTGTGTGTGTGTGTGTGTGTATGTGTGTGTGTGCACATGTGTGTGTGTATGCATTTGTGTGTCTGTGAGTGAGTGTGAGGAATGGGGAATGGGGAGGGGGTAATGCTCAGAGGTCAGGGGTTCTGGAAGTTGGAGTGGTGGGAGTGCAGCTTAAAGACAACATTGGCTTGATGGTGCCTGGGTACCCCCGCCTCCATTAGTAGGGTACAGCACCACCAGTGCACTTATTTCAGACTTTTGGCGTGTTAATAATTCATCCTCAACTTCAAGGTTGAATTATTGATGTCTGAAATAATTCAGAACGCAGAGCTAGCCGAGCACTAGAGGCCCCGGCATGATGCAACATAGAGACAACCCTCGGTGTTGGTACAGTGATGCGTCGGAGCAAAGAGATCTATAATGTGTATGCATTCTTTGGGAATAATGATCCAATCAAAATGAAACACTGCCGAATATGTTTTGCCAACATTTTGAAATTCATAGACAACAATGAATTCTGGAATTAATTCTCTCTCACTATATATATATATATATACACACACAGTATATCCTTCTCAATGCACAGACAGGCAGATAGAAAGAAAGACAGACAGACAGACATATATACAAATAAATAAGTAATATAAATATCTAAATATCTAAATATCTTAATACATAAATAGATAAATAGATAAATAGATAAATAGATAAATAGATAAATAGATAAATAGATAAATAGATAAATAGACAGATAAATGGGCAGACGGATGGACAGATGGATGTGTAAGTAATGGATGGACAGCTACCAGATCTAGTTAGAAGCCAAAATGGCTGACATGTTCAACAGCCGACTGGTGTCCATGATCCAAAATGGACATCACTGTCAGATGATACAAATAATTATGGGTTCCCCTGTCTAACAATTTATTCTTAGTTTGTGTGAATACTTTCTCATCTGCCTTCTGCAGCCCAAATAATATACTGAGGTTTAATAACATCCATCAGTATGGGTAAATGTGTGTGTGTGTGTGTGTGTGTGTGTGTGTGTGTGTGTGTGTGTGTGTGTGTGTGTGTGTGTGTGTGTGTGTGTGTGTGTGTGAATGTGAATGTGAATGTGAATGTGGTAGCTGTGCTGCTCAGGGAGGCACTAGGGCCAGACACTTGGAATCAGATTGTTGCGTGTAGAGGGAAGGAATGTACAGATAGAAGATAGAGATGAGTATATAGATACGTGAAAGAAAAACAGAGTGACGAGAGGCAGAGAGACAAAGACAGAGAGTGGGAGAGAGAGAGAGAGAGAGAGAGGGAGGGAGGGAGAGAGAGAGAGAGACAGAGAGGGAGATTTATAACTGGTTACAGTTCAAGAGGGAAAACATAAAAAAGTAGGCAAGGTAGAAGGTAGAGGGAGGTGAAGTGTGTCTGTGTGTGGGAAGGGGGGGTGCACCAACTTAAAGAGGATACCTTTGGAGTGCAGGAACAGAGAGGTGCAGAGTTGAACACAGGGTGGGGGGGGGGGGGGGGGCATACAGGACACAGAAGGGAAAAATGCATGTAGCATGAGTGAGCCCAATACCGTAACATGGAGCAAATAAAAGCCAGTGGGAGATACATGGGGAAGAAGAGGGTGAAGAAAAGAAGAAGCAGGATTCAAGAAAAATAACCCATGCTGCCCACTCCTCACCACACTGTTACCCATTAAGATGATTTCAAATGGCTTCTGCAGGCCTCATATCTATTCCTATCACACTGCTGCCCACACAAACCTCCTAGTGACAGGCAGTGTCCGTGTGTAGGTGTGTGTGTGTGTGTGTTCCTATGTGCCTGTGTGTGTGTAGGTGTGTGTGTGAGTGTGTGCCTGTGTGTGCCTGCGTGTGTGTGTGTGTGTGTGTGTGTGTGTGTGTGTGCACGTGTGTGCGTGTGTGTATGTGCATGTGTGTGTGTGTGAGAGAGAGAGGGAGAGAGAGGAGGGGGACTTGTGTAGAAATAAATGTTATTATAAAAAGACGAGGGGGAGAGGAAGATAAAATAGGACTATCTGTGTCTGTGTCTGAGGGAACTATAGCTGAGAGGAAAACCAAGGGGATATTTCATATGATAATGTATTAGAAATGACGGGATGCAGGAAGCTTATTTTCTCACTGCAGGGTCGATGGCATTGACGAGATAGTAAAAAAGTAAAATAAATGGTCAATAACCGCTGCTAACCCCTGCAGTTTAAAAGATCCCCTTTGAGAATGTCTTCTTCTTTCAAATCAATGCCTGAGCCACTTTCCCTCGCCTGTTTCTTTGAAAATATCTCTTGCCTTACATTTAAACGCAGCGAATCCTCTTGCTCCTACGTAGACAGCCCTCTATGCATTTTCTTTCCTCATTCCAAACTATATCAGTCCTCATCCCTTCCTCCTCCCGCCCAGCCTCTCTTTCCTCACTCCTCGCCAAAATCAACAGCAGCCGCATGAGCGTCCCCCACTCTGTGTCTCTTTATTCGTTAGTTAGTCTGCGTGTGTCTCTGTGAGTCTGTAGGGTCACGGTAAGTGCACAAGCGCACATGTGTGTATGGGTGTGTGCGCTGGTGCGCGTGTGACGTCTGTTCTAACTGAAAGAGAATTCGGCAGAATGTCAGGAACATTCCGGATTCTACAAGAAAGCGATGGCCTGTCTCGGAGGCTTCCGAGCTGACAGATCATGAGGATGCAAGCAGTTGATCAGCGAACACGATGCCGCCACAGAAAAAAGCTTCTTGTCTCCTTCCATGCTGATGGAAAAACAGCCTGTTTATGATGAAAGTGCCTTCACGCTGGCTGAAAAGGCAAAGGTTTGGTTGAAAAGTGTCTATCTATGCAATGCAGCAATTGGCCTCCTGACCCAGTTGATGAGCTATGCAGTTGAGCAGGTAAAGGGTGGAGCCAAGGGGGGGGGGGGGGGGGGGGGGGGATACATTAAAGACAACACCAAATCAGCAACCATTGTTCTCTATTGATGTACCGCAATCCCCTGGCTTCTCCCTTGCCTCTAGGTCAAGATGATTGCCATCCATAATCAATCCTGGGGAGCAGCATGGGCATCCAGAGCCATTCCTTCATCTTTTAATAATAATAAGCGTGAGCCGGGAATAATGAAAAAGAAAAGGGGAGAAAAACATGGTAATGACGAATCACCGATCAATTGACGAATGTGACGCTCTATTGACCCGCGGGGGTCAGGGAAATTAACTGGCCCGCGCTGACCCCTTCTCCCGCTCCTGGCACCACAACGGGCACGTTCAATCTCACTTGACCCACTCCGCATTGACCCGCCGGCCCGCAGGAACACTGCCACAGTGTGACCTCTCACCTCCCGGGATCAATAGCTCTTGACCGTCGCCTCGAGGGCGCTGGCCCAGAGAGAAACAGAGAGGGGAGTGAGGGGTGTGTGGTCAAAGCACCGTGGGTCTGGTGGGAGGGATCAGGAGGTCTGTGCTGACCCTGTCCTCATAGAGGCCAGGCGGACAATGACCAAGTGATGATGTGCGAGGTTTTCGTTGCGGAGCCGCCTAATGGGAGAGAGAAAGAGCAAAAGAGCGATGGTTAGCTTCCGAGATTCCGAGCTGCTCATTCTAAATTCTCATTCTCGTTCTGAAAAAGCAGGGGTATATGATACACTTTATTCATGTAAACTTCAAACACTGAAAACTTTATGTTTAATTCAAAAAGGCCCTCTTACGGCAACAGCAATCTATTCCATGTCATGCACAGGTACGTTTCGCAGTAGCTCAAACTGGCTTTATTTCTTTTCATCTTTTGTTCTGCGGGTGTTGTTTTCTAGTTTACCGAGGCTGTTTTGTAATCCTCTTATGTCGGAAACGTACACCTCCACTGAAAGTCGAGCTGCCCCACGTTCTCATCAGCAACCAGGAAAAGGCTTTGATCCTTATTTGGAAATTGTTATCCCCCGCCTTTCTGAAGTGTGTGCGTGTGTGTGGTGGAAATCCCCTCTAGTGTTTTGTTGTTTCATTGTGCCCTTTAGACAATACAGTAACATACTAACAGGGCTAACAGCTAACAAGGTAACAGTTCAACTCCACATAACTTCTCCCCCCCATCCCAAGTGGCCCTTGTCAGTGTCAATCTGACATTAGATGTAAAGGTCTACAGTCCACACACGTACACACACACTCTCACACACAGTCACACACAGTCACACACACTCACAAACTCGGGTAAACAATGTGAATTGCAAATAATGGCATACATAATAATTAAAAACAGGGTAGTGAATTAGATCTTTTGGTGGTCACTTTGATTCAGATTGGACCTTTGTTACGTCTCGCAGTGCACAGTAAATACCAGTGAGACTAGTGCGAGACAATAAATCCCACTTAAAGTATGACTGTCGCGCTGTTGAGAGAGATGTGTTGGTACTTTTACATATTGTTTCATCACACACACGCCTCAGTGAAGTACCATTTGATCTTTATTCGGTCTGATTTATATCTGTGAACGCTTCTTCTGCAGCCCTTATCACCATCTCACATACTTTGAGCAAATGTTTGTTTTGTGTGTGCGTGCGTACGTGTGTGTGTGTGTCTGTGTGCGTGCGTGTGTGCATGTGTTTGCGTGTGTGTGTGTGCATTCTCTCATTTCCCATTCCTCATATCATGGCTGTGGTTTCCATCGGCAGCCGGGCCCAGCTCACGAGAGGCCAGCCATGACTCAGACCTGTGCAGACTTGCCGCTGACGGCCTGTGACTCAGACAGGGGTGGTAGGGGAGAGGGAGAGGAGGGCAGGGGAGGGAGATGAAAATAGAGAGAGAGGCAGAGAGAGAGAGAAGTGCGGAGATGGAGGAGGAGGGGTAGGGTAGCAAAAACGAGCAGCTGGCCATGAATACGTGAGTGGAGGCATCGCCCCTCGCCCCGACGTGATAAGACTCACCCGCACACACACACATACACACCCACACTGACACATACCCACACACACCTATGCACATGCAACACATATGCACACACTCACTGACTCACACCCACACACATACACCCGGTTACACATGCACACACACAACCCTCACACACATATATAGACACCCATACACATTTATAGACACCCATACACACCCATACACATAGATAAATATATAAACAAATATATATATATGTATACAAGAGCTGATGAAAATAGCAAAACAGCGGCCTTCAACATCTGCTAATTATCTGGCAAGGCAAGGCCTGGGCCCCGGATCAGAGCAGTCCCAGCTGTGGGGCTGGATTGGAGGAGGGCACTGATCAGAGAGAGAGAGAGAGAGAGAGAGAGAGAGAGAGAGAGAGAGAGAGAGAGAGAGAGAGAGAGAGAGAGAGAGAGAGAGAGAGAGAGAGAGAGAGAGAGAGAGAGAGAGAGAGAGAGAGAGAGAGAGAGAGAGAGAGAGAGAGAGAGAGAGAGAGAGAGAGAGAGAGAGAGAGAGAGAGAGAGAGAGACTGAGACTGAGACTGAGACAGAGACAGAGACAGAGACAGAGACAGAGACAGAGACAGAGACAGAGACAGAGACAGAGACTGAGACTGAGACTGAGACTGAGACTGAGACTGAGACTGAGACAGAGAAGGAAGGAATGAAAAAGAAAATACAGAGGGAGACGTGTGAAAAAGGAATCTGTCAATATCCGACAAAGAACTTTACAAAAAGCAAACCGGCTCCCAGTGCGGCTGGCGCATAGATCAGTCTGTCATAAACACATAGATTTATTTTATCCATATGTGCCGCGGAGAAACAACCAGGGCCCAAGCCTTCCAAGAGCATTGGCAGGAATTGCAATATCCTTGACAGGCAGTCAGTTTACCCCCCTCCTCCTTCTCCTCTCTCGTTGGCCTTGCTTTTTTCTCCCTCCCTCTTCTAGTCTTCTCTCCATTTAAAAAAAGAAAGACAAAGTCATTTCCATACAAATGGAGTGGGAGCCCACAGCCAAGGGACCCAGTGGAATTGCAAATATTTCATCTTTGCCTAGCAGCCTGCTATTACTCCTGGACTATTAACACCCCTTTCCTTTCCCAGCTTTCTCTCCTTTTACTTCTAATTATCATCTCTTTTCTGCCCGCTTTCTCACAGTACTGTACTTCATTTTTTCCCTTCCCCCATTCGACGATGTCCATCTCGATCCATTATTTATATCCTTTAGTTAAACAAAAATATTTTTTGGAAAATTATGCATCACATCAAGGACTGACAATGTTTTTATTGACCTGTGCATTTTTATTTATGTCAGAGCTGCAGTGTTAAGGATCACCAACTTAGATGGACCTGTTTAAACACATGGACAATATTGGTTTCTGTCTTCAGGGTCGCTGGTTTTGAATGCCATTTGCAAAGCAGTTTGAATATATAGGCATCGAGTGCGATAGATCCCCCTCAGCCCCCCCTCCAACAGAAACCCTCAATCTACAAGGAATTAGTTACAGCTTGGCCGAGTTTATACATGGATTTACATACAAGACATGCAGCTTTACATAAAGACGGCACAGGAGGATGCGAATGGAAGAGGCGCTCTCCCATCGCTCTCCTTCTCTGCCCTCTGACCCGGTTCTCCTGGACACACAAGGTGACCAGCAGCTGCTCTGGGTCACTGGTATCGCTGGAGCACAGACCGCCTGGCCCCGTCAGGCCCCTACCCCTCCAGCCCGGCAGGCTGGGCCCACCGGATCAGGCAGCGGCTCCACGAGAACCGTTACAGATCTAGATATAAATATAGCATCACTCTGTTGGCTGTGCAGTTGGCTGGCTGGTTCCCTTTTTTCCTGATAAATGATTAAAACGGTAGAAAATTATGTTAAATATAACCAGCGAGCATCAGATGGCAGGATTGGAAACCATTAGGTGAGGTTCAATTAAAAAAGAATCCCATTTCAGCTGGCATGGAGATATTGACTGGATCCTTGAAAATGATTAATTTGGGGGGGGGGGGGGGCATTTTTATTTATACTTGTTTTGGTAACCCAACAGTGTGTGTTTTTTCTTACTGCACCAATAAAAGCACATCTGATATCCCCCTGGTCTCCATGTTGGCCCACCGCTGACATTTACAGTCTCTTGGGGGGGTCTGCGGTCTGCAGTCAGGCCGAGGCGGAGACTTTCAGACATGTCTGATACTACCCTCGCATGTACATCACAGTGAGTAGACGCTGCAGACCAGGCCCAGATGGACAGTGGGAAATGTTGTTAACTATAGTTAGCCAATTTAGACTCACTGCCAGCACTGCTTATTATATGATCTAATTCGCTCTCGCTCTCTTTCTTGCTCTCTCTCTCGCTCTCTCTCTCTCTCTCTCGCTTTTCCTGTCCCTCTCTCTGTCTCTCTCTCTCTTTCTCTTTCTCTCTTTCTATATCTCGATATCTCCCTCTATATATATATATCGCTCTTCCTTTCTCTTCCCTGCGCTACAGTAACCCAAACAGACAGACACACAGTCCCACGCAGGCCATGGGCCGAGGGAGGGAGGGAGGGAGGGAGGGAGGGGGTGGCTGAAATGCAGAAGGACCAGAAGGACATGTCTGTGTGTGTGGATGTGGGCCGGAGGTGCAGACACTGCGCCCACACCCACGTCTGCTGAAGGAGGAAACACAGGAGGCCTCCCCCCACACACATATACAAACGCACAGACACACACACACACGCGCCCTAGGAAAACATCTCTACTTTTCAAGGGAGCTGCATCAAAATTGAATGAACGATATTAATAATTCAGCTTTTCTTTTTTCTTTTGTGGTTTTCTTTTGCAGAGAAAACCTTCAGAAACGGTATAAAACAGAGAAAGACAACAATAGAATCAATTCTGCCTGCTTTATTTCTTCAATTTGACTCTCTTTTTCCAACCTCCATTTCTAAGTAAATGGAGTAAATGGAAAAATGGCGGTGGTTTGTACGTTTGTTTGTGTGTGTGTGTGTGTGTGTGTGTGTGTGTGTGTGTGTGTGTGTGTGTGTGAATGTGTGTGTGTGTGTGTGTCAGTGTCTATGCATGTGTTTTTGTGTGTGTGTCAGTGTCTGTATGTCTGTATGTCTGTATGTCTGTGTGTCTGTGTGTGTGTGTGTGCATGTGTGGGTGTGTGTGGGTAACTGTGTGTGTGTGTGT
The DNA here is from genome assembly GCA_026745465.1 of Lota lota. Taxonomy (NCBI): domain Eukaryota; kingdom Metazoa; phylum Chordata; class Actinopteri; order Gadiformes; family Lotidae; genus Lota; species Lota lota. The sequence goes on along the minus strand of JACYXH010000685.1, from coordinate 2,338,732 downwards.
GTGTGTGTGTGTGTGTGTGTGTGTGTGTGTTGTGAAGCGGTGGGCCTCTGTGTGACTCGTCCATCTCTATTTGTTGTGTGCAGCAGACAATGAACATCACCCTTGTGGCTCACAGCCTCAGGGCTGTCACAGCGGTCCTCTCCCGAGGGGGAGGGGGTGATGGGGCTTCAGCCGCACCACCCCCAGACCGGGCCACCGGGGAGGTGTCTTTTTGTTATCAGGGCGGCGAATAGACTGAGAGAGCAGATATGACAGCCCGGTGCTGGCGCACACTGACGTAGGTGCACTGTCACCAGCATGTGACTGGGGGTGGAGGAAAAAAATACAAAAACTAGACAACAAGGATAGGCAAAGGAAAAAACACAACCATCCACGCGCGCACTCACACATGCACATGCACACACACACACACACACACACACATACACACACACACCCATACAGATTGCTCCGGTTATTGGACAAAATAAGGAATGGAGTGTATTTTGACACAGCCAGCATGCAGTAGCACGCTGACTAATTATCACCTCTGTATGAATCTGTCTGGGGAGAGGCTGTCTTGGAGTCATACCCGTCCAGCTACAAACTAAAAGATGTATATATGTGTGGCTGAAAAAACATCATATTTAATATAATATTACAAAAGATAACAACAGCAGCAAATACATATTTTATTTGTATAATAATTGTATTTTATTTTTTATTGTTGGTAGTAGTAGTAGTAGTAGTAGTAGAAGTAGACGTAGTATAATTTAAATAATATGTTAAAATAATATGTTAAAATAATACAAATGTATAATGTGTACACAAAGCATTGCATTTAATCGCAGTAGGTTTTATAATTTAAGCTCCTGTTAAAGTACGTGGGCACATATGAGATTGTAAGGAAATAAATGTACCATCATACCTTCTAGTCTTAAGCTCCATTGTGAAAAAGATGTGAGTTAAGTTACTTTGCAAATCCAATCATTTCAAGAGCTGTATTAAATCGAGTGTAATTTCCTTGATAGTGTTGGAGTGGCTTGTTCTCTCGTGCTTGAATGAGAAAAAGCTTGAACCGAATGAATCAAGAGGTGTCTTAATTTTCCCAAAACCAGAATGAATCTGGTTGAATGTAATTTGAAAGCTAATACTATCTTTATTGATAGATATTTGTAATACAGTGTACTTCAAATGTAAATATGTACACTATGACTATAGTGACACTGTGTGTGTGTGTGTGTGTGTGTGTGTGTGGTTGTGGCTGTGTGTGTGTGTGTGTGTGTGTGTGTGGTTGTGGCTGTGGCTGTGTGTGTGTGTGTTTGTGTGTCATTGTCAGAGACATCATTGTCATCCTGAGACGATATTATTAAATCTTTGCAGAACATCAGTAAAGCTACATTGTCACTGCCACAGAGACTTGATATGATATCAAATATTATTTTCCTCTGTCTGTCCTCTCTCCACATTCCCATAGTGCTCTTGGGCTCCCTTGGTGGGTTGTGAGGTTTCTTAATTGGTAAGTGAAATGTTGGAAGCGCAAACAGAGGACGAAACAAGATTGTGAGACGTGAGACTTGAATAAAATACACCAGAGTTTTAACAATAACATTTCTTTGAGTATTTTGTACATGGTTTCAATAAAGTGGGTTGATGGTATTGTGTCTGGTATTATTTTACTAAAACCAAAACACAAATGTATTCAGTAATTTGTATCATATTGCGCATGGGGCTGATTGGTTGACTGCTAAATGGTGGATAAGGTACGGCTAATACTATTCTAATATAATACATGTAACACCTTGCTGTCAGTGTGGTAAGCGTGATTCATAACAGTACTATGATAGGTACTATAATGAAATGAGCATGTAAACAATAGAAGACTCATCATAGTTGTGTGTACATCAGTAATGTTGATTAATGATCATTTAGATCATACCAAACGTTCTTCAGCAACCAATTGATTAAGAAAGCTGTGAAGTGATTTGAACGGAAGAAGGTGGCTTTTTTGGAGGGGATTTAGAAACCTCTTCATCTGTTGATTACAATCTGCTGGCGGAGATGAGAAGTATCGCATAAAACGTTCTGTGATTGTTGAGGACAAAAGATACCTCCGTATGTGGGCGGCACATCTGTTATTAGCAGCTACAAACAGAAACAAAAATCGGTCCCAATGTGTGTGTGTGTGTGTGTGTGTGTGTGTGTGTGTGTGTGTGTGTGTGTGTGTGTGTGAATGTGTGTGTGTGTGTGTGTGTGGTTGTATGCATATATGTGTGTGGTGTGAATGTGTGGGTGTGTGCATGTGTGTGTGTGTGTGTGTGTGTGTGTGTGTGTTGGCGCGCGCATGTGTGTGTGTGTGTGTGTTGGCGCGCGCATATGTATATGTGTGTGTGTGTGTGTGTGTGTGTGTGCTCGTGTGCGTGTGCAAATGATTGTGTGTAGGTGTGAGTGAATGTGTATGTGTGTGTGTGTGCGTGTGTGTGTGTGTGTGTGTGTGTGTGTGTGTGTGCGTGCATCCACCTGCGGGTTTGGCATACTGCGAGGGAGGTGTCACTATGCACTCATGCAGACGTTTCCAGAAGAAACCAGAGAAGAAAAGGAAGAGGATGATGACGGAGACTAATAAATCATGTTCTGCATAATAAATGACACGGTTGATGTAAACAGAGGTGGGTAATGCAAGGTTAATATTGTGCTGTTTTCCACTGCCCCCCCCCCCCAACTCTTCTGTTTATTTGTCTCAGTTGCCCTTCCACAAGGAGCCTGAAACAGCAGGGCAGAGGGTTGAAGGGGAGGGAGAGGGTAAGACAGCGAGATAGAGAGAGAGAGTGAGAGAGGGAGGGAGGGAAAGAGAGAGAGAAAGAGAGAGAGAGAGCAAGAGAGAGAGAGACAGAGAGAGAGAGAGGGGGAAAGAGAGAGGGAAACAGAGAGAAAGAGAGAGAGCGAGAGAGGGAGGGAAAGAGAGAAAGAGAGAGAAAGAGAGAGGCAAATGGGGGAGAAAGAGAGGGAGAGAGAAAGACAGAGAGAGGGTAAGAGATGGAAAGAGAGGGGGAGTGAAAGGGGGAGAGGGAGAGAGAGAGGAAGGGAGAGAAAGAGAAGGATGAGAGCGAAAAAAGATAAAGATGACAAATAGATGATGCTCAAATCTCACTCTGGCACCCACCCACCCCTCCTGCCTCATCCTTCGCTCCGCCGTCGGAAAAAATTAATAATATAATGGGTCAACCCACGCCTTCTCCCCCCCCCCCCCCCCCCCCCCCTCACCACCACCACCCCACCGCCCAATATCTCCTTCTATTGCATTTCTTCTCCTTTTTTCCTCTCTCCATATTGGGCCTTTATTATCTCCCCTCTCTTCCTTTCTCTCTCCCACTCTGCTGGTCACAGGCGTATAGGTCAGGACGGGAGGCACAACTATAGGAGGCTGCCCCCTCCTTGTCTGTCATTCATCACTTCCCACAATTGACAGCTGCCTCTACCCACTCGCGCCGTCACCTCGGCACTCCTCATGAAAGACAATGTGTTGCGTGTGGAGGTGTTATGGAAATATGTCTTCTTTGACAAAGGCTCCTGAAGAAACAAAACACCAGTAATAATTTTGGCTCATTTTTTGCTTGAATATTTAACACCATGTTAAGGGTGAGAGGAATCGCATTATTTTTAAGCACATGTGAAAAAGACGAAAAATACAAACCCATGTATGGTTGTTTACTATGGGCCACTGAACGGAGGAGTCAACGGCTCATTTGAGCACAACAACAGGTGAGCACATCTGCTGGTCACCATGGCTACCTGGTGAAACCAAGTGAATTTTCAATGACAAAACATTCTGCATCGCATTTGGTGTGTTTCTGTGTGTGTGTGTGTGTGTGTGTGTGTGTGTGTGTGTGTGTGTGTACGTGCGTGCATATGTGTGTGTTTGTCTGTGTGTGTGTGTGTGTGTGTGTGTGTGTGTGTGCATGTGTGTGTGTTTGTGTATGTTTGTGTATGTGCCAAAACACTCAGTGTCAGACAAGTTGTCTTTATTAAATCATTCCAAAATGTAAACAAAGTATCCAACAATGTTGTTACTGAAACAGAGACCTATAAATAAAATATAACATATCTGCTTGAACTTTTAAGCGTAGTCCTACACTACCCACACACACAAACACACACACACACACACACACACACACACGTTGTTGAAGACATTATAGAACTTAAATCATTAACATTAGTAAATACTAATATAACTTCAAAATATGTGACTCAAAGGTATGGTTCCTCCTGCATGGCCGTGTAGGTCATCCCTCATACCAGTGACCTGTCTAGAGAATATCTATGTTCCAACAGGGGAAGCATCTGGCCATGTTTATGTTTACAGATCATACCATGACTAGTAGATTCACTGACCAGCAGACAATCTTCTTTAGTTACGCCCATATATGGACCAACAATACATAGTGTTCTGTAGTCCTCCCTCCCCCCCCCCCGTTCCCACACATCCTGTGTATCTTCCTATTTGTGCTTTAAAGATGTATAGGGTACATCTTATGTGTCTTGTAACTCTTCACATGATCAGGCTTTATTACACATCAACTCAATGCCTATTCAGAGGGACTGAATATTATAAATTTTTATATGTGCTCACATAGTAAAGCGCCTTTTTAGACTTCTATTGACTTCCACACACATAACCTAACATTATATTGTGGACACAGAGATGCAAAAAGACAATAGAGTGGAAAGCGATGGACTCGGTAGTCGTACACAAAGCATGGCTGTCAGTAGAACCACTCCTCCACTCATCCATCCATCCATCCATCCATCCACCCACCCACAGTGGGGAGACACTAACTAGGTCATCCCCTTGGCCAATGTGTGCCTGGTTGAGAGAAGGCAGAAGCCTTACCCTTCTCTTCATGGCAGAATGGAATACACACAGAGTGTCGGATCTATTTTGTCCACCTTAATCTTTGACATGGGAATCATCTTTATGTACTACCGGACTTTTTCCCCCCATGATGAATGCTGATATTCCCCTCAGGCGTGTCTTTTGTGCAGTTTGTGCATCACTAAAATGAGGTCAACCTCCCCCTATTGATTCTTCCCCCTGAAGTATCTGGGTTTGTGCAATTACGTGTGTTGTTTCAATGAAGGCCTGTTCGTTTTAGCAAAAACAAATGTACTGAATTTCTTAAAAAGCAATACGGAAAATCTGACCGTTTTAAAGAGATTCACCCAATATGGATTTTGTGACACAAATTAAACATAATTAAACTCATTTTTAGTATAATTGAACACCTTTACTTACAATAAAATAATTTAAGGAACAACCATCTACATTTTCTCATACATTTGTTATAAATCCATGTATATCGTTTTGTTTCATTTTCTATGAATTTATAGGCCTGTAATCAAATGCATACTTATTCCTTAGCTTGTTAAAATGTAATCCAATCCGGTTTATTTTTGGGTGTGTATACATCTTTAAAACCCTAAAGCAGGAGTTCTTCTGAACTATGTGAAATATAGATGATTTGCCTGGACAGGAGGGGATGGGAATGGTATCAAATACATTAGCTCACACCACACGCTACACAGATTGTTGAAGCTTATGCTGTATGGAGACAGTAAGAGAGGAAACATTGTTAATTAAAAATGCTGTGATGTTACCATTGTTACCAGTGGGAAGTTTTACATATTATGCTGTCACAGCCAGGGGGAGAGAGAACGGAAGAGGAGAGAGGCAGAGAGACAGAAATAAGAAAGAAGGTGGATAAATCATGAAATGATTGTAACAAAAAAAAGGTGGGTGACTGAAATGAATGTGTGTGCATGTATGTGATAGAAGGTGCACATGCTCACTCATGTGATCGTGTGACTCGTACGTTTTATCTTGCCGTGCACATCTGCTGTGTCTTGGCCTTGCTGTTGTGACACACAGAAGTGCTTAAAGTTCTTGGCTCAGAGACACTGCGATCAAACCAACACCCAAAGCCCACACAATGCAGAGGAGGCCAGCCGCCCACATTACACACATGCACCAATGAAGACACACAGGCACATCTACACACACACACACACACTTACACACCAATGGAAACACACAGGACACACACACACACACACACCGATGGAACACACATGTACGTACACACACGCACCCACACACCCACACCCGCACATGCACAAACCCACACACAGCTCTACTTCCTTACCTGCAGGTTTTAAATGTACTTCCTGTGTGTGTGTGTGTGTGTGTGTGTGTGTGTGTGTGTGTGTGTGTGCATGTGTGTGTGTGTGTGTGTTTGCATGTGTGCCCGCATGCAGGTGTGCGCGTGCGCGTGTGTGTGTGTACTCCCAAAGCCTCTCTGTCACAGTCTTTATTACCCCTCTCCTGTTCTTTCAGGACCTCACGGAGATCCATTTCCTGTAGCCCAGCTGTTGAGTCAGGTTATTACTTCCCGGTCCTTCTTGGTGGTGTGTTCGGTAAGTCATGGGCCTCACTCCCGGCCTGTTTACATGCTGGAAATATAGGGCCGCTTTTATATGGGTGGTCAGGCGAGGGGCTAGGAAGGTCTAAGCCTCCATGTATGACTAATGAAATATTCGTAAAGTGACTCATTCATGTTGGCAATCACAAACATATGCACATGTACGTGTGTGCACGCGCACACACACACATACACACAGGCACACACTCGTATATATACACACTCTTTGTAATGAAGACCATGTGTCATCATGGCCTGAAGAAGATTAGATGTATTATATTGTTTGTGCCTGCTTGCGTACATTGCTAGCCACTCAATGCTATAGTCTGGCAGAATATTCTGCTTATGACTTTGTCTAATGCTCTTTGAGTACATTGCAGTGTGTGTACTTTTATATTTGCTACCTTGCACTGAGTAATGTAGAAACTCATTGCAATGCGTTGTGTTACTGGCTTGTCTCCTTTCACATGAATGTGCCACATGTGTGGGGTTTCAGTCATTTAGAGCAGTGGTGTGGGTGTGTTTAGTATTTCCATTTGTGTCAGCAAAAGAAGGAATTCTGTGTGGGTTCATTGTAAAACAAGATTACCTTAACTTGAAGCCTCATCTTTTCAATTCTTCCTCCATATCCCCATCGATGAATATTGGGAAGAATCTAGATTTAGAAGAAACTTGGGATCCCTGCAATTGTGTATGTAGTTCTGCTAGGTCGTACAAATGGCTAATAACAGACATGTAAAATGCATGACCTCTTGAAAAAGGGTATAATTTGTGTGTGTGTATGTATGTGATGTGAGATCACCTCCTTTGGCGTTTTGTGTGCGTTAACACACTTGAGCTTGTGTATGACATAGTCCGTGAGTGTGTGTCTTTATTTTCCAGTTGTCATTCACAATGATTGCTGTGGTCGTTGGGATGGATGTTGTGTGTGTGTGTGCGGCTGTGCGTGCGTGCGTCTGTGCGTGCGTGTGTGTGTGTGTTTTCAAACTCTTCCTGCCTGCACTTTGTCACTCACAGCTCCTCTGGTTACAACCCAGGGCCTCTCCAGGGGCCTCTGGGGCCCTCTGGATAAATTGGTTTCAGCAGCACCAGGCAACCTGAGTTCCAGAACCCCTAACCCTTCCCTGCATGACACAGCCTCTACCCTCCTTTCTATCAAGGCCTCTCTCTGCCTTTGAAGTCGCTCGTGGCCTTTCCCTTCCTCACGCAACCTAACTCGGAACGAATGTCTGACACCAGCCCACCCCCGACTCACCCCCAACACCACTGCCCCATTCACAAGCACTCCCTCTCACACTCATCTTCTTCAGATCTCGCAAACCAACCCCCACCCTCCCCTCCCTCCCTCCTCCCGCTCCATCTCTCTCTGCCACTAGGCTATTGAAACATCCTACTGGGTCAGCCCCCCTCCCCCCCTGTCCCTCGCCCCCCACCCCCAACACACAGACACCTTAGTACCCTGATCCTCTGTGCCTCTTCTGCCCCCCTTCCTCTGCCCTCCCAAAACATCCATCACTTCCACCACCTCCAGAGACAGCCCTCCCTGGCCCTTCCTCACCCTGGTCTCATCACCCTCGCCTGGGATGACTGTGCACCGCTGTTCCACTCCTGTTCCACTTGTCTCTGACACCCACTGCCCTGAGGCTCTGTCTGCCATGGTCTTCGTCTATTCCGATCGGCTTGTAGCTTGTTCTTTTTCTTCTTCGTCTGCTTGTTCTTCGGGGGGGGGGGGGGGGGGGGGGGGGGGAGTTACGGTGAGAATATCGCACATCACTTTCGATATAAATATAGCATGGCCAGGAAATCGTGGCTTATCTCGGGGATCAGAGGCGAACACCTCAGCTCTCTGCTTTACTCAGCAAACGTATCTAGAGTAGAATATCCAACATGTGATTGTAACAAGCCACAAGACAGTTTTGTCTTCTCGCTCACTTTCATTCGGTCCACATTGTCGTTGTGCAGGTTCTTGTCTCCTTTCCTGCCACATTGTGAATGTTGTAGGTATGCCTCCTGACCCCGGGAACACACACACAAAAGTGTTGTGTTTTGAAGAGATCCCTCAGGTCGTCTGCTCTCTAAACCCAATTCTCCTGTTCTCCTGTTTACCATCCTTTACTTTCTGCGTCGCATTTCCCTTGTCCCTTTTGTTCCTCTGCTTCCTATTATCTTACCCTATTATTCTTAGTGGGTCTTTCCCACTCTTTTTTTTATCCTTTTCCGATCCTTTCTTTCCCCTCCTCCTCTTCCCCTCCCCTCCACTTGTCCCCCCAGGCT
>JACYXH010000685.1:2322500-2327500 GCA_026745465.1 Lota lota | reverse complement strand
CCGAGCAGATTTGGCAATCTAGGAGGTGTTTTTTAACTTTTGTACTATTCACAATATAAATGATCATGAGAATATGTGCCCAATTCATCGCCTATGCTCACAGAGTCACAGAGAACCTTGCCCCACCCCCCCCCCCCCCCCCCCCCCCCTCCTGTGAATGTGGATTGAGGTGTAGTAAGGTATCACTTTGTTATTTACTTTTATCAATGAGCTCTTTTCACCAACCCATGATCTCCCAGGCAGCGGGTCAGGTTCCCCCGGCGAACTCAGACGCCTCAGGTGTGGTCGGTGTGTTATTCATAAATATCTGTGTCTGGTGTTAAGATCCCTACAATGCATATTGTCTAGATGGTGTTTGACTTAATGAATCACCAGCCGTATGAATACAAGTCCTGTGATGTTGAGGAGCAGGACAGGTTGCTCTGTGTAGTGCTATGAGAGAGGGGCGGGGAGGTTGGGAAGGTTGATCCGACAGCATTACAGGATAGCTTATCAGACAAGTGGCGCGGTCATTATACGGGTGCTTGAAATAAAGTTCATGGTGCTTAGTGGTTGCATGGTCAACTGCAGAGGAAAGGAGAGAGCACAAGAGAGAGAGAGAGCGCAAGAGAGAGAGAGAGCGAGAGAGCGAGAGACAGAGAGAGACAGAGAGAGAGAGAGAGACAGACAGAGTTTTACACTTATCTTTGAAATGAACAACACAAATCTAACACTTTTCAGTAATTTCTGTGTTCTTGAATACTTTTCACATGTTTTTTTGTATATACAGTTTAAAATTGTTATTGTATAGTATACGAGAATATTTAAATGCGGCTTATTTTGCCAATATAAAAGTATATTTTCCAATAAACCATGGCAAATGTACTTTTTGAATTGAATTGAGAGAGAGGGGTTAAGAGAATGGAAAGGTTATAGCCAGTGCCTCTGTTGTGTGGTGTGTGAGTGTGTGTGTGTGTGTGTGTGTGTGTGTGTGTGTGTGTGTGTGTGTGTGTGTGTGTGTGTGTGTGTGTGTGTGTGTGTGTGTGTGTGTGTGTGTGTGTGTGTGTGTGTGTGTGTGGAGGGGGTTGGGACATTCTGTCTACCTGGGCAGACCAGGAAGCATGATGAGGCAAGGTGAGGACATTTGTCATGAAACCGGGGAGTAAACAGCGGCGGGGAGAAAAGAAACACTGCCATCTGGCTGGGCTCATTGATTTTCTCATGAAAAGCAAATACATCCATTTTGTTTGTGCTGCGTAGCAGCTCTGTCTGCTTGCCTGTTGGGCGGGCGCAAAGTCAAAGTTTACCTTTCGACATCATGTCCCTTTGATGACGCTTTAGATATGACTGAAGCTGGAGTTTTTTGGGGTTTCTGTGACTGACGCCAGCTGGAGGAATGGGGGGGGGGGGGGTCGTGTCAAAATAAATGTGCAAATATGGGGGAAGCTTTGGGCAAGGCGATCCTCTTTGAAATAAAACGTGAACGGCGCCGGAGAACAATGGTGTGGTGGCGCTTATGGAAATAGAGTTTAGTTTTTATCACAAAGAACAATAGGGGAAAAGGTCACCACCTATGAGTGGCCGACCACATCGGGGTGGCAGTGACAGTGAAGCTCAAACAGGGTTAAAACATCCTCTTGCATCCCGTCCTTTGACCACACCTTTGAGATGGAAACATCCTCTATCCCATTAGCCCAGGAGCGTTCCCCTCTGTGGGATGATGATTTTGTCGTAGGTGTGTTGGCGTGGATGAGTAGTTTGTATTGTATGTGTATGTGGAAAAGAGGAGGGTGGGGGAGAATAACAGAGATGGAAGAGCTATTTACAGAGCGCTTGACCCTGTGATAATCTGCTTTATTTTTTGGATTTTCTTTTATGCCAAGTTGTATTGTAAAAACCAAGAAGCCTTTAGTATTCATATGTTTTATACTGGGAGCTGAAGGAACAGAGGGGCGTGTGGGGTATACAAGCCTCACAAAGGCTCTGGGCACTCACGCTTTCTCTATTATATTTCTTATTTGGCTCTGATCATTTTGGCCTTTTGCTGCAAACGCTTTGGATACACAACTGATGCAGCCCAAATGTCATCCCCTCTCTCTGCGGCTACCGCTGGAGAGAAGAAGCCCTTTTCATGGGAGGGTAGAATTTGAAATAGCGCTAACCTTTCGTCAACAATACTGCCACTTTACACAGAGGAATTCCTAATTCAATGAGCGTCATTCCAGAGCCCTGCTCTTCCAGCACGCAGGTCCTCCGAGGGGCCGAACGACAGTCGCAGTCAGTGGAAAGAGAGTGAGAGAGAGAGAGAGAGAGAGAGAGAGAGAGAGAGAGAGAGAGAGAGAGAGAGAGAGAGAGAGAGAGAGAGAGAGAGAGAGAGAGAGAGAGAATGAGATGGACAGAGAGAGAGAGAGCGAGACAGATAGAGAGAGAACAAGATAGAGAGGGGGGGTGGAAAGGGAAGGGTTGAGGGCTTTCACAAGTTGTTGACAAAACAGAGGTGTCAGGAAACAAAATGAAACAAGCACCTGAGGGTGATGTCATGTGTCAAGAGCCGTGTTATTTTGTTCTGGGAGCAGCAAAGCACAGAGGAAGAAAAACAAAGACATTATTAAGGACACGGTATGATTAGTCACAAACGCACAATCACATGCACACACACATTTGCACAAAAACATATACACACATTCACAGACAAAGACACAAACAAACACACACTTTCATACAGCCACAAATTACACTAATGACACACTGAAACGCATAACACTATCATTAATGACATTTGAGTTTGTGTTTGTTATGCACAGCCAGACACATTCACTTGTGTGTGTGTGTGTGTGTGTGTGTGTGTGTGTGTGTGTGTGTGTGTGTGTGTGTGTGTGTGTGTGTGTGTGTGTCTGAGCCTGCATGTGTGTGTGTGTGTTGGTGGGTGGGTATGTGTGCATGTGTGCGAGTGTGCGTGTATGACTATAAGTCATTGTTTGTTCCCCTGCTCTTACTTAGCCATGTCACTCCGCACCTGTTCAGCAGAACAGAGGGTGGAAAACCCGCCATGGCCTTTTGACAGCCTCCTCTGTGCGGGCTCACACTGTTTGTCATTCCTGCCTTTGTCATTAGTCCTACATCCCTGTCAAGGTCCCTGCTCCCTTCTCCCATTACCTAATTACCACAGGGGCACTCTAATAACACATCTCACCTATCACACTCTGAGAACAAGTCACTGTAGTATAAAGTCTTTCCTGAACGTTTATACATTATTTTAACCTAATTTAATTTCCCAGACGTGGTTTAGCTCTCTGTTTTTATTTTATTTTATTTTTTATAGCTAGCCCACTGGTACTCTAGCGGTCCACCTCCTCACTCCCTCCCCATCTCCTATCTCAGAGGATAAAGCCCGTCTCCCCCTCTACCTCCCACACGCTGCATTCCTCGGTGAGTGGGCGGAAAGTTCAATGGGGATGTGTTAGACCAGAAGGGCAGGGGGTTCGCCTTAACCAGAACCCAGAATGTGTGCGAAACCCAAAGGCATCCTTCTATCGCCCTCTTCCATCCTATTGTATGCATAGCTTCCGGTCGTCACCACCTCGCGCCTGGCCCGCCGCAACACAGGGGAAAAGGAGGAAACAGTAGAAATTGATTTCTCCTTGTTGGTCAGCAGTAGTTGCGTACCCACGTGTATGTCCATGCCTTAATCTTAAATTGCTGCGATTTAAATGTTCTTACTATAACTCATTCTAGATTAATGGTTGCACATTAATAAGGCCACCATTCTTTATAGATTATCTGACGAGCTGATCCGTTGCCGTTTTTTACCCCAGGTTGGACCTCAGACAATGAGAGGGGGGCCTCTACTGGAAATATGTTGTACTGCAGCTGTCCTGCTTTCTAGTTCTTGTTTTGTAGCCTACGTATCCCCTTTTATTTTGAAGCGTTATTATTGTTCGGTGTTCAGTGTTTATACTGCAAACAGAATTATAAGGTAATGTTTATGGGCATTTTAATGAATGAGTGAAGCATGTCCTTTCCAGTAAAACTACAGAATTGACAAGCCTGACGCATTTTCCTAGGTAGCTGCTTATTCACCTCAGTGTGTTTTTATAACGTTGTGATTTGTATCCAGCCACAATGCAATAACAAGCTAGTTACAGTAGCAGATCTGCTCTGTGAGCTTCGAGAGAAACAAAGGAAGTGGTGGGCGACCAGCAAACTGGATTTCCTCTTCCTGTCTGTCCTCACAGCCCCCTGCCTGCCCTTTGGTTATTAATGTAGCTGAACCACCCACTATATGCACCCACGTGGCCACTGGTAGCAAACCCTGCCACAACACAGCCACACACACACACACACACACACACACACACACACACATTCACTCAGGCACACATGAACACACACACTCACCAAAACTGTCTCAGATTTGCTTATGCACATGTACACACTAGCAACACTTGCAATTACAACACCTACTCACTCACACAGACACACATGTAAACACACACAGACACACACACACACACACACACACACACACACACACACACACACACACACACACACTTCTTCCACATTCAGTTGATGTGCACACAGACATGCTAGTGGATACATGGACACAACAACAAACATGTGTTCATTCACACCAGCAGCTGCCAAGTTTTACCAGCGCATATAATTAGTATCTTAACAAGCAGGCAGCATGTTGGGCTGCTCTGAAAAGCCATGAATGTGGATTTCTAGAGGGCCTCCATGTTAATCCTACCAATCAGCTCTCAGCTCCCCTCCTACTTAGCTGGCGCACGGACAGCACACAGCAGGGCGCTATTAAGTAGGTGTCTATCACTCACTCACAGTGTCTCTCACAGCCCAGAATAGAGGAGATGCATCACACACATGGACAACGGCAAAAATATGAATGCCATGATTATATGATGCCACACTTGTGAGTTTCTGCACCTGCCTCTTAGCATGTACACACATGCAAACGTTTATAAGAGCTTATAAGAGGTACTTATTTACATATGTACGTA
>JACYXH010000685.1:2217500-2317500 GCA_026745465.1 Lota lota | reverse complement strand
GTCCGTTTGTCCTTTTACTTATTAGTAGACCCACTTTGTTCTTAACATGTATAACGTTTTTCCTGTTGGGGGTGATTTGACGATAAGTATTACCAACTACAAAAAAATATATATATTTAAAGAAATATATTAAAAAAATATATGTATATAAACAAATACAAAATGCTTCAAGGTTTCGCCACCATATATCTGACGGGCAAATGAGAGTGCAGACGAGGTATTACCCAGCTGAAATACGTGGTGGCGGTAAACCACCGTTAAACCGGTTTGTGCCAAAATGGAAACACTCCGTAGAAGAAGTGAGAGGGTCGTTGTCAGGATCGTTCGAAGGAGGAGAGGCCATTTTAGGCTCATTCGCATTTGGTAGATCTGACGACAATTGCGAAGAACGGAACGTCTTCCAGTAGTGAATACATAAGGTATACGTTCATACACATTGTACATCTATATTTGTATGGATTGAGTGACACTAAGGCTGCAGGTTGCAGTGACTGACATTATTTGGACCACCGGATTTTCTTAGCATTTCCGAATTTGCTAGGCTAAATGACGGCCACAGTGTTCCTGTAGAAAGCTTCAAATGGTCATGCATGTCATGCGATGTAGCAAGTTTAAAACTGTTGTTCCAGTGTGTCACTTATCCGTATTGCAATATCCTGGTGAGGTGAAGGAAACTGGGTTGTTTGGTCGATTTCTGCTTTTTGGCTGACAGTTTAAAGGCTGAATTGTTCTTGGTAAACAACTTTATTTTTGGTCTGTGAAGCATAGTTCAACATGGCTGACGAAGGGAAGCTGTTTATCGGTGGGCTGTGTTTCGACACCGACGAGACCAGCCTCAAGGACTCATTCTGCAAGTATGGACACGTTTTGAAAGGTATGCTTCTTGAGTTACTATTCAATTATTGTCCTTCCGAATAAAAAAACGTTATGTCATGAATTGTGGCTGTCAGAAGCAGTAGGGTTGTGTGTCAATAACGCTGCTATCGAAAGTATATGAAGGTCATCTTGGAACTACTAACCATACCAAACGACTAATATTGTCTTACCATACCTTCACAGCTGACGTGGTGAGAGATCGAGAGACAAATAAATCGAGAGGATTTGGCTTTGTGACATTTGAAAACCCTCAAGATGCTAAAGACGCAATGACTGCTATGGATGGGAAGGTGTGTTTTTTATTTATTTATTTTTTACATGAAACGATTAATCATATTTCCAGTCAAATACACACAATGTTATTTGTGTTCATATAAAGCCAACTCTAGGGTGAAAATACGTTGTTTTTTTGTTTACTCCTCAACATGGATCTGTAATCATTTTAAGAAAGTGGTTTGCTTGCATTGTTGACATGTAATTGCCTAAACCGGTTACATGTCAGCATGTTCATGCATTGAAAAGCCTGCCACTGAATGTTTGTTTTTTTCCACCTAAGTGTGTGTGTGGGTATGGGTGGGTGGGTGTTATTTTTGTCCACTTTTTATGCAGTAGGTAAGATTTGAGAGTTGTAAAGTGAGGGAGCAGAAGATAGGAAGATTGAAACGAAGAACCCCAAAATACGCCCCCTCAAAATACAAAAAAGAAAATACAAAAAAGTCCTTCTGGTAGAAACAAGTTTTCATTTAGGGGCGGCAGCTGTATTGCTGCTTAGGCATAACATCGTCCCCAGGTGTTTTTGTCTCACGGCTGAATACCGGGAAAAGATTGCTCAAAATGAGTGTTATTGGCGAAAGAGGGTGGTGCTTCCAGAGTGGACGATATCTGTTTCAGTTGCATCGGTTTAACGGCAAGAGAGAGGGAGGGACTTCTGATAGAGGGATATTTGTTTCCCTTAAGCATGCAGATATTGCTTTGTCAAATTTGTCTCCAAATTATAAAATGTATATATACATATTTATTTATTTAATTTGATTTTTTGTGTTGTAAATTCTTGTCATGTTTTTTTTTCTACTCGCTCCGTGGACTCTGTCAACTTGCGTACACAGCTCGCAGGAAGTAGGGGAACGGAAATGGCGTTAATTAATTCATTAAATCCCTCTCAGCCTACTTAAGACGTTTGCTCTCTTGCACAAAGCACTCGATACGATCAGATTTTGGCTGGGTGTAGCCAGATGGTTTGCTTGATGTTACCTGGTAACCCAAAGCTGACGCATGCATAGGCATGTCTTTAACCTATAGAGGGCATATTGAGTATATTTACATTGTATCATATGTTTTTATAACTTTGTGGATTCAAGTCAATTTATAGAATTGTATACATTTTTATTTTGCTTAATCTTTATTTGCTATATCAACTTGTTCAAATCTAGGAGAACCCTTATTTCTCAAAATTATGGAACTTCTAATGTCTTGAGGGGAATCCAATGTTTTTTGTTGTTTTTTTGCCCAGCAGAAATCAATATATCTGAGTTGAAGTGGCGAGTAATGAACTTCAGCAGTCATTGTTAGAAAAATTATTAACGCAAATATTAATCATGTGAACAAAAAAAACATTGAAAGTTAAATTCGAATACAAATGTCTAGGCATGCGCCACATTTGCAGCTTGCATGGACCGCTTGCCACTGCAGCTTACTAGTAGCCTATGGCATGTTTATGGGCTGAATATAGGTGTCGTGTTCATACTCCTACATCTTAATGGGTTTAATTGTCATGAAAGAAGCAACTGACGAGTATACAATTTAACGTTAGTCATAACTTGAAATTGCTGGGGAAAAATGAAAGCCCCACAACTTCTCCGTTTTTTTCTTCTTTTCTTTTGTTTCATTGTAGGTTGTTGACGGCAAGCAGATCCGTGTAGATGAGGCCGGGAAACCTAGTGGACGTTCAGGAGGCTCATTCCGTGGCTCTGGACCTCGTGGGGGCTTTTACAGAGGTGGCAGACGAGGTGGGCGTGGTTATGTGGGAGGTAAGGGCTGGCAATGCAATGTGGTTTCTTTCACATTTGCTCCAAGTCATGCCCTTTATTTGTGGAAATGCTTCTGTTTTGAGGCATGCGCTTCAAGCTGTACTAATAGCTTTGAGGTTCTACCCGTGTACATAGTTGTTTCATGTTGAATCTTTTTCATGTTTAATTTTAGGGGATTTCGGAGGATACGGGCAGAGAACCTACACAGACAGAAGTTATGGAGATAGAAGTTACAGTAGAGAAGGAGGCTTTGGTGGGAATAGAAACTATGGAGATGAAGAGAGAAGTTATGGCGGATACAGGAGTGGTGGCCACAGCCGTGGTGGTAGTGGATACAATGCTGGATACAGCAGGGACAACAGGTAGGAACAGTACTCACAAACTGTCTGTTCTATAGCTGTTTCTAGTCAAAACATTTGTTTGTCGTATAGATAATGGTAAAACATAATGAGGCCCAAAAGACCATTGGCAACTGCCATTTAAATCATGGTTTTAGAACCCTGTATTTATTTTACTGGCTATCTGGCATCTTTCAACTAAAGGGCTGATGAACATGTGTTCTAACATGTCCTTCTAATGTTTCAGGAGTCAGACCAGCTATGGAGGAGAGCAGCGCTCTGGAGGATCATACAGGGACAGCTATGACAGCTACGGTGAGTAGCATACTGATATAACTTAGGGTTGAACTAGTCACTTTAACATCTAAAAACGCCTATCCGTAAAGACCCCTGTGGAAAGCTCTTCCTGCCTGCATTAGTGAACAGATGATGGTCAAGATCTTCTCAGCCATGCCCGTCTTAGAACCTGAGTAGTGGCAGTTCCTTTTCAACGTTCAGATTCTCTGAAAAAAACAAAGCCCACTACAGACTAGCATTGCCTGATGTCATGTCTACTCTCCCCTTTCCTATGTGAAAATCCCAAGTGATGTGATGTTGTCCAAATGCTGCTTGAGTCTCTTTACACTTGTGCCTACTTCTTGTCCTCAGCCTCAAACGAGTAAAAACACAAAAAATCTTCCTGATTTCAAGATCATCACCACCCTGCGCTGTTTTTTTCTAAAGATTTCGAAGACCTTTTTTTTGTTGCTTTTTTGGGGAGGCAGTGGTTATTCTTTTTGTGAAATATGGTCATACAGCCTTGTATCTTAAATACCTTGTTTAAGTGTTTATTTTTAGTTTTGTGTGTGCTCTACAAATAGTTTGGGACTCCCGTAGGCTAAAGCGCCACCAGTTATGCTCCATTCATGATCGAATACTTTCTCCCTCGTTTAAGTAACCACACTGAGGATCTAAAGTTGCCTACAAAATTAAGGAGAAGCTTTTGTGCTTAATCACTTGGTGAGATCTCTGCTGTTCCACACAACCCGATAGCTTCTATATCAAATTCACTATCGAAAAAATAAAGACAGCCGCAAAACATTCAGTACGAATGTAAAATTAAATCGGCGCTTTTGCTACCAACAGCAAAAAAATATTCAAATCAAAATGATTATTATAATAAATCAATAAGACATGTTTGTGAAGCTTGACAAGCTGTGGATATGCTGTCATGGTCTATGCCAACGTCTTCAACTCTGTCACTCCTTCCTTTGAGAACATTTAGTTTATATGGGCCCTGGTTTCTTTGCATGATTTTGCTTCGTTACTCATTTAAATGACCTGTTACCCAACTTGTTAAAGGGGCTAGATGGTGGAGGGATGGCCTAAATTGCTCAACTTGGCCTTTCATTTTTAGATACATTTTTTTGAGCATTTTCCTCCTCAAAACCAACCCTAAGCAGATGTTTTGGCATTCCCTTTTGCTCTCATTTGGGTATGTTCATATTACAGTACCCAGTGCTGGGTGTATATGCTTGCCTGGCTAGCATTTGAAAAGGCCCAACTGATTTTGCTATTTAAAAGTTTTAGATTTGAAAATAAACTATTAAAAACAAATTATTTATATTGAATTTCCTATCCATGAGTCCGATTTTTGGCTTGTTGGGAAAACCTTATTAAAAAAATTAGCACAGATGTTTCAAGCTGAAATGTCTTAACTAGGTGAAATGAGTAAAGGGGGCATGGCAGTTTCAAATTGTAGGGATGGACATGGTACAAAATATTCTGGATGACTCTGGAAATGCTACAATCCGAAATTGCAAATGTATCAGGACAGCTGTGCTTTCTAGCCCCTTTTTTTATTTTTTTTTAAATAAAGTCACCGCAATATATAATGCCATCCTGAGGAATCCCGTCACAATTGGCTGCAGTTTGGACTGATCATTAAGAAATGTGCTCTGTTTGTGTATCAGTACTTTTTTATTGTCTCTTCTGGCCTTATTAGGCCCTATTAAAACTACCCGTTGAAAATTCTCTGATTCCTGATTTCCTCCGAAAAGAAGCCAGTTTGAAACAATCTAGGAATGTGATTTAGAATTCACTGAATACAGTTAGTACAGACATGTGGCTTTCAAAATGAGGGGTGGGCTCTATATAGTTGCCTAGAGACAATTTTTCTTTTTTTCTTTAAATGATTATAAGTCTGCTTACACCAGCTTGGATATTAAGGGGTGGGCTTCTAGGATGAGACGGACTAGGAACTGAAATGTCCTCCTGCTGCTGTTTCTGGTTCTGTCATAATGCTTCATTACACCCAAGATCTCTGGCCGCTATCGTTTTGGAAATCAACAAAGTCCTTGGAGAATGAAGTGTTGGGCCTACCGACACATGAGTCCTCCTGTCTCTGGTGAAAGCTGCTCACTTGGCTAGTTCATAATTGGAGATAGGCCAGTAATGTGAGGTAAAATTTTTTGCTCTCCTGTTCACATCCCTCAAACAGTTATCATGTTGATGTCCCATCTTATACTTGTCCACGTTGCACTGGGGCTCTCACCCGTTGCTACGGCTTGGCTTGGACTACTTCCAAAAAATGAATTTCATCCAGTAGCACATCCTGTCTTTCGAAGTATTTCTCGTAAAAAGAAAAGGACCTTTGGGGAATTAAATAATCTGACGTCAAAGGCTGTTTATCCACGAGTTCTCCCAAAATCCCTGAAGCCTACTGAAGTATTTCTAAGAGAAAATGTGTCCTAGGAAATAGACGGATCCCAGATTGTGCATAAATTGACTACTATTGAGACTGCAATTTCTCATTTGTGGTAAAGGGCTAAAGGGTTAATTATAACTACCATTGCTCTGTTAAATTGACGTGTGTGTGTGTGTGTGTGTGTGTGTGTGTGTGTGTGTGTGTGTGTGTGTGTGTGTGTGTGTGTGTGTGTGTGTGTGTGTGTGTGTGTGTGTGTGTGTGTGTGTGTGTGTGTGTGGAATTGCATAACTGCCTCTACACTATTGGAGGGCTTGATATTGATTTTGTTTTCCTGTCCATCTATTAAGGTTGAATGTCGTATTAGAAGAAGATGATGATGACCCCCTGTCCGCGGTGTAGCCTCTGTGGCTTTGCCTTTTCTCCTTCTCGTCATAGAAAAAGGTGGGTACAATGTTTATCTGTGCCTCTTGATTATTACTTTTAATTTGCACAAATTATTGGTAACAACACCCGGGTGCATATTTCCCATGTTATTGTTATAAAATGGAAGGAATTTTAGTCTGAAGGCTGCTGGTTATCCCTAATGTTTATACTTTTTTTGTTAGAGCATTAAATACAGAGAAGTCTGAATGTAAGCCTTGAATAGAATCCTTTCAATCTATACAATCAGGAGTTATAAATATACAAGCATTAATTTCTGACAGTGTTAAGTATAAACATAAACAACTGCTTTTCTGGTTTTCAGAGTTCCCATTTGTATCCATCGTCGACATGGGTCCAACGTAATGACGTCGGCCCATGAATCGCCTGGTTCACTCTGCCCACACTGAGGTTCTCTTAGCTATTTCGGGGGAATAGTAAGATCATCAAAACAATTTTGATGATTTTTATTGCAGCCGGAATGTATACATATGTATTGAACGTGATGCTCACTTGACCAATGCATTATTAGCAATTTGCTAGCTTTATAAATGTTTAAAAAAAATAAAAGCCGTACACCTGTCGTTTATTTAATGACCAGTGGGAATTAACTGATTAGGTAAATGGGTAAACATAGGTTTAGCACTTTGTTATACAGTTTGTGGTTAACGCTTGTATTTCTGCGTTGCATAATGTAACCGACAATAATGATGTTGTATAATTTGTTGTGACAAAATAAAACGTTTTCTGAAGCTGTTATTGTCTCTTTATATATTATTGATATCGTAAACGTATACATATAATGTATATAACATATCCACTACAAGCGAATCACGTATTCGTCTTGGATGCATAATATGTATCTCAGATCGAGGGTGACAACTTCCTGTTGTCCATTTAAATGAGCCGACATTAATTCAAATAGTTCCCTGGTTATAAGAACTGGGCGTGCCTAAACCCGTTCCAGGTCCTTTTAGTGTTTGCTCGATCTTGCCTCAGGTTGCCCGCTACTGATCTCCGCAGAATTCCAACGGTAACACCTCTTAACAACCTTAATTGTGGTGGCTTTTCATTTTAAAATCTTTATTAATGTGGTTTTAACATATACCAGCCGTTAGGCGTTGGATTTGCGTAGTTGATTTATAGCGTAAAGGAAATGAATCGAAGGCCTTGACGGTTAGCATCCATGATACGGCATAGCATCCCTGTATCCGTATCATTGTGCTATATGTAGCGGCTACCTCGTGACTACAGCTATTATTTCACTGTAAGTTCGTATTGGTAGTTGGAGTAGAATTATTTGTATCATACTTTGGTATGTGCAATGCGGTCTTATTCATTATTTAGATAAAAAATATATTTGAACTTTTAACTTTCACGAAGCAAGCAAACACACAAGGCAGACGTATAACGTTACAACCTCAAATAATATATATTTAGCCGTTGTATGTTATTGCTTGCGAGTTCAGTGGGCTACCACGGATGCGTTAATATTCAATGTGGGGCCTGTCGATGTGAACGGGCTATCATCTGGAGACGGACCACGCAGGAACAAAGGGGCCCGAATCCAGGCCTAGCGGATGGGAAGCGGGAAGCATCTTCGCTTGCTCATTAACGTTGGCCACCCTCGTGTTCTTTTTATCCGTAGGCAAAACTCATAATGTCGTCAGACGAAGGGAAGCTTTTTGTCGGTGGTATCAGCTTTGACACAACTGAACAGTCACTTGAAGACGTATTTTCCAAATATGGTCCCATAAGTGAAGGCAAGTACTGCATGAATGACTCTTACAACAGTAACCGATTAGTTGTTCATTTAAATAATGACTGCAATTTGAACTGTTATTACGCTCTTCTGGTCTAGTTGTTATCATCAAGCACAGGGAGACTCAGAGGTCCAGAGGCTTTGGTTTCATCACCTTTGAGAATCCTGAAGATGCTAAGGATGCTATGACCGCAATGAATGGCAAGGTAAAACGTTTCCATTTGACCCAAGAAACGTGTGGAAAATTCCCCGCAAAAACAACGGAATTGTATACCACATGGCCTTATATTAAATGTATTTCTTGTGCTACTCCAAAGTCTCTGGACGGTAGGCCGATTCGCGTGGATCAAGCCGGAAACTCAGGTGGTGGAAGTCGTTCCGGTGGATACAGGGGAGGCAATAGCGGTGGCAGTAGCGACGGCTACAGGGGACGCGGTGGTGGAGGAAGAGGACGTGGATTCTCCTCGTATGGTAAGGATAAATATCTACTGCGAAATCTACAAAACGCTAAATGTTATTTTGCCAAATCCCATCCAGTCTTCTCACATTTTTGTATTGCATTGTAGGCAGTGGCGGTGGTGACAGGAGCTACAGTGGTGGTGGTGGTGGTGGTGGAAGGTATGACAACAGAAGTGGAGGTGGATACTACCCCAGAGACAGGTGACCACTAGATCCTGAATCTCAAAGGATAACTAGTTGTCTGAATTGGTAGTTGCTCATCTTGGTTTCATTGCACTGGATATAAGGAAGATGACAAATTCTGAACAGAGCCTTCTCTTTCCTTTTTTACAGAGCACAAGGAGGAGGATATGGTGAACGCTCAGGAGGTTCGTACAGAGACCACAATAATAGCTATGGTGAGGCTTTGTATCTCAGAAAGTCGTTGGCCATCAATATCGGCCATGGGACCGATTTTAAACACCATCCTGTAAGCTGCCGATTGCATGCAGGATATTTGTTACATTTTCTTTATACTAAAGAAAGGGTCTCAAGTTTTAAACGTTGTTTAGCTTTTTGGCCTAGGCACAGTAAATGAACAATGTAGAGTTCAACAATTCGATTTTTTTTTTTTGTTGCAAAGATGTGGGCAGTTATTTTTTATGAATCAGATTCCCCCAAAACAGCATAGGTTTGTCTGGATGGACCTCCTTCCTCTGGCCCAGGCTTGGAACCTCATTAATCAAAGGGCTTTTTTTTCTTTGAACAGGATTTGGTGCTGTGCTCACTGACGCCCACTGAGGCCACCTATAGTTGAAATTTGTTGGAAGAAACAATATGTTGATGGGCCAGTTTAGCACTACTGCTGAGTGGGTGCTAAGGTAGGCTGACTGCAGTCTGCGGAAACTGTCCATGTTGAGCGTTACCCAGGGTTCCTTACGATGGTAATGGTAAACATTTGTTAGGAGAGAATATCAAACTGTGCTGCTCACAGAATCTTTTCATTTTTACCCAAAACCTTTGCGGTAATATCTAACCTCTATAAGATGTGATTGCTTTGAATCAGAAGCCAGTCATGACAACGGTCGAAATTGTTTCTCCAACCAATAAGAAACTTTGCTTATTTTTGGTTTGACTTTAGCCAGTAATCGTTTCGGTTGTACAGCCTCTTCTATAATGTTCCTGGACCACTACTAACCTGCTTTGTCTCTGACTTCCTCACAGGTGACGATGGTGGTTGGTAGCTCAGCAAAGTGGGTGTCCGTCTCCCAGGCAACACCCATGTTCGCCCCTCCCTCCCACCCCCCACCCCTTTCTCGCCTGCAACCCCATTTGAGTGACAGCGGAGCTAGCTGGAAACTCCATTCTAGCGCAGATCTTGCTGCAGAATTACATCAATGAAAAAAACGAAACCAATTCTATAGATAAAGAGCAGTCCTGGATGAGTTCAGGGGAAGGTTGGCTCTCACGTCGAGCCGTCCTCACAGGTCCTTCTCCAAGTTTTTCTAACTTTTTTTTTCTTCTTTCTGTTCCCATCAGGCAGTCTCATTTTTCTAATTGATCTTAAGAGAACATGTTTTATGTTATGCCTCAATTTATATTAAAAGAACACGTTTTGAGTTATGCGTCACTTTAGTGGTTTGTCTCACATGGCCTGGACCCATACACACGGTTCATGCAGAGACGAGAGCCTCGGAGGGGAGGGAATGTATCTCGGCTAAAGAATGGTCATGTGTAATGTGGTTTCGTACCACTCTTGGTCTCCGTAATGAAGAAGGGGAATACATCACTGTCCTCCCTTGCACAGAATGTGCAAGGGAATACAAGAGGACGAGGAAATAAAAACGCTCTTAAAGACCTTTTCTTTTTTATAGTCCAGTAAATTCATATAAAGCACTGGTTAATTTGGTCACTTTCCTTTTTGGTTAGTTCTGCTTCTCTTAACTCATTTGGAAAATCCAAGAGTTTTAATGTTCTCATCAATGCATTTTTTTGTGCATGCTTACATTTTGTTTATTTTTCCAAAATAAAATCCCGTACAAATGTTTCTTGATCATCGGTTTCTTGCTTTAGCATTCTTTGTTTCCTAAATTACATGTTTAATATACAACTATCGTAACCAAACATTTGATGGGGCTAATAAGCACCATAAGTATTTGACCCAACTGAAATCATGCAAATATTTTCCGTTAGTTCTTTGAAATAGAAAAATATGTAATGAAGGAATGAATTGATTTCTTTGGTTCTTACTCAAAAGGACGGTCATTAAACGCATGTACACCGGGTGGCAGTGTTCTCTTAATTTTAACCAATTTATCGTAATCCGTTGATTTACCAGGTTTAGATGCCTTGGATAAAATGCATATACGAACAAACGTACACGCACAAAACAAATGTATGCTATTTTAAGTTTTATTTTTTATTTAATCCTTAAACGTGTCCCATTCCATGTGGTGAAAATCAGGACAGGTTTGTGAAACAGCTATTTATTCACCAACATGGTTCACAAAGCATGAACATATTAACGATTACTTTCTGGCATCACATTTTCCTAAGGTGGCCTTCAATCCAAACAAGATAGTCTGGGATTTTAGTGAATATTTTGAAGCAGCGGTCGCCGCGTGACACAACACCGTACGCCACTTCATCTTCACAAACAAGTGGACCACCAGAGTCACCCTGTAATCACAAATGAAAAGGTAACCGTTTAAACAGTTTCTGAAATGAACAAGCAAACACTGAAATATAATTGCATTTCACTGATTGCTTTTGGGTCTACTTTTGACTCGCATACAAGTAGGCCTATATAAATAAATAAAAACACGTGAATAATTATTCTGTCACTCACGTATGAAGGTCCAATTTTTCCAAGGGATAAGTATGCATGGTGCTCAGCACTGATTGTAAGATTCACAAGTGTCACATTAACTTCTCTCATTGCGCTGGCCATGTCGGGTTTTTCTTCGCTATGTCCCCAGCCAGAAACGATACAGCGTTGAGGCAGAAGATCACGTCGGCATGCTAAATGAATCGGTCTGACATGCTCTGTGAATTTTACCTTCTTACTTAACTTGAGAAGGGGGGGGGGGGGGGGGGGGGGGGGGGGGGGGGATGAACTGGTTAGTGTCAGAACAAGACTGCATTGCATACACTATATTGTATCATGTATCATTGATGGGGCAAATAAGCATAATTATTTGACAGGAATGAAATCATGCAAATATATTCTGTCAGTTATTGGATTATTATATAAAATCCAGAAAATAGCAAAATATGTCCTGAAGGAATGAGTTGATTTCTTTGATCTTTCTTATTCAAAAGAAGGAAGGTCATTAAACGCATGTACACCAGGCGGCAGTGTTTGCTTAATTTTAACCAGCTGTTATCCTAATCAGTTGATAAAGAATGTCAAAGTATTCCGATTTTTATACAGGGGTGACTTCTTTTTTACTGGGTTTAGATGCCTTGTAAAAAGTAACACTCACACACAAAATAAACAATGTATAATTTATTTAACATATGGTGGATTCATGATCAACCTAAGCGACATGCGATATGCTTACCTGCAGTAACATTAAGTCGTTGAATCCTGTTGTGCTACTGAATTCCTCATGTGGAATTGCTCGACTCACTTCAATGCCCTTCGGAGTTTGATTATTGATGAACTTGTGAAGACCTACATGTACATAATAGATACTGGGACAAAAATATTTAATTGATACAATTGTTAACTAATTGTATTAGACATGGTGCTCATAACTAAAAGTGCTGTAAAACCTGTAGTTGAACGCAGAATACAAATATAGGCCTAAAAAACATGTTATAGAATGAATACAGCTTTTTAGTAATGAATATTGCAAGTTATCTTCTGGATTGTAATTTCTTGATTACAAAATCAAATTAAAAAGTCAAAATAAACAACTGCTAACTTCTGTGAGACTGAGTGTTGCCTTTTGGCCCTTCTAGGTCACGGTAGCATAGGCAGCTAGACATTGGGGTGAGTGCTTTGAGTGAGACCAAATGCTAAAAAACAGTTCCTTCACTATAGTAGAACTGTACTTGTGGAACCATAGCTCAAATCAGCACTGCATTGTTGTCCTGCAGATCAATTAATAATGAACCTCACCGTGCCTGGCAGTGAGCAGCTGTCATCACAAACTCATCGCTGACCAGGAAGCCGTCACAATATCTGGTTTCGTTCTGCCACATTTTAAGTTCCAAAAGTACCATGTAGGGTCTACTATGAGGGACAGCTTCGTGTCCCCCGATGATTTCCCCTGTTTGAACTGGAGAAAACCCAGAGAAGTAAAAAATATCACAAAATGAAGGAGCTGTACAAACATCAGGCTGTATCCACCTTCTTTGTAAATCAACCAATACATAGGCTACTCCTTTATTTGGACATTTAATAACTTTTTATGAACGAATCTAACTACTAATATAGTAATGAGCTTCTTACCTTGACTACGAAGGCTGAGACCCAGCACCAGGACTACCCATGTTTTTTGCACCACCATGGTCATGACTGTGGTGTCAGCAAGTGTTCTGCTGCACAACTGACAATGCCCTTAATTTCACTGGAATTTATTAAATTCAGAGAAGAGGAAATAGGATGTGGTTAAATGTGATTGTGTGAACAACATCATTGACAACACAATCCTTGTAAGGGCATGGCCCCTGGCCCTTTCTTTCAGTTCATGAGTTGAATTTCTCGTCATTGATGGTATAAATGTCTTATTTTGCCAATGGACTTGAATAAGACAAGAAGCCACATCTAATCTTAGACTATTAATCTTAGCTCAAATTAACTTGAGTTTAAGACAAACCTGCATAGTGGTCTGCTATACACACGCATGCACACACATACACACACACACACACACATTGCTCATGAATTATCCGGTAATAGCTCTGCAGTAACAACAGCCTTTTGCAATTCTTCATACAAATGTATGGTTCTCTCAGAGGAGCCTCTTAGTCTGTCCTTGGGATTCTGAGGTAACATCATTCTGACATGATCAAGTTTAATAGACAGCAGGGTTTGTTTGAAACTGGGGTCCATAGAAGTGATTGTGAAGGTTAGCCAAGGCCCTCCAAAGCAGAATACATCAGACTCCATGAAGAGGATTATTCAGACGAGCACTTCAATTTCTCAAAAGAAGTAGTTCTTAGTACTCATTATAGTTTGCCGACTTTTATCTGAGCTCATAATGTCTATACTTATACCGTTCGTGTTTTAAGCATATCCTATTGGAATAAATAGAAGGATGTGTAAAATGTATTTTCTATCAGTTCATTATCAAGCCAGTTGTATTTCAGTAGATGTTGTACAGTCGATTTATTTTTCAAATCATATATAAAAAAAACCTAAAGAAAAATGGTAGAAATAAAAAATGTATAAGAATTAAATATAAAATGAATAATTATTTACATTTCTATCTAATTATATTATTCTAAATTGTTAAAACCAATTCTATAGATAAAGAGCAGTCCTGGATGAGTTCAGGGGAAGGTTGGCTCTCACGTCGAGCCGTCCTCACAGGTCCTTTTCCCAAGTTTTTCTAACTATTTTTTTCTTCTTTCTGTTCCCATCAGGCAGTCTCATTTTTCTAATTGATCTTAAGAGAACATGTTTTATGTTATGCCTCAATTTATATTAAAAGAACACGTTTTGAGTTATGCGTCACTTTAGTGTTTTGTCTCACATGGCCTGGACCCATACACACGGTTCATGCAGAGACGAGAGCCTCGGAGGGGAGGGAATGTATCTCGGCTAAAGAATGGTTATGTGTAATGTGGTTTCGTACCACTCTTGGTCTCCGTAATGAAGAAGGGGAATACATCACTGTCCTTACTTGCACACTCTGTGCAAGGGAATACAAGAGGACGAGGAAATAAAAATGCTCTTAAAGACCTTTTCTTTTTTATAGTCCAGTAAATTCATATAAAGCACTGGTTAATTTGGTCACTTTCCTTTTTGGTTAGTTCTGCTTCTCTTAACTCATTTGGAAAATCCAAGAGTTGTATTGTTCTCATCAATGCATTCTTTTGTGCATGCTTACATTTTGTTTATTTTTCCCAAATAAAATCCCGTACAAACGTTTCTTGATCATGGTTTGCTTGCTTTAGCATTTTCTTGGTTTCCCAAATTACGTGTTTCATATACAACTATCGTAACCAAACATTGAGGACATGTAAGGTCCATTAGTTTAAAGTAGATTTAGTTGTATGCCATTTGATGGTGCACATGCGTACATGCTTTTTATATTAAGGCAAGTCAGATTCAATGTTCCTTGACACTGCCGTTGGTGCTAATAAGCATCATAATTATTTGACTGGAATGAAATCATGCAAATGTTTTCTATGTCTGTTGTTTGATTATTATATAAAATCCAGAAAATAGCATAATATGTCATGAAGGAATGAATTGATTTCTTTGATCTTTTTTATGCAACAGAAGTAAGTCAGTAACCGCATGTACACGAGGTATCAGTGTTTTCTTAATTTTAACAACTTATCCTAATCACTTGATCAAAAATGTCCAAATATTCTGATTTTTATTTAGGGATGACTTCTTTTTTACTAGGTTTACATGCCTTACAAAAAGTGCATATACACACAAACATGTAAACGCACACACACACAAAACAAATAATGTATGCTATTCTTATAAGTTTTAATTCATTTTTATTTGATCCTTAAACGTGTCCCATTCCATGTGGTGAGAGAATCAGGACAGGTTTGTGACACCGCTATTTATTCATCAACATGGTTCACAAAGCATGAAGAAATTAAAGATGATATTCTGGCTTCACTTTTTCCTCAAGTGGCCTTCAATCCAGGCGAGATAGTCTGGGATTTTAATGAAAACTTTATAGCGGAAGGAGTGGCATGGCATGTCGCCGCGTGACACAACACCATACGCCACTTCATCTTCACAAACAAGTGGACCACCAGAGTCCCCCTGTAATCACATATAAAAAGGTTACAGTTTCAACAGTTTCTGAAATGAACAAGCAAACACTGAAATATAATTGTACATCACTGTTTGCTTTTGGGTCTACTTTTGACTCGTGTACAAGTAGACCTATATAAATTAAAAAACACGTGAATAATTTGTTTGTCACTCACGCGTGAAGGTCCAATTATTCCAAGGGAAAAGTATGCATGGGGCTCATCACAGCTTGAATCATTCACAAGAGTCACGTTAACTTCCCTCAATGCGCTGGCCATGTCGTGTTTTTCTTTGCTATGTCCCCAGCCAGAAACTAAACAGCGTTGAGGCAGAAGATCACTTCGGCTGGCTAAATGAATCGGTCTGACATGCTCTGTGAATTTTACCTTCTTACTTAACTTGAGAAGAAGGGGGGGGGGGGGGGGGGGGGGTGTACTGGTTAGTGTCAAAACAAGAATGCATTGGCACTATAATGCATTACTACAATGTGTGTTCTTTAACATTAAGGTGGATTCATGATCAACCTAACTTAGGTGACATGCTATATGCTTACCTGCAGTAACATTAAGTCGTTGAATCCGCTTGTGTTATTGAAGTCATCATGTGGAATTGCTCGACTCACTTCAATGCCCTTCGGAGTTCGATTATTGATGAACTTGTGAAGACCTACATGGACATAATAGATACTGGGACAAAAATATTTAATTTATACAATTTCCTGATTACAAAATCAAATTAAAAAGTCAAAATAAACAACTGCTAACTTCTGTGAGACTGATTGTTGCCTTTTGGCCCTTCTAGGTCACGGTAGCATAGGCAGCTAGACATTGGGGTGAGTGATTTGAGTGAGACCAAATGCTAAAAAACAGTTCCTTCACTATAGTATACTGTACTTGTGGAACCATAGCTCAAATCAGCACTGTATTGTTGTCCTGCAGATCAATTAATAATGAACCTCACCGTGCCTGGCAGTGAGCAGCTGTCATCACAAACTCATCGCTGACCAGGAAGCCGTCACAATATCTGGTTTCGTTCTGCCACATTTTAAGTTCCAAAAGTACCATGTAGGGTCTACTATGAGGGACAGCTTCGTGTCCCCCGATGATTTTCCCTGTTTGAACTGGAGAAAGCCGGGGAAACACCACCAGAAGTAAAAAAAGATCACAAAATGAAGGGCTGTATTGACCTTCTTTGTAAATCACCCAATACTTAGGCCACTTTTGACATTGAGTTACATTTTATGAATGAATCTAACTACTAATATAGTAATGAGCTTCTTACCTTGACTACGAAGGCTGAGACCCAGCACCAGGACTACCCAGGTTTTTTGCAGCGCCATGGTCATGACTGTGGTGTCAGCAAGTGTTCTGCTGCACCACTGACCATGCCCTTTAATTTCACTGGAATTTATTAAATTCAGAGAAGAGGAAACAGGATGTGATTCAATGCGATTGTGGAGGCAACATCACTGACCACACAATCCTTGTAAGGGCATGGCCACTGGACCTTTCTTTCTCTTCATTCACGGTATACATGTCTTATTTTGCCAATGGATTTGAATTAGACAAGAAGCCACGCCTAATCTTCATTCATTAATCACAGCTCAAATTAACTTGAGTTTAAGACAAACCTTCACAGTGGTCTGCTATATACACACACACACACGTTAGTCATGAATTACGTTAGTCATATCTCTGCAGAAACAACAGCCTTTTGCAATGCTTCATACCATGTCATGGTTCTCTCGGAGGAGCCTCTTAGTCTGTCCTTTGGATTCTGAGGTAACATCATTCTGACATGATCAAGTTGAATAGACAGCAGGGCTTGTTTGAAACTGGGGTCCATAGAAGTGAATGTGAAGGTTAGCCAAGGCCCTCCAAAAGGTCTGCAGAATACATCAAACTCCATGAAGTAGAAAAGGATTATTCAGACGAGCACTTCAATTTCTCAAAATAAGGAGTACTTAGTACTCATTGTAGTTTGCCTACTAGTAGTTCCGCAAAGTATTTATGGACTTTCATCTCAGCTCATAATGTCTGTACTAATACCGTATGTGTTGTAGGCATCTCCTATTTGAATAAAGAGAAGAAAATGTCAAATGTATTTGTTATCAGTTCATTATAAAGCCAGTTGTAGTTCAGTAGATGTTGGTCAGTTTCTTTCAAATCATTTCATGGTGGGAATAAAATAATATAAATGTAAAATATGCATGATTATTTCTATTTAATCATATTATTCCATATTGTAGCGATGCCCCTGCTACACACCACCTAGGTAGCTGCCACACTCCATCTAGGTGACCCACCCTCCACCTCCATCCTGGAGACCGGAGGCATGGGCTGCTGCCTTGACTGGCGGAGGTGTCGGCGGACGTGGCGGTGGCAGGGCTGTCTGGACGGGCCTGGAGGGGTTGAGGTTCAGCTGGGCTGCGGTGGTAGCTCCTCGGAGGCCCCGGAACTGCTCTTGGTAGGCCACCCTCTCCCAGGGCGACAGGGCCCTTCACCATCTCCCTCGTGGAGCATGGGGCCTTGGACTGACGTGCTGCCTGGCAGAGGTGTGGCTTGGCCTGGGCTGCTGCGGGTTGACTCCAGGGGCAGCTAGACGCAGACGGTTGCCTGTGGCGGTTGCTGTGCTGCCTCCCTTCCTCCGCTGGGCTCCACTGCGCTGTTGGGGCAAGGGCGGTCCTGGTGTCCTATCTGTGTCCAAAACTGTCCGCCAGCAATGTCTGTAACAACACGCCACCTAGATGGCTGCCACACTCCACCTAGGTGACTTTTGCTGGGCTCCTCCAAACATAAAGGACGCAGGGTGGTGATATTAAATTCGGTTTATTGTTAAAGTTGTAGTTAATGAACATGGCAAGGGTGCTCCACTGCCATGCAGGAGATCTCTCTCTGAGTGTGTGGTGATGGCTGGTTTAGCCTGTGCACACCGATTACTCAATGTGCAACAGTTGTGCAGCCTCACCCAGCTCCAGAGTCCAATCAGAGCCCAGCCAGGTGAGGCTGCTTAAACCAGCCGTCATCCACACACACTCCCACACATATCAAGCAGGCAAACATTGATTTAAACGGCTTATGACTGCAGGGGTGTCACGGAATAAAAAATAGGTGTAATTAAAGGGGTAGGTTTAGTTGGAATAGAAGAAAATAATGATGTGAGCAAATGTTTTTGAATGTTCTCTCCTGGAGCCCGGGGCCGTATTGGGACTCACAGGGAAGGGGCTGGGAGGACTCAGCTCTTACCGATAGCCCATCATGTTTATGAGGGACCTGGGGTTTGAGACCATGAGAGGGATTAGCCAACAACCAAAAAAATACTGTCATGAAAGGAGCATAAATCCGAGGGAAAATCAAATGTTAATTAAATAAGAAAAGTAACATAACAGCAATAATCAAACAAAATTCATGATTTGAGAAGCAAAATGGTTTACAGATTAAATACCTATAGCTATATTATTTTGGGGGTCATTGACACTCTAGAGTGCATGCAAGTGTGAGTGTGTGTGTGTGTGTGTGTGTGTGTGGGTGTGTGCACATGCGTATGTGTGTATCTGTGCGTGTGCATGCGTTCGAGCGTGTGTCTGTGTGTACCACAGACTTCTGGTGGATGATTGATTCAAACTAGGCAAACCTCAGAGAGTGTTAACATGAAATGGAAAACTGTGGTAAATTAGTTTAGACACCTAACTGATAAAAAAAATGCTAGATAGCTTGCAAATAATACCACGAAGAGTTGTGTGTTTTTTTTTCTCATTTCCTTTAGCATGTTGTAGAGTTTCCATGCAACGTGTCTGTGGTTGAAAGATGTTGCAAACAAGCATGATTTGACCCTGATTTGAGTATTGCTCTTGTCTAAACAGTAGTGGAGATTATTCACTCCTAACGAAGCACCAGTGTGACTTACTATCATGAGAACCCAAGAAGGGTTCTCATCCTAATGGTGACAGCCAATGAGGTGCGGAGAGGGTATCTGATGGCCTCACCTCAGTAGCTCCCTTCACTCATTTTCCGTCTTAAATAATATAACTTAATGTTTAAGTTCTCCAGGGCCTATTTTTACAGCTGGGAGAGAGTCAAGGGAGACATAATGGAAACGGTAGAGCAGTTTTCAGGTGGGATCTGAGATCTCACTAAAGTGAACTTGTCCAAGTCAGGAACTTGAATATTTATACATTCATTAAATGTAATACGGTGTAAAATAAACTGTGTTGGGTAGGTTGACACAATGTTAATGGGGATAGGATGTTATAGTTTCAATCTTAGTCAGTGGGTCAAATGGCAGTCAATCAAATCATTTTCTTAAGTGTAGGTTGGGACGTAAGGACTTAAGGACGTGACTGACATATTCGACCTGTTTAGCATATCACTATAGCTCTGGTGTCCGTGTGAGACTTTTGGATTTCTAGTATGTGTAGCCCCTGGAGACAATAGACTGAGCGTCCATTGGGGCTACAAGTGAAGTCATTCCCAAACAGCTTGTCTCTAACACGGCACATTGGTTCACCAACTCACTGTCAGTGTGGTTTCTAAGTGATGGAGGACCAGCTCTGTTTTGCTGAAGTCACATGAATTGCTTCATGAACCTTATGCCTACTGTTGACCACACAGCCAAGTGTACTGCATATCACTAGGGTACATCTTCCTCATAGGCCCTGGTGTGACATATTAGTTGTAGCTACAACCAGGGACCAAAAACCCAATCCAATTGACTATGTAACTGGCGAGATGATGAATGATTGCAAGAAATTAACAAAGCAAACCGCAGTTGCCATTCTGCTGCCAGAAAGCGAGGCTCTCTAGTTAAATTAAATCATTGGACTGGGAAAGAGCAAGAAAATAGGAACAATCATATGCCTGTGGCTTGAAGGATGTAAATTATGTCAGAGCTTTCCTTTCTGTTTCTTCTGTTCTGCTCGAAAAATCTCAATCCAAAAACCATATGGAGTCCTTCGGCTTCAGACGTGGGATTCATATTCATATGTATCAGGTTTACACCAATATAAAACAGGGATGGGGAGGTCTTCTCCCTTCTTATTTCTTTTTCCACTCTAAAGTCTTAAAACGTTCAACAGATTCATTAGCATTTTCTTTTTATTAAAATAATATTGACAGGATTACATGTAGCAGAGTCAGGAGAGTATTTTTATAAGCCAATTTCTTTATCATAAGGTTATCTTAATGTGAGAGGTATACATTTGTTTGCATGATGAACACACAAGGCTGACTGCAAATTGGTAAGTTAGACAACAGAGATATAATAACAATATTAGGGAGGGCCGAGGCTGTCTAGTAGTACAGAGCAGATGATCTGTTTTCATTTGAGATGATAGAAAGCTGAATGAAACATTTTCATCATATTAACCCTGCAAATAATGACAGTTGGACAGCTGCCTTTGGCTTGCCGAATGCGCTCTTATTCATGCATGCAAACTAAAACACACACACACACACACACACATGCTCATGCACACATACACATGTGCACATACACACATACACACCCACGCACACAGTGTCTGGAAATACAATATTTCATTTCAGATCTGACCGAATCATACAACCAAGCCATTATGAATTTATGGGATACAGACCTTGGTCAATCTCTCATCCATCTGTCTGGTCAGACAGATCAAGAGCTCTGACAACAGAGAAAAGCTTTCAAAGCCGAACATGTCAGTCAACAGTGCAAAAATAGACTTTCGAAGGGGTGTCGTATAGAGATGTATGTTACAGCGTTCCGTGAGCAGGCAACATAAAACTTTAATGCATCAGCCCCTTTCATGCAGGACCAAATAGGGGTCAACCGTAATCAATAGGTAGAGTAAGATGATCCATATTTTGTAGATGTCTTTGTTCTCCCTACGTTTGATATTGTGTAATATATCGTTTATTTCAGATATATGTAGTGAGGGAGAACAAATGTTTTCTATTGCAAACACACAAACAACTTCCAGTTCGATGTGTTAGAGTATGTTAGATTAGAGCTAATCAAACTAAGACCTGCATGTGGATGCCATTGGGAGGAGGGGCACTCAGACGCACTGTGGAATTCTGGCTATTTTGGCACTGGGTCGTTGAAAGAAGAAAGCAAGTATTTGGAAAAGAAAGAAAGACTGGGAGGGCAGTTAAAAGTGAGACAACGAAGGAGGGGGCATCTTAAGAATGGATCACCTCGGGTGTTGTTGCAACCCGACAGACGTTCTAACGTTACAAAAAACGTTATGACTTGTTCATCTCAAGATTCTGTAGGAAATCAGCTTTGATATGAAGGGTGGACATAACATATAGTTAATATATATATGTGCGTGTGCGTGCGTGCGTGTGTGGATGCCTATATGTGTTCTCAGACCAATCTCATTTGCACACAACCTCTTAATGTAACCCTCAGCATTTCATTAAAGTTAATAGTCAGAACCATAACACTATGATAATATTTTTTTATTACACGGCTATGTTGAATACTCGATTCTGATTGGTCCATCACGGCATTCTACGGTCTGCTGTTTCTGAAAAGCAGACCTCTGCTATGAATAACAGAACGTTGCTATGGTCGCAGTTCCAACTGATAATCGAACAGACTTTCTTTTCTTTTTGCAGAAGCAATACAATCATTTTTAAATTTATCAAATATTTTTGTTGTTGTAATATTTTGTGTCAAATTATTATTGCGTAATAAACCCAGACAGGGGGATACAGGACCCAGATGAGAACACAGCATAACAATCAGTCACTTCATCAGAACACAAGCGTTTGTCCCAGCAGCCGTTCCCTGACGGGAATAGCTTTCCTGGCTACAAATGTTGATTTCTGGTGCCCCCACCTCTACCCCACTTCATTTTGGTATCCCAGGGTCAGGCTTTGGTGATTTCAACAGGTCGACATAAATGGGCTTAGCTAGTTCTGGCGGGTCACTCTAGTCATGTGCCCCTATCAGCTGACAGCTAACGTGGTCCAATCAAACACACGTACACTGATAGTTTGCTGAGCTGAATTTCGCCCACCATCACCCCAGCCTCCACCTGCTTTGGTTCTGCTCTGTATTGCATATATCCTTCACAATTGGTTGAGATATCTGATGTAACGTATTGGGGATTGTATAGTGCTCCCTGTTGTCAAATGTTGGTATGCTGTTGGTATTCTGTATCTGACATCTGTATGTCATGCTTTAAATCCTGCAGCAGGGAGCATAAGAAAAGAGTGGAACCATACCACCAAGCTAAATTGTATTACCATTTTATGCAATAACTGGTTAAATCTATGACATGAATGATTCCCGACAGAACAGTCAGTAGCTTTCATGACAATCTCTCTGTATTACCGTTAACCCAACTACTGTTACCTGACTTGCTATCAACTGTTCTGCCGGTGTGAATCAGGCAAACACAGTAGGCCTTCTTTTGTTTATATTGAAAGAAATAAATGGAGACATTTAAGAGGAAGCAGCTATATGCCTGTACATTCAAGACTAGGATGTGAAAGCGGGAAAGAAACATTTGGCATTAGGGAATGCATATTAGGATGAGATCATAATATCCTGATCATCAAAGCGCTGAAATTAAATAGTTCAGAAAAAGGAAGCTGTTTCTGTTTATAATAATTATTTCTTGGGATCTAGGAACACACCCTTGTGTTACACTCTTCTGTCTACTGTTTGAGGAAACAGTTGACGACGTATGTTAATGTTTCATGTTTGCAAAATTGGATAATTATTTAATTGGATAAAACACATTTAAAGAATCTCCAAATAATCCAGCTGTATAGCCTGAGCTTATTTCTTGATGTGAATGTCAATGCTGGGAAATCCATAAAAAAAGCTGAGCGCCCTGTGTGGTCAAGATCCAATCAGAAAAGAGGAAATTGATCGTTGATTGATTGGTCGTTCGTGTGTGTGGAGACTGATATCGCATTTCCTCCCTTTCCGTCTGATAAAGAATAGACACAGCTGCTCATTTCATTCGATGCTTGTCTTTACTGCCAGAAAAGTGAGCAAAAATATGGGGGTAGTTGAGTTTCACCAGAAGCAAAAACTCAACGGTATTTAGAATGGTCAAATTATTATTTCAGTTTAGTTTATGAACAGATTTTTTTTTTTACAGAGATTTTGTTTATTGCTATTCTTAGCTTTGAAGTAATGCATCCCATTGTATATTTATAATTGGTTTCTCATGGAAAACAGGACTGCATGAAGTTAGACATAGGTTATTTAATATTGTAGTTCATACATGCACATCGTCCTCTATATTATGGGATGTATCTGAATTGCATTGGTTTAAAACAGGTGTTGCCAGTTGTTCCACAAGACCTAAATGATTACTTAAATTAGGCCAACAGAAGAAAAACAAGTTATAATGTACAGACTAAGACTGCGTTCCAAATTGCATACTGTACGAGTACGTACTGCAGCTACCCTTTTAAAGTACGTACTGTTGCACACAGTATGCATACAATTGGGACACACTACAGGTGATTTCACTGATTAGCACACCTGTAGTGCCACCCATCGACTTTTGCAGGCTCAGTCGATGTGACGTATCTTCTGCTGTGCAGAGGATTGTGGGGCAGAATGGCCAAAAAGCATGCTGGCTTGCATACTGCGAAATGCGACTGGATGTAGTACAACATCCTGGTATTTTTGGCATACTCCATTTTCCATACTATGTATTGGGACATACTAAATAATTTTCTGGCATACTAAATAGTATGGTAGTATGGGTATTGGAATGCAGGGTCCAACTTAGCATACAAGTGAAATGACTTCACATCAACGTTAGTTATTTCAATATTTTGTCAAATGATGTGTCGCTAAATACATTTCTCACATTTAGTAATGGAATGTTTTGAGACTGTTTAGATTGAGTGAGGTCTTTCATTTCAGTGTTGTTATATTTCTATGGAGTTTTCTCTCAGTATGGCTCCTGGTTAGGGTACTCTGAAAATGGGAGGACAATGGGAGCACCTCATTAAGTTCTAAGGAGTATTCTTTAGCTGTATGCTTTAGCTGGGGATTATCAATTGGCACAAAGGGTAAACCAGCCACAACCACACACTCAAGGGGAGTTCTTTGACATGACAGCATTGAACACATGCTCTGCGTTTTACATTTTACAAGCTTGGCAATAATATATTTTAAGCTCTCTGTTGTCAGGTAGAGGATAATTCTTCATGACAATATATCTACTAGCTCTCCTACCAAGTACCCCTATCACCGTTTCATTTGAGTTACTTATCATTTATTGCTATAAAACATGTCTGAATGTATAAGTATGCATTATGCATGTTAACATCCCATCAGTGAGCAAAACGTATATGAACAATTCTGAGACAGAAATGCATTTGTTTATCTGCAATCTTCATTTTAAGTAACCAGCTATTTGTCGTGTACCACCACTATTTCCTGTTGACACCACGATGTCATTAGGTAATCTGGCAGAACATATCTGATGTTTGTGCAGGTTTCACAAGTTATGTGAAATGTGAACCAACAAATCAACAGATCTCAAAGTGCAATGCAGTAATGCAAATGTCTGAGGGGCTACTTTGCACTAATAGGGTTAGGGTGTTAATAATATGACGTGGGTTAGTGTCAGAATTAGGGTACGGGTTAGTACTAGGGATAGTGTTAGTAAAAGGGTTAGGGTTAGTATAAGGGTTAGTGTTAGTAATAGGGTTGGGGTTGTCAGGGTCAGTTTTCTACCTTCTGGGGCCCCTAATCCTCCTTCTGAAATATGAAACCGGGAGTTTGAAAACTCGGCAATGAAAAAACTCCTGTGCTGTTATTATTTTGTCTTTATATATGCCCAGATACCTCATGTGTTATTATATTATTCATATTTTACCAAATTCAAGCTCAAATGGAGTTACAAGGTTTTTGAACAGCAAATGTTGAGATAAATATACTTAGTGTTTCTTAAGTAAAGAACAGTTTTTATTCAGCCTTGCAGTGCATCCAACCAGCTACTTTCTCCAAACAACGGCCTATTACTGCTGTGTATTCTACTACAGTTGAGTGAAGCAACTTCTAACAATTCTGGCTCAATACTGCGGCCTACTGTCTACCTTCAGCTCTGCTGTGTGCGGCACTTCATTCAAGATGGAGGCGGGGTGGAGCTATGAGGTTTGCTGACAGTTCGATGTAAACATGGAGTTGTTAAACTTAGTCACAAACTCTTTTAAATACTTTTTATTGGCTAAATATTTGTAGAGCCCCACAGATGGACATAAAGGGTGACCAATAGCCCGTCTCTTAACCTTCCTTTCTTCTCTAAAGTACTGGAAAGAATTGTCTCTAAAGAGTATGCTTTAGCTGGGGATTCTCAATCTGCACACAAGATAAACCAGCCACCACCACACACACTCAAGGGGAGTTCCTTGACATAACAGCCTTGAACACCTGCTCTGCGTGTTACATTTTAAAGCTCTGCAATAAACCGGTTTACTCAACATCAACATGTGTCCTGGTGTAGGATGAGCCCAATGAGGCCAGCAGGAGTGTGGCAGCCGCCTAGGTGGGATGTTATAAGAGAAAACTGCTACAAACTTAATTTGTTCGTTGTAAAGATTCAACATGAACACTGCAACCTAAGACCTTAAGTCTTCCCCAAGGGTCGGTCCTTGCCCCACTGCTCTTTGCAATCGACATGCTTCCTCGTGACAAAATTATTCATAGTTACGTAATTAACTTTGACTGTTATGCTGATGACACTCAAATCTACATTCCTATTGGATCCAACGACTCCTCTCAGAGCCACAAGGTTGAATCCTAACTGACTGAATTAAAATATGGATGTCCCAAAACTACTTGCAGCTTGGCACTGGGTAAAAAGAGCTGATTATCATCGGCTCAAGGCAACATCGAACTCAATTTGAAGACGTCCCACTGTGTTTTGAGTGCTCTGCTATCTCCCAAAGTTCCTGTGTCTTGTTCGAACCTATGCTTTTGATTTGGTCAACATGTAAAAAGTATTAGCAGAATTGCATTCTTTCATCGTAGAAACACTCTACTACGAAAAAGCCTCCAGCTTGTGCAGAACGCAGCTGCTTTACTCCTAGCGCCCTTTCTGTGGAACAGTCTGCCACCTGTAATCAGGGACAATGACTCTGCTGGAACATTCAAATCCAAACTTAAAACCTGCCTCTTCCCTCTCTCATTTGGTTCCTAGGATTGTCCCTCATCTCCCATTATAGCTAAATCAACCCATTAGTCAGCACCATCCTACCCCTGCTGCCGATAGGTACTAGATTAGAGGTTCCCTACGTGCCCTATTTAACCATAATACTGTATCTGTTTCAGTGTGTTGCAGTGATCGTGACTGGATGCCTTGCCACTCCACCTGACGGCTACACGCTAGCCAGCACCTTATCACCATGGACAGTACAAATGTTCCATGTTTTAAATTGTACTTAAAAGGTTTGCTTGTTATACTACTATGTAGGTCAATTATGGCACCCATTGCACTCCTAACCATCCCTGGAAGGAGGGATTCCCCACTCTGCATTACTTTGCCAGGTTTCTTTCTTGAAAGTTTTTTTCTCGCCCTTTTGGGGCTAGGGTCATAAATATGAGGCCTGTAAATCCCTTTGAAACTGTTACTGTGATTAAGGGATATCCAAATAAGTCCATCATATCCATAAATAAAAATGAGCTATGTTTATTTTACCCCCCCCCTCCAAAACATACACACACACATGCACACACATACACACAAGCCGGCTTCATCTTAAGCGGAACATGAAATGGTTGTGAAGGCGCGGTGTTGCGTTGTCACCACTGGAGGACAGAGCAGCTGAGAATTCAACTCGGTATCACGCTGTGTAATCCATTCAATACAGATGGTAATTAACCACAATGAGCATTCCAAAACTAACTATGATGACCATTCTCTCTTCCTAACTACTTCCGTGCGATAGTCCATTTTGACATTTTACTTATACAGATTAGAATTTGAGGGTGGGATGACTTTCACTTATTTACTGTGAGAACTAAACTATACAAGCATTGACTTCATTTGGGATTTGGTGTAGATTGCTCTTTATGATTATTCCAATCAACATTAGCCTATTACCTCAATTATTTTTGTTTATTATTTTTCTCAAAATGTATTTAAATTAATTTCTCAAGTTTTCTTCATAGGCCTACAGTAGATATGCTTCAAATTGACTACGGAGGACATGGCGTGTTAATGGCCTCATGGGGCCTGCAGTCTGCTGACATGTGAAGACCCTGACATGTGCCCTGGCACAGTCAGGACAAGTATCCACATGAGAAGGACTAGAGATTCATTTGAGATGAGGATAGAAGCTGCAGTGGTCAGCTAAGCCTACAGCAGACTGGAACTAGCTTAACACCTCTCTATGGGCCATTCGGAATACAGGCTTCCATTTTATGCTGGCCTTTTTTTTTTGCAATACTTGGCACCTTAATTCTATGGGACCTTTTCTCTGTCACTCTCTCTCTCTCTCTCTCTCTCTGTGTCTCTCTGTGTCTCTCTGTGTCTCTCTCTCTCTGTCTCTCTCTCTCTCTCTCTCTCTCTCTCTCTCCTCTCTCTCTCTCTCTCTCTCTCTCTCTCTCTCTCTCT
Source organism: Lota lota (assembly GCA_026745465.1). Classification (NCBI taxonomy): domain Eukaryota; kingdom Metazoa; phylum Chordata; class Actinopteri; order Gadiformes; family Lotidae; genus Lota; species Lota lota. Next base: position 2,289,421 of record JACYXH010000685.1, on the reverse strand, counting down.
CTCTCTGTCTTGCTCTCTTTCCTCCCTCGCACCCTTTAATATACTTCACAGAAACCCTCAGAAGTTTCTGAAAGTGAGCTGAACAGTGTGATTTAATGAATTAGGTGGCTCGGAATGAAAGGTTTTACAAATGCTTGCCAAATGTTGTTTTTAGATTACAACATTATTTGCATATAAAAGTATAATCTTGAGGTCACTGGCACAATAAATGTCATATAGCAGGTTTTCAGGATGAGTGGCTATATATATATATATATATATATATATATATATATATATATTATAGCTAGACAGTGGCTGTATATACTGTATATTTTGTTGTTGTTGTTTTGCTCTCCGTATTTCTTCTACGTCTTCTTATTCAGATAATATATAACAGAATATATATAACAGAAAATAAAACAATAACACAAAAAGCACACAGATGTCATGTCCATCAGCCTCACAGCGACAGATGTATCTTATTACCCTGATGGACCCCACACCCATCACACACCCATCAGTTGCCTTCCTCTCAAACACAGAACATCATCAGGTCCGTACAGGAACCAAACGATACACCATAAAGCCATCACAGACCCGGCTCGTTTCTGCTGTGCGCCGCAGTTTCACATATTCTTATTCCTCTGCCCTTCGCCGGTTTTTCTCTTCTTTTTTCTAAGTCTGTCAGCAGAATTGAGAACCGCAGACAGAACTTTGGAAAACAAGTCGTATTGTGTCTGGTTATGATCAGGAATGAAGAGATGGGAGAAGGAATGTGGCTTAGGCTGATCCATACAGCAGACCTGAATGAAGTGTATGTATGTGTGTGTGTGTGTGTGTGTGTGTGTGTGTGTGTGTGTGTGTGTGTGTGTGTGTGTCTGTGTGTGTGTGTGTGTGTGTGTGTGTGTGTGTGTGTGTGTGTGTGTGTGTGTGTGTGTGTGTGTGTGTGTGTGTGTGTGTGGATGGATGGGTGGGTGGGTGGGTGTTAGATCTCAGATTACATCAGACCTAGATTTCATTCCTAAGCTAGTACATAGGTAGACAACAATATAACAATGTCAGAGTGGTTAAAACAGTATATGTTTAAAGAAAACCAGAGAGATTTCAAGATCGAAAAAGTCTGCAGGTCAACTGCACCTCAAGGATATTTAATATTTAAATCTAAAATCTCTTGCTGTTTTCTCTTGCAAACCACTTCTGTCATACAGCACAAATATGAGGAAGTCTATTAAACATCCCAGTGGATCCCATCACATCACATCTAATCTAACCAGCACAGAGAATGCTTTAACCTTTCAACACTATAATGTTCATGTAAGTAATGACAGAGTCAAGTAAGATTAGAAGTAGCCCTTCTGATTTGTACAAAGTGTGATGTGATGACAGTAGGAGCTGTTGAATGGGAGCTCTCTTGCTCTCTCTCTCTCTCTCTCTCTCTCTCTCTCTTTCGCTCTCCTCACTCTCTTCTCTCTCTTGTTCTTTTCTCTCTATTTTCCTCTCTTCCTCTCTCTCCCCCTCTCTTTGATCACACTGTCTCTCCTCTCTCTATCTTCCTCAATACTTTCTCTATCTCTTCTATTTCTCTTCTCTCTTTCTCTTTGCTCTCTCACTTCTCTCCCACGCTCTAGCTCTCTCTACTCTCTGACTCTCTGTCACTCTTCCCTTCACATTTATCGCCTTAATCGTAACAATATGATCGTGCTCACGGTTCCCATTTTTACCAAAGGCTATAATCAAGAGATGCCGAAATGAGATGTAATTCATCAGCGTTTCAAGCAATGTTTTCCTTTCTTCCTCCCTTGCCACAGTTGTGCTCACCCTCACCATCCATTCATTCAGCCATCCATCAATCCATCTTCTATCTCTTCATCCATCCATCCATTCATCAATCCATCCATCCATCCTCACGTATACGGTGATGGCTTTGTTTTTCACAGGTTCTAACCATGAACAAAAATGGACTGTATATTCAAATATATTTAGTCAGCAGCACCTGGCCTGTAAGGTCCATTATCATGTCAACCCAAATAGAAGATTCATTTCACGGCCCTTGCCTGAGTCCCGCAGTGGAAAATAAACAAGATCTATTTGATTTAGGAAAGCAAGAAGGCAATGGGATTCGTGGATGAAATAAGGTTAAAACACGTTGAAATTGCCAATGCATTGGTTGAGCTAATAAAAACCACATTGGCCCGCGGAGGCAGTGCTTCATCCAGGGTTGGTTGATGAATTAGTAGATGTCTCGGAGGGTGGTTGCTAGGATGAAGACAATGTTTCAGGAACTAGAGGAAACTAGTGATGAATGAGCTTGGACCTTTGCATGAAACCCAGTATTCCATCGGAACCAGGCTCAATTATACCCTGGGAAAACACTTACATTGCCCCGATTCTGCACAGCCCGAAGTGAATTACAGAAAAGCTGACAATGTGGTTCTTTTGTGATCAATTCAGCTGTTTTTATTAAAGGTCTCATTCCACCTGATGATTCATGTTTTCCATAATGTTTTTCTTTTATTTTCCCTCATTGAACATTTGCCTGATTAAACTAGTTATTTTTGTCTGGGATTACAATCACAACATACATGTAGTTGTATTTGTCTAACCCAAACTTGTGGGGCCATTAGACTGCCTATTTTAATTGTAACTACCCGCTAATATCTGGCCATGGATTGAACAAGAATGTTGTTTTACACTTATTAAAATAACATCAAATAACTTTAGGCCCTACGTGACGTTTCTCCCAGAGAGCTACTTGGGGGTTGGGGTTGTTGAAGGTATACATTTATTTTTGTATAATAGTTTACGTAGGCTCCCAACATTTCTTGATCAAAATATTTTGATTTGTGCTGTGATTTCACACATGGTTTTGATGAGCAAATACAAAATATTGTAGATCTGGTTGATTATCAAGACAGAGATCATTATAAAGCTTATTGTTCACAATTTCCCATGAATAATCTATTTTCTAAAATACTGTGATGATTGAATTATTTCATAGCTCAAATTAGCCTGTTATTAAAAGATTATGTTCCATTTGGTTGTGCACATTCGTGATATCACTTACTAACTACTTAATAAAGGTTGGTTCAATATAATTGATACCAAGTAAAAGGGTATTAAGTATATGTAACAACATATCTATCTAGAAAGATTTTGTACTCTTAAATGTTGTCTTGACAACAATGAGCACTAAAAACGGTTATGTCCTACAACAATCCGACATTTTACCTAGACTCATACTTACGCTTATTAGCACATAGATGTGACTATGTGCTATATGTGTCAAATCTCATTTTGCATGCCAGTGTTCAGTGACACAGAACTTTGTAGAAGGCAGCAATGGTATTTTCCTCCGAAAATATATTCAAAGGAATAGCTTTTCTTCTATGCAGTGGACTTCGAACCAGCGTCCTGAAGCCAGAGTAGGACAAGAGGCCTCTCTGTTGCACAACTTGAGTCTAGACAGTAACTCACATCACTGACCGACTACACTGCCAAGACTTGGTTGTTGGCAATGTAAAGAGATTGCAACGATTCAGTGGATAAAGGAAAACTTGAGCTTTTATATTTCCATATATATATTTTTATTTTATTTTATGAATGATTGATTGTTTGTTCCAAATGGAAACTGTGTTTCAATAACTTTGTTCAATAGTGATAGACTAATGGTAAGAAACTTGACTGCGGAAAACACGACTTGAACGCCCTGCCAAATACCTGTCTGGAACAGCTTTCCACCAAATTATGGAAAATATTTAATCTGGTGCCAAATGGAAGGCAATTGATAATTGAGGAATCACATTTAAGCTATTTACTCGATGTACCATTAACCTCAACTCAGGAGGTTATTCCAAAGTTATGGGCTGTTTAAGTAGCTTGTATGTAATGTAGGCTAATGAAAGGGCCATCTAGTTTTTTGTTAATTTTTAATTTGCTGAACCATGTACAATTAAGTGGAACGAGACAACAGCTAGGTCCATTTAATGAACCATAGCTTTAAGACTACTAGACTTGGTCCACTAGAATATATCAATGATATTTGGGTAAAACATTGTGTTCATGTCGTTACAATGATAAGTGACCTAAAATAGGGACTTTCATGGGACAATCTACACTTCAATACAGTCAGCGAGCTGGAATATGAGCCTGTAATCGCTGTCAAGCAGCATAACCAGAACAGATAAATCCAATGAAACCTAATGACAGCTTCCTGATAGGCTTGCTACAGCAAGAGGCTAGAGGACACGAGCTCGTAGGCTATAGACACTGGTGTGGATTCTAAAACATGTCGACGCGATTATTATGGAATATTTTCGTAACATTATCCAGCCAAACTGTGCCGTCGAAATAGCTCGCTTAGACAAAGAAAAGCAGGGAGCGAGGAAGCACATCTTTTCCTTTGCTTTTAATGGCTTCGAGCTCCGGGAATGAAGATGGAAACACGGAGAGCGTTTCGTGGAGACTCATAGGCCAAGCCTCGGAGCTTTCAAAGAAGCAATGCTGTATGATGTATTCCCCCCTCGGACACGATTTCGACGTTTGCCTCTTTCATGTAAAGGGAGAGTTTTTCGCAATGGACGCCCGTTGTTCGCACTCCGGTAAAGCTAACCGTTATCACGAAACGACGATCAACCTTTTGCATTACAGCTGCTTTGTTTACCCCCCCCCCCCCCCGCTAAGAATAGTTTCATATGCATGGCGTAATTCAGTTGAAGCTTGGATATCAATTCGTCACCCAAGGTTAAAGTAGGTCTAACGAAATCCTTCAATTGTAAACATATCATGCCCCTGCTGTGCTGTCAAACCAAGATAAAGCATCTTTGTTCTCGCCACTATAAGCATTTCCGGTTGTGGTGACCAGATGTGTGTTGTGTCTGTCAGGCGGTCCTCTCTGTGATGGAGACATTGAAGATGCCAATGGAGTGTTGCAGGTTTTTTGTCCATGGCACGACTATGATTTCAATCTGAGGACAGGCAAATCAGGAACTGGGTTACAGGTAGGTCATCAACTTTGGATATGCTGAACTACGAACCTGGCAAGTCAGTCCTGGGTTAAAATGCAGTTTTACTGTGTGGATATGCGCCTCTTTTTAATGTCTATAGTCAATTGAGATTCTGGACATTTGTATAGTGCTAGTACTGTTATTTAGCCTATTTGGCTTCATAAAAATCCTCATTTGGAAGTATAAAAATCCCACAAATAAAATATAGGCAGTTATTGTAAAATGTGCCATTAATAATGTAACATTTGTGATGATATTATGATGCTTGTCGTAGTGTTTGTGCATTATTATAAACCCCATGAACTATGAAATTATTTTCTATAAATATTAGTAATAAAAAATGAAAAGACTGCTATAGATTTATTACACAACTGACAACTGAGACCGTGTGTTTTGAAGGCTCAGAGGATTTGTCTGGCCAATGTCAACCTGGGTTTGGTTTTACAACCATGGAAATTTTCTCAGACCAATTTTTTATTATTATTAAATGCTTCACATCTCAGTATGGACAATCACTGCTATATACTTTAACGAGCTGACATGGTAATGAGTCAAAAGGGGCAGTTAAACATGTTAAGTAAGTGAAGTCCATTTTGTATTTAACAATAGGGTGTCTTAATGAAATTAATTAACATGTTCAGCAAGATTCTTTGATTTGATATATTCATGTTTGGAGTCACCAACTGCTTTACGTATCAGTAGAACTAATGGAGTTATAATATTAAACTATTAACTTTTGTGATCTTTTATTTTTTATCTTCTATCTTTGCGTATGTCGTTTTTTTGACACGTGGAAGTCGGATCGGGAGGTTGCGTTTCTTATTTTAAACCATTTTTCTTTTCTTTTTTTCTCTCCTTTTGTTCAGCAAGAAGTGTACGAAGTGAAGATCCAGGACAACTGTGTGTACGTGAAGCATGCAACTCCTCTCTGCTTAAAGCCTTTCCCAGCAGTGAAGAAGAGCTGAACTCCTTCATCGGAAGGTCTTCATGGGACCACCAATCCACCTGAGTGTGGTTGAGATCCCTACGTGTAGCACTCTCACTATAGCTTTAATATAAATATATATATATATATATATAATAATTTGAGACATCCCTGAGCCTTATCTATCATTTTTGACAAAGCTTGGATAGAGTGGGAACACAATGGACACAGCTATCAAGAGGGAAATTGGGAGACGACATGAGTCATGGAATTGACGTGAGATGATTGGTTATCGAAGAGTCATGGTTGGCTGAGAGAGAGAGAGAGAGAGAGAGAGGGGGAGAGAGAGAGAGACAGAGAGACAGAGAGAGAGAGACAGAGACCTGGAAATCTTTGATGAACAAGGTAAACCGAAGGGATGAGCAGTGTGGAGCTGAGGAAGCGTGCGCTACAAGCTCATCAAGCTTGGACATAAACCGGGCTCCTTGTCAAAAGATAAATGTGTATTTGTCTTTCTTTCTGCATCCCACGTTTAAGAATTAACAACTGTAATTATTGTCCTGTCCTGCAAGTGCATTAACATTGATGTACCAGCATACTAAATCATGCTGCTTATTTTGAAGTTTTTATTTATTACGTTTTTTTTATGAGATTTTATGAGAGCTAGCTTTGGAAATAAATTGTTATTTTTGATTCAGGATGTTCACTATAAACCATGTCAATGTACACTTCCAAAGTTTGATTGAATACTTTAATCTTTGAAAGTAAAATCACAATGTGAATAGCACATCGTTTTCTATCATATCATGAAGTGGGTCCCTATTTGGCCTATCAGCCAAGCCTTTTCAATCTTTTTTATCACTATTTATATCCAAAACAACAAGAGTAGCCTTATTTGTTAAGGTGTCCTCCTGGGGGATAGTTACCTGTAAGTGTGAAGATATGTTACACTGCTGTTATCAGTTAAACTCATTTCAGACCTCAAAGTGAATTCAATTGAGGAAACACATGCAGGCACACACATCTTTATTGTTGGTGCTGGGAGTGGGCTTTTACATACCTGTTTGACTCCACTGTTGGCCAGTTCACAGTTTGTTCCTTACTGATGCAATTACAATTGGTAGTTTATACTTGTCATGCAGGCGTCGGATGAAGTGGACTTTGAAATGCATCATTGACTCAAGAGAATGTGCATTTGTGGTGTGTGTGCGTGTGTGCGTGTTTATGTATATATGTGTGGGTTTTGGATAATTATGTGCATATTATGTGTATTTTTAGGATTTCCTTCGCATGTTGCACAGACCAAGAGTGTTGGTGGAAATGTAGCTCACCATTCATTTGGTTTTCCTCACATTTGGCTTCCTTTTTGTGGAAACCGCATTGTGCTAATATTTCCAGTCAGTAAACTTATTTTAAAGGTCACTTTAGGGGGGCACAGGTTTTGTGGCTTGGATGGAGAAGATAATCAATTCTACATTTCTCATTCTCTTGTGTAAGGCCACAATTAATTTTCCTGGAGAGAAAAACATTTCTAAATGTTGCCTGTCTGCTTTATGTTGTTTGATGTTTAAGGGAACAAGCATTTGTTGCTTCAGCAACACGGTTGTTTAAGATGCTTAAACACAGTAGTGTTCATTTCTCTCCCAGGCTGCAAATTGTGTTATTAGCTTTATACAAATTATAATGTTGGTTGTCACAATGTGCGTCTTTGCATTATTTATTTAGTTATTTAAAGTATTTGTCATGACTTTGTCATTAGTTCAATGAAATAATCATCACTGACTTGACAGTTGTTTACTCTCCTTTAATTCTTAATAACATATAATAGAAAACCAAAATTTGACAAAGCATCACCCAAAAAGTTTACAAAAACATATTTACATGTTGTTCACATGGTCATTTCATACAATGTACTTTACAAATTGAAACTTAGTTCAGCAAAAGAAGAAAAACAATAACGTGATAAATGGAATACAATTAGTCAATAGTGTTATGTAAGAGTTGTGATAGATCGATATGATGTTGATGAATTCTTCCTTTTTTATGACACGTGAAGGACTGCAGGGGATGGTTCCGTGGTTCCGTCTTAATAAGTTATATAGGCTCCTTCAAACTAGTCAGACATTACTGAAGAGTACAGTGTTGTTATCTAGCTCTTCATGCAGTTACATTCCCATGAATCCCCATGGGGTTTAATCCGGTTGCTGCTTATTAATCTTCATGTTCAATTTGTCTGTATCAGTCATGGTGTTAAATGGTCCATGCCAGCGTTTTATAATATAGCAAGATGACAGTTTTACAAAAGGAATGATCTTGAGATGAATCATGAAATCAAAACACATTTTTGTTTATTATGTTTTGTTTGTCTTTCTCCTGTATATATATATATATATATATATATATATATATATATATATATATATATGTGTATATATATATACACACATAAAAACATGGGCTACCTTAAGAAAACGAATATAATATAAAATAATATCTTAATTTTCAATGTTAAAACGTGGAATGGTGACTCTGAATTTACCTCAGATAACACATTTTCCTTCACGTTACACAAGGTCTATCGTGATGCTTGTAGTACTTTTAAAGTATGTTATTATTATTTATTACAGTTAATATGAAAGATTAGAATATACTTCAACCTCTCACCCTGTTAATAATAACTTAATATTTGTCAGTATTTATATTTAGTGTACATGTACTCTCCACAATTAACCGTTTGCTTGTTTCTTTCATAGAACCCAGAACTATGATTACTAAATCAGTACACCTCATTATCATTTAACTTTGTTTTGCATCATCTTTAAAGTTTATCTGAAGTCAAAAGAGCCGTTCACATAATGTAGATGCATTCACATGCAATGCTTGACATAAACACACAGGCCTGTTAGTGTCCACTTGTACCACAAACTCCAACACATGCCTTCTCTTTATCAGGAACCAACTTATCTGTCAAATCATTTTCCTCTGTAAACACATTTTGCTACACATGCAACCAATTTCAAAGTCTGGAATTCTGCAGGTGATGGACTGTGAGGCCCAAAACCGCTAATATCTTTCCCTTCATGTTTTTTTTCCTCTGCCAAACTGCATTATCATCCATCAGTATGTAATCGTGATCCACCTTTCCTCTTGATGTTCTCGGACTTAACATTTCCTTCAGTTGCTTAACAGATGTTGGAATTCCTTTGGTGACCTTGGTTTACACACACACACACACACACCCACACACTGTCACATCTTAATAAGGTTTGGCTCTCCGCATTACCTGGATTCTGTTATTTTCCTTTATCTGGCACACAGCCTGGAGCGTACAGGGAGTGAGTTTTCAATGGACTTGATCTGAATTCTTCCCTCTGGGACAGTAGTTATTTGTGAGGTCAGTAATAATGGTTGAGGTGTCATGCGCACAGATTAAGGGGCTGGCAAGATCCACGTAATTAATAATGGAACTTGGGAGTATCCTCTCAAACAGAAGCTTCAAGTTATAGTATAAATATCCCTTTTACACACTCACCATGCATTTGCTTGAATCCCTCCGATAAAATTACATTTATATTAGAAAATATACGTCATTAGCATGAACTCGTGGAACTGAGTTAACCAAGATACAAAAGGCTGATGCTGCAACCATTGTGATTATTAAGAAAATGTACCGCAATACTCACACCAGAGAAGCAGTTATGAGCTTAAATCCATCTGCTCTATGCTGGAAATGAACATGTTTTACGTGTCAAAGTCTGAACCATTTTAATTATTCCCAAAAGTATATGTGATGTGTTTTCTGAACAGCCCCGTTGTTTACATCCAACCCTGCATGATTTCTCCAAGCTCTACAGCCTACCTAGTTTGGCTTTTGGATAAGTTCAGCTCCAGGAGTTTCCCCATGGCTCCTAAAATGCCCCTAAAGCTCAAAAACGGACTATGATGGGGATAAACAAGACTGAACCCATTACAGAGGGTGTAAGTTCCCTCCTCTTACCTTACCAACTCAAATTAACATCCTCACCAGCTAGGGACAATTGAACCCTTGAAGTCTGAATAGGGAACACTATACTACCTTGTTAATAATTGCTTTTCTGAAGAAAGGACAAAAACATCCCTCTTGTAAAACTATGTCCAGTAAAATTAGGAGTGCCAGCACTTAGTCTTAGTATAATGTTTTTTCTCCAAGAAAGACCGGCTCCACTGAGAAATGAAACCAGAGTAATGAGATTGTTCTGGGAAGTTGAACATATTGAATGAGTGGGATTTACTATGAACAAAATCAACCATGCAGTTACAAAGAAAGGTTAGACCATAAAGAAAAATGCAATACATTGCTTTGGTTGTTGCAAAGAAATCGAAAGGTCTGTAGCATTGTTCTGGGAGTATATGGGTTTTCCGTATGCAATGTCGGCACCCTGCAAGTTTTCTCAAGTTAACATGGTACATCATTATTGCACTTAAATATTCAAAGACAAACAGACATCAATAGCACCAGACAAAAATCAGCATGAATGACATATTAGACTTGCCATTAACCTCATTAAGTCACAAATCCTATGAAAGAAGGGATGGCTTGGGGAAATGGTGAGTGGACATTGTTCAATTTGTTGAGGCTTTCCGGGTGATGAGCAGAGGTGGAATGTGAAACTTTTGTCATCCCTAACATCTATGGCCTCCTTTGAGTTGTCTGCAAAATGGTATGTTGAGTCTACTGCTTCTTATCTTTGTTTTTGTGCAATGCTTGTCTTGGCAAGACCCTTAGTAGGTGCAAGAGACGTGTTGACTGAATTACATCAGTGAATGGATGAAAAATGTATGTATCATGTCATCATAATCATGTCCTATTTTTGCCAGCCCCATACCACATCCAATGTCACTCTATGTAACTTCCTTAAATGTGTGTGTAAAATTGAGTGTTTACCCAGTTAATTTCTTCCTCTTTATGATCTCAGAGAGGAAGTATGAGCTCAATGAAAATGATTGGCCAAATATGCAGTGTTTGGGATATGGAGTGACTTTTAACAGTAACATTTGGTTTTACGTCAAGCATTCTGTCAATAAAAATAAAGGCATCTACGCTTGATGATACCTTGAAGCCAATGTGAAATAGTTAAATGTGAAGCTGATTATATTTTCAATTGTCCTGCTTGGTTAACACAAAATTGGTATTAGTGTTATCAAAAAAAAAAAACACATGAACAAAATGCATTGCAAACCCTTAGAGTAAATATGAGACTCGTTACTTTTTTGCAATTCCTTTGTGCTAGATATTGCTGCAGGCACTGTGCATTAAGGAGGCCCTTGGAACTGGGGCAGGTACTTCTGTGTTTTTCATAGTGAGACCAAAGTTCATATCCACCTTTAACTGACTGGCCCAGCAAGGCTTTCCCTTTGTTGACATTGGAATCTAGAAATAAAGATAGATATTGTCTTATTATTATTTTGCCTCATCATTATCATCATTATTATCATTATTATCATTATTATCATTATTATCATTTTTCTTCTTCTTCTTCTACTTCTTCTTCTTCTTCTTCTTCTTCTTCTTCTTCTTCTTCTTCTTCTTCTTCTTCTTCTTCTTCTTCTTCTTCTTCTTATTATTATTCTTATTATTATTTTTACTAGCAACATGAGAGATAGTGAAAACCACACACACACACACACCCACCACCACTCATGTTCTAATGTCAACATACCTCACAGAATAACTATTGGCGTAGTTGTCCTCGCGAAGTCACTCTTCTTCTGCTTACGGGGCTCACGCTGGTGACTCTGCGACCCTGGCTCCTGCTGCGTTGCTCTGATGGATAGGCCACAACCTGGGTTGACGAGCGCTGCACCTGCAGGCCCTCAGACTCCCGCATGTCCCTGGCCATTTGAGACAAGGTCTGACCTGGGTTGGTCTGGAGCCGCTGGAAGAGGCTTTCCCTGGTGATTTTCCTCTCTGGACAGCTGAAGGTCAATGCCACACCAGAATCTGACTTCATCTCTCTGGAGAAACCATCGGAAGTGCCATCAAAGCAGCGTCCAATGGCAATCTCCTTGGCCACCCTGGGATTCTGATCCGTGACAGTGTAGATGCCATAATTGTGCCCAAGGGGATCCACAGGGGCGAGCATGGTGAATGCGTGGGACTCGTTGTTTTGAGGCACTGGGGGGTGTTTAGTGAGGTACTCCTGCAGGAGGTTGTTTATGCCAATTCTACGGCAGTTGCCCTGTGGGAGGAGGGATATGAGGGATCTGTCTACTTCTGCCTGGTCAAACAACATCCCGCTACATTTAAACTCTACACAGGCTGCAGAAGTGTTGGCCTCTCTCAGGTCTCGGGTGCTGCGTATATCTCGAATGCCGTACAGTTTTCCCTTCGTCGCGCGGTGTGTTCCGCCCTTATTCTTTGACCTGACCATCACTTCCTTCTGCCCTTGAACCTTGATCTTGATGAAGCAGGCCCTAAACTCCTGAGGATTGGGCCACCAGGAAAGGTAGTCTCCTGTCCAGGTGGTTAGATCATTCTCCTGGAAGGGAACTACATTGTATTCATACTTGTCCTTTTCTACTCTAAAGAATCTAAAATGATTGTCATTCATTTCTGCATTTTCACAGGCTATTAAATTACGATAAGGATATATTGGGCCATTAGCTTCCTCAACGTTATTTGGGTTAGGCTTTGCCAGGTTGATTCTGAAAGCTGTCTTCTTCAGTGCTGGGTCATTGTGGTCTGACCGCTGGTAATCTATTTTATCCAAGTATGGCTGAGAAACTCCAATGATATTTGGATTCATCTTAGGGGAAGAAGGTGCAGCCTCCAGTTCCTCCCCACCCATGATTGCTGTGACGTAGGCCGTGTAAGCATCAGGCCGTTGCGCATCACAGAAAGCTGGTAAACAAGCACCATTGTGTCCAGTTATGACACTGTCAAAGCGACCCCATGCCCTGGGGTTAGAAGAGTACCCGGGCTTGGGTTCAAGATTGATCAAGCTGATCACAACCCCCTCCAGCTGTTCGCTAGCAAGGAATTTTTCACTCATGTATGCCCGAACTTTAACATAGCAGCGTCTGTTCTCTGGCACGTCCAGATTGAACAGCCTGCGCTCTCTGATCTCCATGTTGCCGATGAGGAATGTGCGCTCTTCTCGCTTGGTCCTACCATGGCTACCAGTAGCCCTGGTGTAGCTGAAGTCACTCTCCTCCTCCCACACCCCTGTTTCTATGTTAAGCGACCACAGTTTCATCTTAGGAATGTGTTCTTCCATTTTCACATGCTGCGTGTCCAAAAGCACTTGGACTGCACCGGTTCCTAGGGCTTCCTTGTTAGACTCATCTCTGAAATCAACAGAGAACATGCCATAGGTCCTTAAAGGCAGCATATCGCCCTCATCATCCACAAAGTTGAGGTCTCCTGGGGCTGCAGCAGCTGTAGTGATATTCCTGGGATCAATAAATGTGACACTGGCCTTCACCGTACCCTCATACAACTCTCCATTTTCCCTATGAAATGAATTTGGAGGAATCACTATCTGGCCTATAGGGTCCTCCCCTTTAATTTCACCTAATTCAATGGTGTTGGTCTCCCCTGCATTGATATCAATTGGTGTTTGCTTTTTCATTACTTTGACATCATGATAGATGGATCCACCCCTCTTGTCGAATATAAACACCTTAGGGGTATCGATAAACTTCTCTGTAGGGTCAACAAAATTGACAACTAGCCTCGCTGTGTCCTGGGCAATGTGTAACGTGAACCCTCCTTGGTATCCAGTGGTGCTCACTCTCTCTTTGCCGATATAGATATGTCCAAAACGCAGTGGCTCATTATTGTCCGCTGAGACCACCCTGCCACGAACCATCACAGAAGGCTGCACACACTTCTTGCAGCCGCACTGTGTCACCGCCCGGATTGGCAAGCTGTATCTTCCACAGTCGATGGTTCGAGTCTCCATGTCTTGGACCCCACAGCAGTACCCGGCTCCATCCCTGCAGCGTAAATCAGAGTCCAGCGAGCCAGCACACTTGTTGTGGGGGCAGCGGCCAGCGTTGTAGTACTTGGATTCAGTCCCAGGTTGAACACAGTCCATCGGGAGTCTGATGTTATGGTTCTCTGGAGTGGCGTTGCATGCCGGCGTTCCTCTTTCTGTGTGTAACAAAGAAGGAGTGCCAGTTAGCGATGATACAAGAGGGCCGGCATTTAACCATCGGACACGTTTTGAAACAGTGTTTATCAAACACCATGTTGTGTTGTATTATATGTGCAAATAAAAGATTTTTTTTGGTGGTTTAAAGTATATGTGCAATTTCATACTTGGATACCTGAATGTGGTCGATTTTTTACATTGTAAATAAATTATCATAAAGCCTCTGAACCACATGCTATATATTATGTTCAAGACCAACAAAAAAAATGGAATACGATTTAGTTTTAATGGTTGAAAATATACCCATTTTATGTGTTTACTCAAATCACTTCGTTTTTATATACTGTAACTGCCTCTCAAGCATATGGTTTATCATATATCAAAATATATGCATTTACATAATTGTAATTGCAAATTGTGAACTCTTCACTGACAAAAACCCAAACTCTTCACAGACAAAAACCCCACACTCCCAAGTTGTCATGTCAAGCACTCATAATGAAATGAATCATACCTCACAAAATCATGTGTGAAGCTGAGGATAACTATTTACTAACCATCCAGATTGGAAATGAAAAGAAAGAACATGACTGTTTACCGAGACATTGGCATTCATGTTGCATGGCAGTTCTTATGCACAAGTTCAAAGTCTTGCTTAAGGTCCAGTGTTTATACAAAAAACTCAAAATAAGTCCATGAAAAGATGAACATGAAACAGGAAATAGATGAACCACAGTATACAGTACTGGTCTGAATGTAAATCGTATGAGCGCATGGTAACTTAAGTCCTTAACTTAGGTAACCAGGTTACTATTTTGAATAGGGTCTGGAGTGGCTCTTCCAAACAAGCTGAAGATTGATCGCTTTGCCACAAATCCTCACAGAGCCTTTTTGGTCAACAGGAATCTGGGTTAAGAAGTATCTGGGGGAGAAGGTGAGATGAGCGTCTATCCCACATGGATGTGGATGATGCATTCTTGTCTGACTCGACCGCATTAAATTTATTGGTCATCTTTAATTTCACTTCAATACAGTGAGCTTTGGAAATAGTGCTTTTTTTTACAGTGTCAAGGGCCATCTCACACAGTAAATATTCGGTGTGTAGAGAAAGGTTGTTTCAACCAACATAAACATCATAAAAAGGGTCTGCTTCTTGTGCAGCCTGGTTCATGGGACCCAGATGGCTTTTATGAACACTTTTCCGTACGTGCTTGATTTTGTTTTCATTGAAATAGATAGGTCCATTGACAAGACCAACTTTGTCTCTCATTCAGTTATAGCTCACCATGAAGTTTTTTTCACTTCTGTTAATGCACCAAGTGCTGACATTCCTATGAAAGCATATATCTAATTTACATAGCAGATGCACTTTTTTACTTACTTTTTTAAGGTGAGGTCTGCCTTTTCAATGGCTTTTATTTTATTTTATTTGTCTTGCTTTTGCTTAATATCATTAACATTGTATTTTAGCACAATATGGCTTTATTTCACACCATATCGTAACTGTGTTTGACACTGTTCAACATTTCCATCCAATCGATCTTGTAAATATAAGATGCTTCCAATCCTCCAAATCAAAGAGAACATAGACAAAGGCTTAAAATACCGAAGCGCAATGCTATACATCTTGTACATACATCTTGTACATACCATACATCCAGTACAAACATACATACCAATGACAGTGAGGAAGGCTTGGGAGGACTTAATGCTGCCTGCAGGACTGCTTGCTTTGCAATGGTAGTGACCTGCCTGACCGAGCTTCAGGTCTCTCAGGACCAGGTCCTCTTCATACTTGAATACAGTCCTGTCCAGCAGAGTCCCATTGTGGTACCTGAGTAGGAGAGGATATGATGAGAGAGAGGGAAAGACCAGAAGGACTGAGGAGCAAGAAGAAACTTCTAGAAAATAAACATGAGATTCTCGCAGACGTACTGAAGTTCGGTTTTAGATGAGCCAAACACTCACAGACACATAGACATGTGCACGACACCAACACACTACTCAGTCAATCACAACAAATGCCAAACATGATGATTGGATTGAATTTTCCTATTAAACATCGAAAGAATTGACATTTGCAGTACAGCTTTGACAACTTGAAAAGTTATGAGTCATCTCACCAGTAATATTTATCTGGGGTGGGTGAGCCAGTGGCCTTACAACACAACAGCACACGTCCTCCTTCATAACGCACTTTGTTCTCCGGGTGCTTGGAGATGTATGGCTTTTCTGCAGACGGATGAAACAGGCAATCATTATGGGCCAGACTCTAGACTGCTGCAAATAGTGCCGAAGGGTCTAGCGAGGCTGTGCTGCTGAATGTGGCCTGGCAGCAGTACATATTAAACTCTTGTTAGTCCCTTATGCGCTTCTCTGAGAAATTGCTGGTGTGGGACTAACAGTTTAAAATACAGCAGAGGCAAGCACCTCTGCACGGGCTTATATTCATTTTATGAAAGAAGCATATTGCAGCGCCGCAAAACTTGAAGGCTTGCAGTAGCTCCTGAAAAAATGGGATAAATCAACTGATGGTTGTTTTTATCGTTTCCTTTTATTTTCCCACTATCTTAGACCGCTGGTAAGTGAACCACTGTTTGACCGGCTCTTTGGAAGGATGTGGACCGATATTAAGATAGTGTTGAGTTTTATTTTCATTTTCATAGTATGACAAGCTACACTGCAAATAAGAAGTGAATTCGGTTCGTTGTATGTTGGTGGTCTCCTGGTGAACGATAACACAACATCAATTCAAATTGAGAGAAATATAAACTTCACAGCGGCCGTGGTTTTGTAACGATCCTCGTCCCCCCACCTCTTCGTTGACACTCACCGGTCGACCCGAGCACCGCCCGGACCCAGGACAGCCCCGTGGCGTTACTGGAGGTGGAGACGGCGGCGGGGGAGAACCTCTCCTTCCTGACGGAGAGCCGGGTGGGGCTGGAGGAGCAGACTCCTGGCACCCTGAAGCGGCCCTCGTGGTCCGTCTGGGCGAGGGCCACCTTGGGCTGGTCGGCCAGTGCCACCGTGGCCCCCCCCACGGGAACGCCGGTGACAGTGTACACCTCTCCCTGCAGCATGTGTCCCTCGCACAAACACCGGCTGCAGTCAGCACTGGGCAGCCCCTCGGCGCACACCATCAGACATTTATCTGTTGAGACGTAGAGAGAAGGGTGGAGGTTGAAAATAGAAGATGGTTGGTTATTAACAACATTTATATCTTATAAAGGATTTACTACACTGGGGGCGCATTTTTTCATTATCGATATGATTTGATCTTCTTAGTCTGCGGTGTTTGTCGTGACCCATACCCAGGCATCGGCTTTTCCCGCACTTCTGGATCTCCATGGGTCGTCCGACACATCGCACCGTGTCCGAAGTCTTCACACAGGTCCTCCTTCTGACCCTACGACCCCCTCCGCAGGTCACTGAACATGCCCCCCACCGACCCCAAGACCCCCAATGGGCTGGTCGTAGAGTGACGGAAACAAGGAAAAAATAGGAAAGTGGTCAAAGAGGCGAAACAACCAACTTTTCTTGAATTAAATAATGCTCCCCCAAGTTTTCCCCAGAGGTGGACTAAACGTGCTCCTGTTAGATAAAAACCGACTTGACCTCAATTATGTGTTCTTTGGAACAGGCCGCGGAGACAGGTCTGTCACTAGATCGTTCTCGGCTGAATGCCAGCACCAGGCACCATCGATTACAGTCACTCACATCAAAAGAGTCTGACAAAACCATTGGATTATAGACAGTTGACAGACAGTACAGGTCCTGTGGTCAAGTCCTTCAGTTTCACAACATTTAATTGGCTGCCGTGCTGTGATAATCCTGTTCGTAGACAGCTTGTCTCTGCGATGATTCACAGGGCGCATCATTCGTTGTCCCATTGAGGGACCTACACATTGAATATAGTGTGTCTAAATGAGACATTTAATGCAATGCATTTTATCCTCTTTGGAGAGAATCGGAACAATCAAAAACGAATGTCGTGCTCTGCTGTACTTATTTAAATACCACCAATGGGAGAAGCCTAGTTTATTATTCACCTACATTCCCATCAAGGTCACAAAGCCAGATACTGAATAACAGCAGTGCTGATGGGAAATACTCGCTCTGCCTACGCACTCTCAAAAGAAAAAAAAAGATTCCGGTACGGAAACGTGAGATGAGCCAACCATTAATCGTAACAGTTGTTGTTGTCAAACCAAAATGTTCTCTATGTTCCTGTCTGCAATGTCATTTAAATGGTTATTGTCGCTATTATATTTATGATTCATTTACATTTATTAACTGGGAATGAATGAGTGAGTGAAGAACCAAATACACTTATTAATCAATGATTAATGAGTGCATTCATACTACATTCATTAATGAATTAACAACCAATATGTATTAATATTTATTCAAATATATGCATTCATTAATGCATGTATTCATTCATGGGGTGTATTAGTTTATTGTTTGTGGCATCAGGAATGGGTCTATAGCTCCTCACCTGTGGCAACCTGGGTATATATTTATCTTATTTCTACATTCTCCAATCCTAAAAATACTACAATAAAGATATATTTAAATAATAATAACCAAACATTTAAAGGTTAAAGGGTGGTTCACGACGTCTGACAGTAACTGTTAGCTCAAATGTGTTTTTATACAACGTATTTCTTTTGTTGTTGCATTGTTTAATGTAAATGTAGCCTTTATTTTTGTATTCTCCAATCTTAAAAAAACATTTGAACCGAACATCGCAGAACTACACCGAAAGGCACAGCAGTGCAAGGGTTGCTTTAACCAATGCATGAAATGCACATGAATCGGATTGAATATTTCTTTGTACGGGTCTAGGAAAATAAAACCATTTAAAATAATCTTAAATAATGCTTTTCCAGTACTCAAGGTCCCGGACCCCTGGGTGAAGGTATCAGGGTCTCAGACAGATGAGTTCCAGACAGTCACCTGTGCATGGGGGCGTGGAGCATTCCTTCCTCTCTGAGTGGTGGCCCTGGCAAGCCGGCACCAGGAGGAGAGGGACGGGCTGGTTGCTCACACACTTCCTCTGGCGGACCTGGACGCCCACGTCACCGCAGGCCCCAGTGGAGCAGGAACCCCACTCACTCCAGTCCGTCCAATAGGCCTGGACTGAACCAAAGGGAAGCAGCAAAGGGTTATCATCAAATAAGATGGAACGGTCTGAGTCACAAGAGAACTGTAAACACAGCCGTGACCAGGTGGCAGTCCAGGGTGTTTCTTATCGTCGTCATCATGATAATAGAAGGTTGGGGAGGCACCTGGGGGGCAGTGGAATCGGACGTGGTAGTTGGAGCAGGTGCGTCCGTAGGGCTGCTCCTTGTTGACGCACCAGAAGCCCTTCTCCAGGCTGGAGTGCACCACCTCCCCCGTGTCCGTCGCAGCCACCCAGTCGGTGGTGCGCGCCTCCATGGCGGTGGGCCGCACGCACACCCGCTCCCGGTAGTAGAAGCGGATGGCCTCCAGGCGCTCATAGTCTCCGTTCCCCCCCGGGTGGTCGATGTTGAACCAGGACGTCCACTCCGTCACGCCTGCAGGGGGTTGAGGCCGGGGGGGGGGGGGGGGGGGAGTATTCATGTGGGATGAAAGGAAAAATAATAAATAATAATAGTAAAGTGTTGAGCCACATGTTGAAAATGTTGCTTGTGGCTGAAAAACCAATCCTGTCGATTTATCCTTGGAAGTAATTATTGTCCTGCTGCTTTGGATATAAAACGGTCTGCTTACAGAAAATGCAATGCAGCGTCATTTGGTGTGATGTCATGTGTCAAAATGACAAGAAAAACAAAACAACCAGACTCGGGAACCGAAGAAGCAGGCCAAAATGTTGCATGAGCGAGGGGGGGGGGGGGGGGGGATGGTAAAACTGCTTTTTCACATGAAAAGGAGCCGTTGGTCGGCATGAGCAGCACCGCGAGGCAGACAGGAGGAAGGAGAGCAGGAAATAGCAGGAAGGAGCAGCTAACTTTAAGACTGGGTCTGCTACTGCCATTTGAGAGGCTGAGTCCATGAGCCCAGGGGACAGCTACGTTGTCCAGGGTCTTTCCACCGGCCCCCCTGGCCTGGACCGTGATGAGGCATGCTGCTATGTCTAGCCTTTTGTCTGACTCTGAAACCCCCCCCCCCCCCCCAGCCCCCCAAAACTCAGCTTTTGTGAAAGCAAATGTGGCAGCCAATGCATTACTCATGCCTGTGTTGGTGAATAATCTCTCTGGTGCTGAATCATGAGCTGTTTTATTGTAATAAACAAAGGGGGGGGGGGGGGGGGGGCTGGGGGGGTTGACAGGGTGTGTGTAGGCCTATAGATCAAGGGAAAGTTTTCAGCATGTTGAAGAGGCTAATTTAGCCAATTTGGAAAGTGTGTACAATAAGAGAAACTAAAAACACACAGCAAAATGCTGTATGATAATTAATTTTTTTACAGAGGGAGAGTACATAGAATTGTTTTTTAATTCCACTTTCCCCTGTAGCTCTGTAGGAAAAGCCTGAAATGAATAGTCCCTTAGCTTGTTTCTAGATGAATGGATATATTCTTTGTTCTTTGCTTTACCTTGCTCCGTTTTCTCCCTGAGACAACCGCTGAACAAATATGCCCAATTCATCACACAGGGGAGACAGATTTAAAGGAAGAAAAAATATGTCTGTACAGAGAGTCACTTCTAGTAAAATGACTGATTTAAAGCGGTTGCCTTCGGATATAGTAGCTGCAAAATAGATTCCAATTTACCAAACATCTGAAATGGCTTGTTGGGCCTTTTTCAAACAGAATCCTCTTACAGTATCCTGCTGTGTAGCGTTGCATTAATTATTATCCATGTGGAACATTTTTCATTTTTCACTTTTTTTTATAAATTCATTGTTTTATTAAAAGAAACCAAGTAAGTAAACAACAGCAGAGAATATAACACTGAGGTGAAGATTCATGTCAATCTGATACTAATATTATACGTAATACGGTACCTGTCGTGTCTGCAAATACTTGGTGGTTGATTTTTTTGTCGTTCCCATCTGATTGGGCCCGTGGCTCCAGGTGACTGCTGTTCCACACCGACCCTGTTACAACACCGGGAAACATGTCACCGTGACAACCACAACAAGTACACAAAAAGTACTGCAAATATCAGATTGTGAGTTGTCTGTGTACATTTTTCAATATCACCTGTTCAATTTATTTTTTCTAACTTATTATTGCTTTGTTTTGGCAGGTGATATTGCTGGAAAGGGAATTTGAATTCACACAAAGTACTTGGAAAAATTGCATTGTTTCGCTATGTGATATAACTGTGATGAAAGAATTGTGTTACACTGGAGACCAAATTATAATTCACTCACACACCTGCGCACACACACCTGTGCATACACACACATACACACATACACACACACATACACACAAACACACACGCACACACACACACACACACACACACACACACACACACACACACACACACACACACACACACACAAAAACAACCTCCAAGTATTACATGACAGCATGATTGCATTGCGTGCTCATCCCCTGGCATCAATAAGAGCAGCTAGGAGCCAGGGATCGCTCACCCTGAAGACAGCTCTCTCCTCACGAGACCTCAGGTGTTAACACAAAGCCCTGATAACGGGGCAGCCCCTTCCTTCACATGTTATTCTCTCATGTCATTCTTAACCCCCTGTTAGGGTTCAATTATATCAGTGGACTAGGGATTCACTGTGGAGACCATCAGCAGGTATACTGTGGGAGGCGGATAGACATACAGTCACACAGACAGATAGAGACATTTTCAAAGGCTTCTAGGAAGACACTATGGGAATTACAGAGGGGAATTACAGAGGGGATAGTATAGCTTTGCGGATGTAATCCAGCACATATGTGTAAACTATATACATTTATCACTGAATAGTATGTGTCATTTTATTTCAAATAGACTATCCCGTTCAATAGAAAACGAATGAACAGAAAATGAAATGTGCACAATTTAAATGTAAAAAATGACTCTTTTTGATTATGTGCATGGCCACAAGCTTCTTATGACTACTCTTTGACGCCTTATAATCCCTTCCTTCCTGTGCTCTTCTTTTCTTTTCGTTCTTAATTTCCTCCTTCCCTCCCTCCTCTTGTCCTCCCCTCTCCCCCCTCTTCTCCACCAACAAGCAGTGGGTGTTGAGGACACTAATCAAGACCCAGCAGAGACAAATCATCGCCTGCAGACTCATCTGTTACCCATCGCGTTGCAGCCACGGAAGCGGCTGCCAAGCTAGTCTCAGACCAAGCCTGCACTCCATCTCTCTCTCTACAACCATCTCTCTCTCTCACTCTCTTTCTTTCTTTCTCTCTCGCTCTCTCTCTCGCTCTCTCTCTCGCTCTCTCTTTGTCCCTCTCTCTACAACCCTTTCTCTCTCTGTCTCTCTCTTTGTCTCTCCTCTACAACCATCCCTGTCTTTGTCTCTCTGTTTCTGTCTCTGTCTCTCTCTCTTTCTCCCTCTGTGTGAAGGAGATAGATGGACACACACGTGTGCTTACACACACACACACACACATGCGCTCACACACACACACACACGCTCTCACACACACACACACACAAACAGGCCTCCACACACACAAACACACACGCATAATCACAGCATAATTCATTGTATTATTATTTATTTTTATTTATTTATATAGCAACAACCTGAGAGCTGAAGCTTTCCCAGTTCCACTGCCATCCTTCCATTCCCATATCTGAGAAAGACAGTTAGCTGAATTTAAACTGCAGTTTTTAATTACTTCAAATCCTTGTTTGTTTGGAACATCTTATAGCCTCACGTCTGACATTACCAAAAGAAAGGTAAATTAGATACACACAGTTTAAGCATCAGAAAGTAGTCTCTTGCTGTTAAAAAAGAATCATTTCAAGATGACTCAAAATGAAAGTAGTTTGGTGAAGTTTGGAAATTTGTGACAGCTAATTTACTATAGTTTAACTACACATAGTTAACCTAGCTGTCTGGTGTATTAGACACATCTACGTCATGTAATTATTATTCATATTCAGAAACTAATTCAGCTGCTACCGACTTTTGGTGTTTATTGTCCAGTTCTTTCAACAGGACTTCAACGGGACCTGCTGAGGAATAAGTGATCAACTTCCTGACTCATGTCGGAGGTACTGTATGTAATCCCCTCCATAGGGGGGGCAACCGTGTTTGCAGCAACCATGCGTAGTGGAGACCGGTAGTAATGCATCGGGAAGATCCCCAAAATATACTGCTCAAAAAAATAAAGGGAACACTTAAACAGCACAAAGTGTTCCCTTTATTTTTTTGAGCAGTATATATATATATGGACGCAGTGTACGTGAGTTACCTATTGTTATACACAACTGTTATGAAGCCCTAAATTTGCCTAATGGGCGCCGCCATTGCTTGAGTTTTTTTGCAACCATTAGCAGAAATGTTCCATATTTGGCACATAGAAGGCAGGAATTTAATGGCCGTCCCGCATTTGTCAATGGCCAAAACGGGACCTCTCAAAATGTATGTTATGGAGTGGAGCTAGCCACTGAGATTCTAACCTAATGAAGAAAACATAAATTTGCCCTGTATTCCGAGAATTATATTTTTCAGATTTACTTAGAATGGGGGCCGGTCATTCTGCATCCAACCACTGTGAGCCATCTATCAATCATCATCAAATCCAATCAAATAAATGTGCCTCCATTTTGGCAAAAGTGTCTTCTTATTTATATGACTACTGTAAGTCTCTGTGGGCACTTCATTTTCCAGCCAATACAGTAAATAAAGATAAAAAACAGAGTTTTATATCTAATATGAAGGAATGGGTGCATAAACAGAAACAAATGTCTTTGTGTGATTTCTGCGGGGCAGATGTTTCTGACACAGCATTCCATGCACAGCTACTCATTCTTGTCACTTTTGAGTAGACTTACGAGTTAGCTTTACAAGTCTGTTAAAATAAAAAATAAACATCAATCGAAAGGTTTGCATGACAGAGTTGTTCCTGCCGATCACACGGCCAATCGTCAACCGGAATGCACGATTTCACCTTTTTGGGGGAGTTTGGAGTTTCCTCTACATATGTCTACGTGTTTCTTTGGCTAACATGTGCATGAAGGGGGAAAAAAGGGAGAGGATAGTTTAGAGGAGATGGAGATACACATTGGAGTTGGACCACGGGCAAGATGATAAATAAAAGGAGGAATCTTCTTGATATGCCGCCAGCAGCAAAAGAGATTTCAGGTGTATGGTTGAGTTTGCATAAATTGGACTTGCTGTCGATGGTTGTGTAATTGTTTTCCAGGGCTCTTTCTGAAGTGCGTCCATTTTTTGGTTTAGTTTATTTATTTGCCGTTGTTTATTTGTCTTGGTAATCAAAGTTAAGTTCTTAACTTCTACTTTTTCACTCCTTGGCATCTTCATAGCTGGGGATTTTAAAGCAGTATTTAAAGTGAAAACACCTTAACGATTAAAGTAAATTGATCATGTTCAAGAAAATATGTACTTTACTGTACATTACATATAAAATATATCAGCAGCGACTGCAACCTCATGAGGCATGTCTGGGTCTGGCTGAAACCCCGTTACTGGTCCACCAAGAACTTTGTAAACGCTGAAACACAGAAAAATCGTGTTAAAATTATGCTACTTTCCTACTTTTGTACCGTTCTGCAGTTTTATTGGTGTGGTTCCCCTCCTTGATGTGAACTCTACACATGGGGGTCACACTAAATCCCTTGCCAGCCTTCCCTTGACCTTCTCATAAACCATGGGCACTGTATCCAGATATGGCAAACTGGGTCAAAACAAGGCCCCGGTGATGGAAACAAATCAGAAAAACATATAACAGCACCTCCAGGCTTGTGCATAGGATGGTTTCACTTAAACGTGTGAAATACATGATGGCAGGAGGTGTGTGTGTGTGTGTGTGTGTGTGTGTGTGTGTGTGTGTGTGTGTGTGTTGGGGGAGGGGTGGGGGTGGGGGGGTTATGTTGAATACCAGGAAATGTCAATGTCATATTTTTGGAAACCTCATCTTCGTCTTGGAATTCGCCCTGCACTCCAGTAGCTGTGTGTCCTCACCCAATGAACCGTTGTACCTGATCATGTTTTGAGCACAGTCACA
Source organism: Lota lota (assembly GCA_026745465.1). Taxonomy (NCBI): domain Eukaryota; kingdom Metazoa; phylum Chordata; class Actinopteri; order Gadiformes; family Lotidae; genus Lota; species Lota lota. Next base: position 2,264,221 of record JACYXH010000685.1, on the reverse strand, counting down.
CACACGTTTGTATATTTAGGCACTGAGTTCTTTTTTTTTAATGTGTGTTTGAAGGGGTTTAACGATTCATGTCACGGCGGATTATGTTTGAAGTACAGCTTGTTAACTTCAGCTGCAGCCCCGGCTACACAAATCATCCGTTTATAATAACTCTTGGCCTTTAGAAAAGGGCACCTCTCTGTTACATTCTAACTCTGGAGTGGGACTTTTCCAAGACTGGAGAAAGCACGGCTGGCCACCAAGGCTCTTATGAGGAGCTGCAAGATGACAAGGAGTCTGGTGCAAGCGGGACTTTTATGTAGTAGCTCTCAGCAAGACATCAGGCTGAATACATACTCTCTGCCAAATGGATGCTGGCAAAACGAGCGGGCCGCAACAAAGCACGCATGGACTTAAGTCATTTTAATGTAATATTCCACATCCCTACACAGAGAAGTAGAAAAAGGGCAAAAACACCTTCTGTGCTAGGTTACGTAGCTGATTGAAGAATGAAGCATGCACTTGTTAATGAAGCTTGCGTTGCCACACTCCGACCCTGCTTGATGTGTAATAACAGAGAACGACTGTTAGGAGCAACTGGAAGCACCCGTGTGTGTGTGTGTGTGTGTGTGTGTGTGGTTGTTTTGTGTATTTTTTATAGAGAACAATTACAGTAGTCTTGTGCTCTCCACAGAAGGCTTTGTGTGGCTATAGAGTGATTTGTTCTTTCTGCTCCCTTATTACACCTGTAATTAAAATAGTGTCTACAACGCCTGACCCGTTTGCTGACACATTTCAAGTGTCCTAATAAGAAAGACGTTTTAATCACCGCCGTAAATCACCACCGTAAATCACTGCCGTAGATCAATGAGTATGCCAAGACATTGCACCACTTACATCTAGGACATTTCATGAAATATGGGAAATATAGAACACGAAAAGCAAAAAGAGAAAAAGTATGGCAAAGAAGACCCAAGTTGGGAGGCGTTGCAAGAGAGGGTGAGAGAAAGAGGGATGAAGAGAGTTGATATTGGATATGCCTTGAAGTTTTGAATTATGAGAATACATTCTCTTTCCTTTGATCCCCCTGTATCCCCCTGTCTCAGTCATTAAAGTCTGCCGGCCAGACAGAGTCGATAATGCAGCAACTGGACCAGACTGTGGTCAGCATCTGGAGAACTGGCCTGTCCCCTTCGGTCCAACCTACTCGAGCCCTCTGGCTCCTCAGACAAACTGTCTGCCAATGGCTGCGCTTGGCAGCCGTTCAACCAATGAGCTCGGAACAACAGTTTACACCATAATGGGATGGACTGAAGCCATGATTCAGAATAGAGTAGAAAATAGTGGGATGGAATATAATATAATATAATTGATTGGGTAAATACAATATTAAATTGAATAAAATACAATAGAGTAGAATAAGACAGAGTGGAATTAATTGTATTGGAATATAATAGTAGTATAATAGTATAGTGGAATAGAATACAGTATAACAGAATATTATATTATATTATATTATATTATATTATATTATATTATATTATATTATATTATTTGTTATGATGGAATAGAATAGAAAATAATAGAGTGGGATATAATATAAAATACAATAATATAATATAATATAATATAATATAATATAAAATAATATAATATAATATAATATAATATAATATAATATAATATAATATAATATAATATAATATAATATAATATAATATAATATAATATAATACAATATAATATAATATAATAGAGTGGAATCGAATGGATGGGAGTAAAATGGAATGGAGTGGAATGGGACGGAATAGATAGAATGGTTAATTTCTTGTATTGGTTTATTCTTCACGGACATCCCCATTGGCCAAGCCACTAATTATGCAGTTCATTTATAGCTGAAGCAGCGATGATCTGTCCACTAAGACCCTGAGGGTCAGAGGGAACAATAGCAACTCAAGAATTACAACAGTGTTGTTTCAACAGTTTGGTTTTCCACCTCAGTTACGCCGGGCATCGGCAGCAGCTGCCTACTTCAAAAAGAAAAACAGCTCATAAATTTTGTAAGCTTTGAGCGGGATGAAGAAAGTGACAGACTACAGCCTGAGAGAGAGATGAGGAGAGCGAGAGAGACAGAAAGACAGATCGAAAGGAAGACAAGAAGCGAGACGGGGAGGGAGAGAGAGAGTTTAAGTAAGGGGAAATAGTTTGATGGAGTGTGTGGCGGAACATAGGCCGATAGGGATCAAGGATCATCCAGTAGCGAAGAACAAGAGTGCGCATGTGTGTGTGTGTGTGTGGGGGGGGGGGGGGGGGGGGGTTGTGGAGGCAGTTAGCTAGGAGATGAAGGAGGCGCAGAGGAACAAACAGGGCAGTGAGGACAGACACCCCCGGCGCGCATTCTGTCCCCCTGAAGGCAGACAGAACGCAGAGAGAAGGGAAAAGAGGGTGCTAAATAGAGAGTGGGTTGCTGACAAAATGAGGATGAGGCAAGGTAAATTCATTTCACCTCCATCTTCTTCTTTGTTATAGACCTGAGCCAGCAGGTGAAAAAAAGAGAGCTGCTTGTTGTTGTTTTTGGCTAGTTTCCTAGGATTTATAACTTTTTCCCTTTTTCCCCATTTCCCTCTCAGCCTGGCTAAGAGGGAAATAAGGACAGAAGCGCAACACTGTGTGCGTTTACTGCCAAGGGGCACCGTGGCAAACATGAACTTTTACAATGCAATTGGAAACGGTGTGACTCTTTCCATTACACGCTCACATTAATGTCTCTTTGTCCACGATCATGTCATTAATTTAATTTATCTTAAGACAGAGAACAGCTTTGGTAAGGTGTGTGTTGCAGTGTGCCACACATTGCTACAGCAGATGAAGAGGCAGCATATTACAACCCAATAGCAAGTTAACACGCTGACCAGTTGGTACTTCAGTCTAGTTCTTGGGTCTACAGTAGACATATGGTGTTGATTATCCCCCGAATGCTAAACGTGCAGATGACTCCACAACATCAAAATTACTGTGGGGGTCTGTGGCCCATTGTGCACATTCACACACACACACACACACATACACACACACACACACACACACACACACACATTCGGCTCGACATATAGACATACATCTTCACATATAGACAGACATACACTCACACAAAGAAAACACACATACACACACACAAACACACATACACACACGGCTCCACATATAGACATACATCAGCAGTTATAGACACACATACATACACACACACACACACACACACACAAACAAACACATGTGCATATATCAAACATACAGGAGGGGGGAGAGAGAGAGCGAGAGACAAAGAGAGAGAGTGAGAGACATCATATGACCTCACCAGCAGACCACTACAGGTCTCTCTGGTGCTGTTTTGACATCCTATGGGAGAAATTGTCCTCTTAGAAAAGTCTGCTGAAGTTATGGCACTAATGGGTAATGGGGGACACATGTGGGTGCTCATACCACAGACACACAGCTCCAGTAGGCTTGATTGCAAGGAATGACAAGGAAAATACAACTCAGTCATCTGCTGTGGTCAAACGATATTGGTCCCAGAAGAAGAATGAAAAAACAAAATATTTTACCAATATCTATTCTTTTTCTGTGGTATATCTTGGAAATTGTATTTCGTCATCAAGATATTTTTTTATGACTTTGCCCCTTTGGACTATTCAGATAAGAAATCGGATGGATCGAGTATCACTGTGAATGCTAACTTACCCAGGGCCAGAGTGGCTGGAGCCAGGAAACAGAGCAGGATCACCACCTTAGTAAAGTCCCCCATGGTGACTCCCGCTCGGTACCAAACGGAAAGTCTTTCTGTGTCTGTTGCGCTTAATCTCGGCTCTTCTAAAGCCTAGACATGAATGATGACAATTGCGATGTCTTCCCTCTGCAGATTGGGTGAAATCGGTCAATCAGGGTTTTAGATGTTGTTGTTTTGTTTTTGCTTGACGGTTGGTTGGTTTATATGGTGGTGGTGGTGGCAGTTGAGAGATTGAGAATGTGTCACCGTTCTCACTCTAAATGAGAGCTTGCTGGACTGTCGGACAGCAGCTCAGGAGTTTTAAAAGAAGGGGCATCAGGAGGGAACACCAATCCAGCCCCTCTCAGCTCGCCATTGGCCAAGGCAGTTCAACATCTGGATCCCCCATACCACTCTCTCCAAGAGAAAGTAGGGGCATGTTAGGATAGAGACACAGGCAGAGAGAGAATGAGAGAGAGAGAGAGAGAGAGAGAGAGAGAGGGGAGAGAAGCGGTATATATAGATAGAAAGATAGACAGGCAGGCAGACAGACAGAAATATAGAAGAATCAACTAAATGGAAAGACAGTAAGAAAGACAGCATCATATGTGGCTGTGTCATTAGTGTGTTATGGTGAATTTAAACAACATTGCAATTTTATTTCCCCATGGTTGTTTTTGAGGCATCTGATGTATTTACAGCTACAATGTAACCCCCCCTTGCCTTGTAAGAGCATTCCAAGGTAGCAACTTTTTCCTCAGACCAGGTGTGTGTGTGTGTGTGTGTGTGTGTGTGTGTGTGTGTGTGTGTGTGTGTGTGTGTGTGTCTGTGCTCGAGTATTCAGAGCGTAAAAATGATAAATAAACTTGAGAATGAAATGATCAAAGGCAGATGAAATGCGGCGGATTTTCCATTACTTAAGGTTAACAGGTTAACTGAAAGGATCACAACCTTTTATTTTAGATTAGGTTTTTCCTTTAAACATGCTAAACAGGAAGGATGGCTTTAATCAAACTCACGATATGGTTGAGCCTAATGTCACATATTTCATTGTATCACTTGGTCCTGATTCTGAGATCTCCCTCTCTCCCCCCTCTCCCCCTCTCCCCCTCTCCCCCTCTCCCCCCTCTCCCCCTCTCCCTCTCTGTCTGTTTTCCCCTCATTCCCTCAGTGTCACTCTCTCTTCCTGCCAGATGCTGCGCTCCTCACTGGTTTGACTTCTGGTTCAGTTTTGCAACCTTTTTTTTTAAACCAGTTGCTGATTGCAGGTCGACGGGCTGCCAAGCGGGGGAAGTGGCGTCATACGGCGGGGGATAAACATAGCCATGGCACATGATTAGGAGGTGAAGTGCGCCGCAGTTTGTTAGGGGTGTCTGAATAGCTGCAATTTACTAACGAGGCCTGTAAAATACCATCATACTTATATAATTAAATTCCTCAAATACTGCATTGCTCTCTTTCTCTCACTGTCTCTTTCTCTTTCTCACTCTCTCGCTAACTCTCTCTCTCTCTCTCCTTCTCTTTCTCTCTCCCTTTCTGGGTTGGAATGAAGCCTGGAAGGATCTCGAGATTTCCACAATTAAAGGTGTGATATCATTTTCAGGATAATACGTTTTTCTGAGCACTTTCTGAAACTTGCTTACTCATTTAGAAAGTTTGACAGTTTTTGTGTCGAGTTATGGTTTTAAGTTTTAGGCCATATGATCACGAAAACCCCCAAGGAGCAACACACAAACATATGTTCAATGTCTACCAGGTGATCCTCTAGTGCCACATTTAGACTGGTCTAACTCTGTATGCTCTCTGTCGTGCCACTGGAGCAATAAAAATACTTCTGGAATCCTTAAGGTAGGACACAGCATGCTTTTAAACCCGTGTCTCCTATGGCCCAGTAAAGACTCTGAAGCACTTGAGCCACAGGACCGTATAAAAGCCACCGCTCGGCGATTGCTGACAAGTCCTTGTTTCCCTGAAAGGGACAGGATTCACACTGAGATTCACGATGAGTTTCTGTTCATCCATGTCACTGTAATAAAGTCTACCACAGCTCACTCTTGACAGCTTTACCGCCAGTGGATTGAAGGCCATCGGTTCACTACGAATTCCTAAACGTAGTGACATGTGTTGGAACACATGCCCGCACGCACATACATATATAAGGCCTACATTGGCGCAAGTTAGCATTTATATACAGAGAAATCTCCCAAGCTTTGTTTAAATTACGCATTACTTCATCGCTAAGCAAAAAAGAGCAGCGGCATTTGCACAGTCCTACTCCAAGACTATTATAAGCATATCCAAATCCTTAGTGCAGTGAGGAGTAAGCATCTTCCACATCTAATTTAGTCTGATCACACTTTGTTTATGGCTTTGATTTGCAAATCAAGTCCAGTTGGGCGGCCAACGAGGAGTTCTCCACGCACCAATCTGCTATCAGTTATCCGAGACCTCGAAATCCCATCTGAAATGCACATAAATCCCGTTAGGCTTGCCAGAGGTTGCTACTCTCCCTACCACTAGCAGCACTAAAATAGAGAAATAAATAGATAGATGGATGGATGAACGGACAGAAGGCCACAGACAGACAGACAGACAAATAGACAGACAGACGACAATGGATGGACAGACCGACAGACAGACAACAGATGGATGGATGGATAGATGGACAGACAGACAGACAGACAGGCAGATGACGATAATCAGATAGAACTCAAGCCACTTGTTAAATGGGACCTTTATTTTTGTAACAGATCAACAAACCTATCAGTGTACGTTCAACCAATAAAGTACCAGCACTCAACAACAAATTGGGATTTTATCAAACACATCAAAAAGGCATCGCTATAACAATAAATAAACCTCCATGATTCTGAGTATAGTAAAATGACCCATAAAGACATTTAAATTAAAATGTGAAAAAACATTCCTAATTTCAAACCATCTCCAAACCAAAGAAACAAAAAAAAATGATGAAAACAAAATGGTAGGGCCGAGTACTGAACATGAAATAAGACTCAGGTGAAACTCTTCACCAAAAAATCATTTTAGGAAAAACAGGTCCTAAAATCTTACTCAAACTACAGATTTAGATCTTACTTTGACTTTTCTACTGTGGGTCAGCCGCTCAAAGGCATGACTAAGGTGCACCCTGCTCTAAACAATGGAGAAACAGCACATCATAACCGTGTATAACTTGAACACTCTAGAAAGTACAAAACATGAGAACGGAGTACCCATATTTATTCAAAATGGACGGAGCGGGTCTGATTGGGTCAGGTGTGTGTTACAGTTCAATCAGACAGTCTGTACCAGGGTACTCTGGGAGGTTCAGATCGTATTTCTTCTGGATGTCGTACGGAAGGAAGCGTCCGGCCAAGAAATGCTTCCCTGTGAAACTAGTGGCACACTTCTTAGGTGCTGTGAGCGATATGAGGACCTCTGGATTTATTCCTTCTGTGCTCGCCTCATCGACATCCCAACCTTGGATGAGAGATGACAAAGACAAATACAGGGACATGGTGAAAGATACTGAGAAGACAGACTAAAGGAGCATCCTGTTGCGTAATCCTCGATTCTTTGGCATTTCGTGTTGAAAGCAACAAAACAAAAAAAGACTTGAAACTTTTGAACTTTGATATTTAGCAGATGACAAACCACCTGCCATGGAAACATCACTCGTGGAACCAAATAATTGCGATCAATGATTTTTGCTTACAAGCCAGAATAGATGCACTACAACTGATTACACTAGTCACTGATAGGGAACCAAGTTGGCGGGAGAAAAGAGCAACAGTCTGGAGTTGGTGACAGCCATGATGGAGTCTCTCTCTCTCTCTCTCTCTCTCTCTCTCTCTCTCTCTCTCTCTCTCTCTCTCTCTCTCTCTCTCTCTCTCTCTCTCTCTCTCTCTCTCTCTCTCTCTCTCTCTCTCTCTCTCTCTCTCTCTCTCTCTCTCTCTCTCTCTCTCTCTCTCTCTCTCTCTCTCCTCTCTGAGAGAAGACTGGGATGGTGGTGGGGATAACCTCACACTAGGTTAACCACAGCAGAAAGATTTATCCCTGGTGTGTGCAGGCAGACTTGGAGAAGGCCGCGCTAGGAGGAGCCAGAGCTGCCCGAAGGCCCATCTATCATATAGGGTTTCTGAGCCCCAAGCCAAGCTTTGAGTGTTCACAATGAAGGTTGATTTACCTGATGGCACATCCACGCTGGCGATGGGGATCTTCACCTGCTTGAGGGTCACCAGGATACCAGCGTAGGGTTCCTTGACGTTGGCGGGGTCTGCCTCCAGCCCCAGGATGGCGTCGATCACCAGGTGGTAGGCGTCATTGATCAACTGAACCTATAGAACCGATAGCAAGCCAATGTTATCAATACAGGCTGTGATTCTTCATGTACAACCGTGGCAAACTATGAAAAAAGATCTCGAACCGTTAGCAATAGCCATATTAACAGAAGTACAGCAATAAACTACAATTAGACAGTATGATTGTTGCTAGGACATAACACATTGATAAATGAAATTGCTTCATTTATAAATCAACATGACAGCTCAAACTCTAAACCAAATCCGAACCACCAATGAATGTTTTCACAGAGCTTTTTATGGATTAGGTAACACCGCAGAATAAGAGAAAGTGATGTGCTGGTACCTCTGTGGGCAGGTATGAGAGGAAGGGGATGTCCATCTTCTCACACTGAACGGTGAAGTCCTGGTGCAGGCCATTAGAGGAGCGCTTGGGGTAATAGATAGTTGGCTCATATTCCTACAGATCAGAGGGGGAGGGGGGAGGGGAAACGACCAAAAATAAACTGTGTGTGGAAGTAACCTCACCCCATTAACTCAGTGAGCGCTGTAGATGAGTCGCGCTAGACATGATAACTTAGACAGCGGTGGCGCTTTGGACCCCCTGCACAAAGAAAACACTTAATTTCACTTAGGGCCTATGTGTTTGTGGATTTAGTTCAGTCCCCTCTTTGACTGATGCAGATGTGAAAACCAGAAGCGCTTGCAGTCTGTGATGCTAGCTAGCCGCTGGCGACCACCTAAGATTTGTGATTTTTGCATGTGGAACCGTGGAGAACAGAAAAGAGTCCCAACAAACTAGGTCACTTTCCTGCGCACGTTGGAGTACGTGTGTTAGCACGTGTGTCTGTGTGTGTTTGGAGACGTGGGTGGCAATGGTAAACATATTTTATGAGATTTTGAATAAGTGAGACACAGCCAGACGTGTTCTGGTCGATGGAATGCTAATAAAGACAGAACGGAACAGTACAGTCATTTGCTGGTTGTAATTTATTAGTAGTTGTAGAGTAATTTAGTCATTTAGAGTATATTACAGGGGAGCTGTGCTTTTGTAATGATGTGTTACCTAGCCCTAGCCATTTTCAATGATGTAAGATGACGAGATATAGGATGACGAGAGCCATACACTTAAGGACACCAATTTTGTTAGAGGCAGTAAATCTAATCATAGTGACAATTGGAGTGGATTTAGACAACAAAATCCACCACACACGGTCTGTTCAGCCAAGAAAAATACATTAACACCCAATCATCTCAAAATATAACTGTGGGCTGGGGATTCATATTAATGGAGAACCTGGAGTTTTTCCTTTCTACTGATAGTTCTAACTCCCCAGAGGCCTTGGAATAAAACTGAATCTGAGCCTCCTTACATGAAACCTCCACGAGGAGTGCTAGAGCAGGAAGTCATTCGTCAGGCGGCCAGACATGCTACTGGCTCGTCCAGACACTGAACTAATCAGGGCACCTTGCCAACCGCCACCTGACGTCATCCCCATGGTTACCGGCTAGAGAACACATCCTGAGCAGCCAAGTTGACCGCCAGAAGCCGCCGTGCCTCAGACCCCCTCTGAGGTTTCCGCCCAAGCAAAACAGCAGTAATATAGTGAGACTATCACCCCGAGACTACTGTCAAAGACCCGATGAAACGCCCACTGTGCTTTTATACCGTCACATGACATGAACAGAGGAATGATCCATCTGAGGCGTAGGAGGAGGACAGGTCACAGACAGGACATGAGCATATTTACTGCTGATTCTCAGGGAGGTTAACCAGATTACTAGTCCTCCTTCAGAGTTTGAGTTTTTTGGGCTTCAGAGTGATGATGGTTCCCTGTTTTTCTTTCACAGTTCACCGGCGCTAGAAGGTGTTTCACAACATTCAAAAACAAAGCCTTCCTTGAAGAGGAAGAGTTTTCCATTTTGGTCCCGCCGTTTACACTTTGACTCATCCTTGGAAACAGCCCCCCCCCCCCCCCCCCCCCCCCCCCCCCAGTGTACGGACCCGTGAGGCACCTTGAAGGCATCTTCACACCTCATGTATCGGTTAGTATAACACGCATGCTATTGAGTGGAACTAATGTACGCGAGCGACGACGCCCTTCATTGTCAGCCAACATGGCCTTTGACGGTGGGAACATGGACATGTAACTGTTTCTCTTGTTGTTTGGGTTTTTTCCATGTGCCGATGTGGGGAAAGAATCAGAAACTGCTGCCAGATGCGCTAAGAAAAATATGCGCAAGTGTGCTGTCGAGCACGTTGGTGAGTGCGTATCGGCCCGGAGTGATGTACGAGGTGTTCTGACCCACTGCATCGCCCCCCCCAATCCCCTCGTGGCTGATCGTTCATTTCTACTTCTTGTCTAATCACATTCACAGCTTGGAATCGGTGCCCTAAGGCGAGGATCTGTGTGTGGGTGTGTGCGTGTTCGTGCGCTTGTGTGAGGGTGTACATGTGTGTGTATATGCGCATGTGTGTGTGTGTGTGTGTGTGTGTGTATGTACGTGTGTGTGTGTGTACGTGTGTGTGTGTGGGTGTTTGCGTGGGTGGGTGGGTGGGTTCCAGAACACTAGACGATTCATACTTGTGTCTGTTTCCTTGCTGCACCTTTACCCTGGCAGGGTTCACCTCTCACCAATGGAAAACATATACTCTTACAGCCAGAGAGCACTTGATTCTCCAAAGAAAACACAACTTTCTAGAGCCACAATGCGCAGGCGTGCGGTCCCAAAGCACCTTAGCCACATGTTGATGTGATGTTCTTATCATCTGCAACTGAACCGTTTCCTTTCACTATCATTGTGCCGCAAGGACCGCAGTCCACCCTGCTGAGAAGTCAAATGACATATAGGTTTTCTCAGCACTTTAATATTTTACAGTTGCTCCAATTTTGATTTTGTGGTTTCATTGTTCTCAGCCTCACATGTAAGTCACTTTGGATAAAAGCGTCTGCTGAAGGACTAGTAAATGTAATGGAATCCTGTTTAGAGTTGTGCTGAATAATAGTTTTTTGGAACGGTGGTGTGTAATAGATCAACTTGAAAGCTAACCCCCTCTTGTACTTGGCCCAGGAGGAAGACAAGAAAAAGGGAGCACAACGGAGGGCAAGACAGCCTGAGACGGCGTGAGAGGGAGAGACTTGTCTTATCTTGTACAACACATTATATTCTGACATGTCATTGATCAGAGCAATAGCGCTACATTGTAAATCAAGGGTCGCTAACGCGTATGGAAAGATACGTCGATGGATTCCGTTTACGAGGTGTGCATCCTCAGACACACACCAAGGTTTTCACTGTTCCGTCCATCCCCATCCAAAACGACATGTATCGTGCTCTCGTCCGGAGCTTCTTCTGCTTGCGTCGGGTGAATTCTTTGTTCCAAGGCGTGGGTGAGACTTTTTCCTGGAACCATCAATCTGCACACGGCATATGGCCCCAGAGAGCACCCAGACAGCACTGGCATGACATCACATTATGGCGGCCGTTCGCAAGAGAGAGACCCAGACGGCTATAACGGAGCGCAACAATAGCATGACATCATGGCTGTCTCCGTGCCCTCGGCGGAGGAAGTAACAGGATAACAGCGAGGAGATCTTTCACAGGAGCTGAACACAAATACCTCAAAACACAGAGGGCCCGTCGCATATCGTAAATACTCCCGGTTTCCTCCTCGCACGCCGCTGTTTAGCTGTCGCACGGTAACCGTAATGGTGTCTGTCTATCCGGCCGTCTGTCTGGGCCAGGCCTGTGACTGAAGCCAGCGGTATGTGCTGCGGTTGTGCATTTCTTTTTTCCTCGTTGAGTATTAGATTTAATAGGAATGTCCTGTGGTGACTTGATCTCTCTTCAATGTTCTGCAGCAGGGCAGCGCTCTACGTGGTCAGACTACTCTGTCACACTGTAATAATAATAATAACCCTAATAATCATAATAATCCTAATTATTATAAAACGTGGTGGGCAAACTTACAAACATGCGCAGGTGTCTGGCGCACACCAGGCCGATGCAGCCATTCTGATCCGGCCCACAGACCACCAGCACCGTCGGCTGTTTCCTCCCCATGGAGCTGAGAGGGTAGGCCTGCGGAGAGGGAGGGGGAGAGAGAGAGAGAGAGAGAGAGAGAGAGAGAGAGAGAGAGAGAGAGAGAGAGAGAGAGAGAGAGAGAGAGGGAGAGAGAGAGAGAGGAGAGAGAGAGAGAGAGAGAGAGAGAGAGAGAGAGAGAGAGAGAGAGAGAGAGAGAGAGAGAGAGAGGAGAGAGAGAGAGAGAGAGAGAGAGGGAGAGAGAGAGAGAGAGAGGGAGAGAGAAAGAGAGGTACTGATGGTGAGATTGTGAACATTATGACTGATAGAGCGAATGGATGGCACATTAATTCAACAAGGCTGTTTGTGAATAGAGGACAACGTGGAAATGGGAGTACAAAGGGGCTAGAAGATGACTGACCAGCTGTCCTAGTATTTGTGGCGTTTATCCCTTACAGTTTTTTGCAAAGGCACTATCTTTAAAACAATTGGCTATTTTTGCATAACTCAACACACTAACCACAAGATCTTATACCAAACCAGCAAAACATTATACATCTACAGTAAACTATTATCACTTCAAACTATACCTCTGAACATTATATGTTTTCTGTCAATACAGTACACATAAAACATAAGTTGAATAAATACACGAAGCACAAACTGATATAACTGATAGTATAAATGGCTTTTGCTTTTTCTGTGTGCAGGGCATAGTATGTTGTACTAAGGTTTTGTCATACATGTAGTAAACACACATACACACAGGTATCCAAATGTGTAAAGTATGGATGTGTCTTCCAAACATAACACACTATCGGTACAAATAAGGGGACAAAGTTGTAAAAATAATCTTAAATTTTCTAACACTCCTCAAACAACAAAAGCGTAGAAGAAAACATATGCGTTATTAAAAAAAAGCTGATCGAACATTTGCAAAATCTTGCCTTCTTTGTGGGTCTGGCCGTTAGACTTCATCCACATCACATGCAATGTTGTCTTGAGCTTCCAGCATGGTAAGTATCGCCGTATCCTGGCCACTCTCCTACCGTTACCATTGGGCAAGGGGGTCAGCACTGCTGCCTCACAGCCAGAACGTTCTTGGTTCGTCTGAATTCAGCAGTTACTGTGTTCTTCACTACCCTTCCTCCTTCTCTTCCCCGTCCTCTTCTTCTCCACCATTTTACTTCTCCTCCTCCTCCTCTTACTTAATAACCTCATCGTCCACCAGTTTCTCCTTGTCCTCCTCTTCTTCCTTCTTGTCCTCCTCTAGTTCTAATACCTCTTAGTATCTGTCCAATATTGGCCTCCATTATGGTACAAACCAAATGTTTACCGATAGCCAATTTATAACGCTTAAGTTCTGATTTGTAAGTGAACTCATTATCTAAAAGTGTTTTCAACATGTGTCAATTTGGAATGGCTATTGGTAAAAAAGTGGAGCAATGTCGAGACCAATGTTTACAGTTTTGCTAGAAGTGTGTTGTTTAATTGCGTGTAAAGCAAAAGAGTGAAAAGCAGTGAATTGTGTTTACAGTTCACAAAAAGTAAGATTAGAAGATTAGAAACTAAGTGTAAAAAATACAAAGTGCATTCAGTTTGGTAAATGCATTGGCTACAAGTGTAAAGACAAGAATCACTGTTAAGCATTTAAGCATTCAGAAAAAACTTTAAGATACTCTCTTTCTCCAGGGGCCATGGCTATCCTCTCTCTCTCTCTCTCTCTCTCTCTCTCTCTCTCTCTCTCTCTCTCTCTCTCTCTCTCTCTCTCTCTCTCGCTCTCTCTCTCTGAGGAAATCATTGTCATTAAAATACAGCTGGCAAAGTGGGGGGAAAATACCAGCGTCTTTACCATGGGATGCTTCCGTACTAGGGCTAGTCTTTCCATCTAAGGTCCAGAAGTAGGTTACTGGCTTCACCTCGCATTATTTGACCCTGTCCGCTTGTAAATCATCTTGCCCTTTTTAAAAGGGTCAGGTATTTGCTGTTGGAGCTGTCAAGCCAATCGGCTACTCTTCCATCACAAACACCTAAATAAAACGTGAATATGTGTGTGTGTGTGGGGGGGGGGGGGGGGGGGGGGGGGGGGTGTGCGTGCGTGTGTATTTGTGTGTGTGTCTGTGATGATTTTGTGTATGGGTCTGAGTGTATATGATGTCTTAGTCTGTGTGTGTGGGTCTGTGTGCGTGTGTTTGTGTGTATGTCTGTGAGGATTTTGTGTATGGGTATGATTGTATATGATGTCTTAGTCTCTGTGTGTGTGTGTGTGTGTGTGTGTGTGTGTGTGTGTCTGTGTCAAGGACGTGTCGAGGGGATGAGTCATATTAATCACTGAAGGGCTTGAAGCAGTAACAGCTCTCCTTCATGCCTTCTGCATGAAGTCTTCCCACCACAAAATAAGTCATTATCAATACTGTAAACATATGTCACTGTTGTTCTGCTCATTTGTTGTCCCGTGATGGGTTGATTGTGGATGATACAATAATGAGAACCAACTCGCACCACTGCATATCCCAGACCTGAGAAGATTAAAATCCGTAATGAAAGCCAGCTACACTGGAGAGCCCAGCCAACGCGGTGTGACTAAACACATAACATTCGATTACCCAGATATCGTCACAGTTGTTAAAGATAATCAGACTACAGCTGGGGAGAGAGAAACACATGAGTCGGGACGTTGGCTCCGATATAAAATAGGAAATCATACAACCAAACAAGAACCCACCTGTCGCGTTTGCCTCTTTATTTTGGCAGTGAGCTAAAGAAAACGGCGGGACCAAAATGTCTATATTTTTCACTTCCACTGGTAGCAGCAGCAGCCTCAGACGGAGAAATAGGCCACTCACATAGAACGAATGGGAGCAACACGACAGAGCTTTAATTAGGGCTATAACGCGTAGAACTGAGAAACACGATCTTCACCGAGACACACTCACCAGGAGGTGGTGGTGACGTTCGGAGTTGTATAACATTGGCCAAAAAGGATATACAGTGGAAAGCTATGTTTAACTCTATGAACTAATTGCAATACCAGCAGAGGCGTTAATGACACTTCCCCAAGTTCCTTTACAGCAACACTCTGCATCTCTGCATGGAAATGGAACCTGCCCATGTGTGTGTGTGTGTGTGTGTGTGTGTGTGTGTGTGTGTGTGTGTGTGTGTGTGTGTGTAGACACAAGGATATGTCTAACACACACACACACACACTCTCACACACACACGCACACACAAGGATATGTCATCAGTGTGTTGGTGTAACAGACTGCACTGACCTGTTTCCAGCTGGGAGAAGCTAACTTTAATTACCTCGGCTCTGCCTTAATGACCAGGTGTCAGCATTAGAAGTGTCAGTCTGCTGTGAATCACAGGTAGTTTCTCTTACAAAATGGATCCAGACAAACTCCAAATAAACCTGTATTCTCTGTGTCAAGAAAATAGTCACAAAATAAAGAATTCATAACAGTGAATTCACTTAAATATGATCTAAATATATCTATATATTCCACAATTACATGCATACACCCACACATAATTATGACTGAATTGATGCTCCATATGGAATCTGTGGATCGGTGATTTAATAAATGTTGCGGTGGATGGACTTTTATTTAAAAGGGGCGCCCATTTTTGGTCATTTCTAACAATGGCATCCCTGGGTGCAGGTCAGACAAATAAAAAACCAATTTGCGTGGTAATGTTTGCTGGTTACAACTTCATTCAAAGTTTTTAAAATGTCACTGTATTCTGATACAAGGTACGTTTTGACTTATTCTAAGGGAACATAGTGCTGGTTTCATTGGTGAGGTACTTGTACAAGCCCTTAAAGACTACATCAGTATGTCTGGTTTGCTGAAATGTCACTGGCGAGGAGGGGTCCAATATTACATATATGACTGAGTGTGCATAAAGAGAGCCATTCACGCAGGACTTTTCTCAATTAAATGGGACTATCTAAGGTCAAGCTAAAATAATTAATACTTTTTTGTATATTTGAATTGACCATTCATTCCATGTAAAATAATCCAATTGAGCTTCATGAATTAATGCAGTTTAATGGCAGTATATTTTAAATAACTAAATTATGAAACTAAAACCTGTTTTCTTCAAAGTGATGTTAAATGTGTATTAAAAACGTTATATTGTGACCATTTTGCAACAAATGTTTTGTCAGCATAATTAATACAATTCCATAGACCTACATTAGATAATTGCATGTCCATATGAGTCTAATGGAAGATGATAAATCTCATGATGTAATCCATGCAAGTCATTTCAAAGCCCCAGTGTTCTGCTCAATGAGCTAATGCAAACAGAATAAAACATACACACACACACACACACACACACACACACACACACACACACAGACACACACACACATACACACAAACAGATGCAAGCATGAGCTATGGATGCTGACGTTTTTGAAAGAACCTGGAATGATTTCTTGCTTGGCGCTCATAATCTATTTTGCAACAGTGTGCCGTAGTGTTCTATCCAGACATTGAGAGATTGAGAGAGAGATACAGAGAGATTGAGAGAGAGAGAGCTGGGGAGAGAGAGAGAGAGGGGGGGGAGAGAGTGTGATAGAGAGAGAGCGAGAGAGAGGGCTGGGGAGAGAAATAGAGAGAGGGGAGAGAGAGAGATAGAGATTGAGAGAGCAGGAGAGAGTGAGAATGAGAGTGAGCGAGAGAGCGAGCGAGCAAGAGAGAGAGAGAGAGCAAGAGAGAGAGATGGAGAGAGAGTGAGCGAGAGAGCGAGCAAGAGAGAGAGAGAGAGCAAGAGAGAGAGATGGAGAGAGAGAGAGAGAGAGAGAGATGGAGAGATCGTGATCGAGAGAGTATGAAAAGGCATATCTGTGCACGTAGACGTGTGTGCGGTGCACCAATGCATGTTTGTGGGGGTATCTGGAAGCCAACCCTTAGACCACCAGTAAAATCACACCGTCTGCTTCCTCTACTGTAATTTCCCCTTAAATAGGGGTGATGTCATGCGGGCAGCCGGTAGCCGGCAGCGTGCTGCTTGGCGGCTTGCGGGTGGCTCTGGCCCGGGGCCAGTCGGGGGCCAGTCAGGGCCAGTCGGGGCCTGAGTGTTTGTCTAGTAACGTTATGCTGTCTGGGACCGGCGCTGCTGCTGCAGGGGCCAGGCTCGGGGCAAGGAGTGGGGGATGAAGATAGCAGGAGAGGAAGAGGGTGTGGCTGGAGGGTTAGTCACACAGAGCAGGTCCTCTCTACTCTATCAATATCACTCCTCCTCTATCCTTTTCCTGCTTCAACCAGTGTTAGGATTGATTTCATTCAGCTTTTCTTTTTCTTTTCTCCCAACCGATCTTTCTCCGCATGGCTGTTTCTGTACGGTTCAGCTTGCCGTCTGCTACCTATCTCCCTTTTTGTTTGTTGATAACTTTAATTAGACACTTCACAGCAGCGGTCATCCATCTGTCTGTATGTCGCTCTGTCTGGCTGTCCTCATCTCACCTTTTTGTATCTTTCCATCTGTCTGTATGTCGCACTGTCTGGCTGTCCTCATCTCACCTTTTTGTATCTTTCCATCTGTCTTTCTCCATTTTTCTGTCGCTCTCCATCATCCTATGACTCCTCCATTAATCTTGTCCATTCCCAGCATCGATGTTCCTGAGAGGAATGCTTCGTGAGGAACAAAACGTTCCAGTGCCTTTGAACCCCAGGAAGCTTTAGATTTGGGCGGAGGTCGAACTGCACGTGATCCTCCGACCAAAGCGCCTCACGTCGGCCACACGTTTAATCCTGACACACTACAGAGTACAGCAGAAGGAACACCACAACCACCAACACTCCCACAACCAGAGCGTGCAGGAGGAGATCTGGCTCCCAGTAAGTGTGCCGTTTAGTGTCGCTGTGCCGTGGAGTGAGTTTAGACGTGCCGTCTGGAACATTTGGTACAGGAGTTCGGAAACCAGTTCCTGAGACAAAACATTGACATTTACCTCGTGCATGAAAATGTTCAGAGGTAAATTGGGCATGCAGGAATGCAATATAACACAGCGTACTGGGAAATTTGGAAGGAAATCGATGAACTTTGCCACACTGAAATCCTGTGCTCTTTCACTAAACTTAGGAACCGAAGGGTTATGGTGTACACATTTTAGTCGTGATCACAGCATAATCACAACAGTACAGAGTAGACTTATGTCAAATGGCAAGTAAAATATACAACAGAACTGACCTGCGTCGATAGAGAAATAAAGCAAGAGGGGGAAAGAACTGTATATAGCCAAACTGTATATAGCTATGCTTACACAGGGAGCAGATGTACTCACACACACACATCCCACGCACACACACACACACACACACACACAGTCCCAAACTTACACAGCCTCACAGTCACACACACATACCACATGCACGCAGTCCACAAACACACACACACACACACACATACACAGTCTCTGCCATGACAGTGGGACATTCTATCGCCGCAATACATTGTTCCAGCTCTTGCTAGGTGGTGCTGCTGGTATTTACCTCTCCAAGGAAAAACAAACTCCAAAACATCATTACTTGAAAGCAAAGCTATAAAAACAAATCACTGTGACTATGGTAAAAATGCTTATGCAGGGGAACACTTACTCAACCCTCTCTCTCTCAGTGTGAAGCTATGATGGAAAGAGAGGGACAGGGTTTAAACCACTGTACCAGCACACTGGGGGATGTGTTGGGGGGCTTTGTGGGAGGCTTGGTGGGTGGATGGGGGTGGGTGGGCACGAAACAGACCTTAGTGATGGCGATGGCACAGGCATGACCCCAGATCTCGATCAGCTGCTGCAGTCCAAACTTGTACTCCTTCAGTAGCTCCGACTCTATGGCATCGGCCTCCACTTTACTGTGGGAGAGAGAGAGAGATAGAGAGAGAGAGAGTAAGTGAGACAGAGAGTAAGAGAGAGTGTCATCTATTGATTCAGGGGTTGTATTGCACAATGTGTTGACCAGGAAGTCAATCATCAGATGACGAGTCAAAGATACAGTAAGTAAGAAGCAGTTGGTGCACTGTTGCCACCATGTACACACACTCTCTCTCTCTCTCTCTCTCTCTCTCTCTCTCTCTCTCTCTCTCTCTCTCTCTCTCTTCTCTCTCTCTCTCTCTCTCTCTCTCTCTCTCTCTCTCTCTCTCTCTCTCTCTCTCTCTCTCTCTCTCTCTCCCCCCTTCATGGCACACCCTCTGATACTCAACCCTGCTATTATCTTTCATTATCGGAGGGGCTGATCGCTGTCATCTGCCCGGTCGCCTGACGTCGTGGTGCGAGCACGACGGGGGAAATGCCAGAGGGCTGTGATCGGTGAAGTGTTTTGAAGAGCACAGTGCACTACCATGTATAAACACTACAGTTCATTCCCCCTTTTACAGTGATCCTCATTACTAATGTCTTCATTAGGTTCACCAGTGCCGTCATCACGTCATACATTAGAGTTAGCTGTAGTCATTTAGCGGACGCAAAGGGACGTTTTAGTTGAGGTGACGCTCCATCACTGTCAAATCGTATAACCTGCTTGGATTAATGGGTTGAACTATGGCGTCTGTAATGTGCTGTGAGTTTCCAAATGTAACCAGATATAAGCGCAGGATAAATGTAGGAAATAGTAAGCATTCATTCGTAATACGAGTGCTAAAAAGAACTAAGTAAGGTTCAACAAAAAACAACAATAATAGCAAACCAAATGCTCAAGAATGAGGAGTAAAGTATAGATGTTAAGGTGTTATCATAGCCATATCATTGCAACACAGTGGGTTGGACAGGTTTTAAGAATATTGCAACGCTGGAGAATGCTAGGAGCCCCCAAGGTACAGTGTTTAGAGGCTACATTATATTTTATATATGCCATACATTTTGAAAGTGACATTTAGAGGTATTTGGAGGAGAAATACACCACTAATACAGCAACAACACACATATGGTTGTGAGGTCTTCTGTGAAGTATTTAAACGTTTGAAAATAAAAAACATGTGTCAGGGTTCAGGTCTTCCCTCTTTAAACTGTTTTAAGAGTCTTGAGGATCCGTGGTGTTTAAACAAGTTACATGCATCACTTTATGTGCATGGCATGTGCATGTAGGGGGGTTGTGGGGTGGTTGTGTGTATGTATGTGTGTGTGTGTGTGTGTGTGTGTGTGTGTGTATGTGTGTGTGTGTGTGTGTGGTGGTTGTATGTGTGGGTGTGTGTATGTTTGTGTATGTGTGTGTGTATGCATTGGTGGTTATGTGTGTGTGTGTGTGTGTGTGTGTGTTGGTTGTATGTGTGTATGTGTTTGAGTGTGTGTGTGTGCGCACGCCTGGTTGCATGCGTGTGTGTGTGTTTGTGTGTTGGGAGTGAGCTCCACACAGACTGTATTACACTAGAGACCCCTGGTGGAGCAGTCAGTACAACAGCTCAAGCTAGCTTACAGGTCAGCTGCAGACAACAGGGCTCAAACCCAGAACCTTTTAGAATCTTACATGGTAATTTAAATATATCGTAGAAACATCAACTACGGCTGGGGGGCTGGGTTTTAGTCACATTAAATCCAACCCAGGTATTGATACCTCTTTCAAAGACAAAGACAGACCCATTGTAGTTACATTTCTTTTAACAATGACGCATTTGATGTATCATCGAGAAGTTTTGTATTTTGTACATACAAAAATTAGTGTCATTTTTATTAATCAACACTGGGAAATGAGATTGACAGCAGGGCACAAAAAATTTAACAGAACAAAATACTATCAGTGCTTCCTGTCACTCCTCATTGTGTGTTGAGGAATTACAACATGAATTGACTCGGGGAGAGAGAGAGTATGTGTGTGTGTGTGTGTGTGTGTGTGTGTGTGTGTGTGTGTGTGTGTGTGTGTGTGTGTGTGTGTGTGTGTGTGTGTGTGTGTGTGTGTGTGTGTGTGTGTGTGTGTGTGTGAGTATGTCTGTGTGTCTGTGTGTTTATGTAATGGTGTGTGTGTGTGTATGCCGTGTGTGTACGCCGTGTGTGTGAGAGACTGTGTGTATGTGTGCATATATGCCCTTTTGCTACAAACCCATGTGACTGGTCATCAGTGTTTACAAAGACGACCATGTGACTAACGATGGTTGTTTGTGTTGCATTCACCATGAAACAATCAATGGCAGCTACGAATAATGCATATATATATATATATATATATATATATATATATACGTATATTCATTATATATATATATATATATATATATATATATATATATATATGCGTAATGGTCTTCATAATGCCTCATGGGAGTTTTTGTTAGCGATACTCCACCATATTTAGAGGATTCAAGAGAGGATTCTAAACCAACGTCAATATACCAAAACCTAGGCAAATGACAACTTTGCTTTGCCACGTCTCTCATGAGAAACGCTGTTGCAGATTCAAACACAACAATGACTTCCCATAGTGACCAATCATGTCACGATTAATTACAAAACAATGACCAAAACACAATTTGTACCAACACCAACACAATGCCTAGCATCCCAATGCTCCTAGGCTTCCAAAACGGAGGCGGTCATTGAGATGTGACGTGGCGAAGTACATGCCATATACATTATATACATTATGTATGACATGTGCACTTGAGCTCCCAAAGCTCCGGTGTATTGGTATACGGGGCCTCCACCGCTGGCATTTACCTGTCCCAGTGCAGCCCAGCAGCTGTCAGTCTCACTGTGTTCCTCAGGGAGGCTTCCTCACTCGCTGTGACCAAATGATCTTTGCAAAGTTCACCTCGGTCCACGGGGCTTCACCATCGCGCACGCGCACACACCACCACCACCACCACCACCAGCACTGGTGAGCTCTTCTTGAGCTGCATATATTCTAGCCTTTTGTATTTATTTATTTGTTTGTTTGGACCTGGTCCTGTTAAAAAACGCCAGGGGGAAGATCTCACTCCATGGAAGAAGGTAGTGTGTGTGTGTGTGTGTGTGTGTGTGTGTGTGTGTGTGTGTGTGTGTGTGTGTGTGTGTGTGTGTGTGTGTGTGTGTGTGTGTGTGTGCTTTTGTGCGTGTGTGTGTGTGTGTGTGTGTGTGTGTGGAGGGGGGAGGGGGGTGATGAGTGGATATTACTCAGTTTGTTGGCCCATTAGTATTGATCTGTAGCCGGTCTCCTGCAGCCAAACAGCTGTTAACAAGACGTAGAGAAGCTTTGCCACTAGAGGGCAGCCCTGAGTATTTTTAAAACAGCAGCTCGGGGAACTGAAACATCTCGAGACCAAAGTTCCGACAGTCTCCATCCATCTTATTCATGATGTTTAAAACGTGTTTTACAAATCAAAACAGTCCATTCGCATGCATGAAATCCCAACAGCAAGGCCATGCCAGCGCTTCAGCTCAATATTCGAGCCGAAAAACGTCAGCCAATAGAGGTTCAGATCCTCTCAGTCTGCCAATCGCACGCCCAGCGATGAAACAATGACATAGTTGTCAATCATTTTCCCTCAAGAGGGATAGTTTCTCCATGCTGTATTGGAAAATCCTCCTTTACCCACCCACCCACCCCTCCTCGCCCCAGGGTGCCCCACCATCAGCTCAGCTTTGATCGCATTGTCCTTAATTGTAAAGTCCCTACATATGGATTTTACAACTCCGCTGTATCTCAGAATAGTGCATGCAGATGTAGTCACAAACAGGCTCGTACACACACACACACACACACACACACACACACACACACACGCTCACACACATACACTTGCATGCCCGCACACAAACATCGAGATCATAAAATCTTTCCCATTTACCATCAAACACGCGCACACACGAGCATGTGCCACATACATACACACAAAGGTATTCAGATACACACACACACACACACACACACACACACACACACACACACACACACACACACACACACACAGGGGAAAGTTCAGACCATTGCCTCCCACCACGCTGACTCTGATGTGATCTGTGCGTTACAGATAAGGGCGTATATGAAATTAACCCGATCCCTGAAACAAGCCCCAGGCAGAGTTGATCTAATTTCACCTTTCGGGGAACAAAATGAACTGTTAATTACACATTTCAACTGACATCCCTGCCTCCCTCCTTATCTCCTTCCTGTCCCTTTCTGTCTTCCTTTATTCTGTTCATCCTTTCCTGATTCTATCCGTTTAAAGTGTTTGTGACAAAAAAAAAAAAACGGCTGCAACAGGAGGGCAACAGTTTGTGTTGACTGGGTTATTTCAGGAGCGGACAAATGACAGGAGAAATTACAGAGCTTCCACCGCTTCCTAGTTCCACTTCATTATTATAGAACATGTTCTGTGTGTGTGTGTGTGTGTCTCCCTCACTCTCTCTCTCTCTCTCTCTCTCACTCTCTCTCTCACTCCTTCTCCCTCTCTCACTCTCTCTCTCAATCCGTCTCTCTCACTCTCACTTTCTCTCTCACTCACCCACCCCCTGTTCTGATACAGCATTAATAGGCTATAAAACGAGAGCTACATATGCCTTTCTTCGGATGTACAACATATTGTGGCACGCAACAAAGCGGTGAGACATTCCACCTCACAGGCGTGAGAAAGGCCTACCACCCACGACACCCTCTGTCGGTTCCGCCACTGAACACAAGCTTACATTTTTGTGTCCGCCTTCGCGTTGTCAAACCGAGGTGTGTTCCCCTGCATAGCCTACACACGGCAATGACAGAAGCTACACGTGACCGGTAACTGCAACAGCCTTGGATAGCCATAGGTTACTATAGCCTCCTTAGATGTGTAAATCACAGTTACCATCGGAGTGAGGAATGAATGCACCTTTGCCTCTCGCCGTAGGCTAACACCTGAATTGCATCGCCCTGCATCGATCTCTATCACTTTGGGGCTAGTGCATCATCGCTTTTGATGTCCGCTTTGATCCACCGATCGCCTTGGTTATCTATGCAGTTAACCCCTCGTTGACTTTTATGGTCCATCTCTACCTAGTGCTTCCTGTGTTGTTTCCTCTCCCATCTGCACTCCGTAAGAGAGATCTAGAGGGAGAGAAGATAAGGGGAGAGAGAGCAAGAGACAAACAGGGTCGGAGTGAGAGAGCACTTTCTGTGATAAGCTCCACTGTATGACTTAAATGTCTTATGCAGCCAATTTGAATATCTACTCATGGCTGTCAAAATGGGTTGCACCAGTAAGGTTTGAACAAATGTAAGATTAGAGACAATCAGAGTTTAGTTTCATTCAATCATGAACAAATCCAAATTTAAAACAAATCTGAGATGTGTTGCACCACTTACATTTCATTATCGATTGGTAAATCTCAGTTTTGCAATTTAAACCCATATTTAAATATACATGCAAGGATTAATAGCTAAACCTATATTTAATCCAGGTTCAAATTGTATCTAGGTTGATGGAACCCACCAATAGTGTACTGGCAACTAGTTAGTATTTGTATCCATGTGGGTTCTCTTAAATGCTTGTGTGAGCCCCATCATTGAGTAAGTGGGCTAGTTAGACGTAACCCCCATTCAGTAAGCCTGCAATCTTGGAAAACCTTCAATCACTAGTCAAGCCCCCTAGTTGAGAGACCCCATGCTAGGCTCATGGGGTCTCTCAACACCCACCCAAGATGTATAGTTTAAGAATAGCAGAACTCATGCACTCATGCATGTGTGTGTGTGTGTGTGTGTGTGTGTGTGTGTGTGTGTGTGTGTGTGTGTGTGAGCGTGTGTGCCCATCCCTTATGAGGACTGCTGTGTGGGGACATTAGGGGGACTCTCACACATGAGGTGAACCTGCTGCTTGCAGCCTCAGCTGGCAGATAGTGGCTAGCTGCTCCATAGATAGCAGCGAGCGGCTAGGTGCTCCGTATAGACAGCGGCTATCGGTTCTAAACGATCTCTCTCTTGCAGCCCTGCAAGAGCCCAGTGTCCCCACTGACCTCATCTAATTACCTGAGATGACTCACCTTGGCTCATATCGCCCCATGAATGATCGAAGATTTCACAATCCAATTCCATGGTCGTGTGTGTGTTTATGTGTGCATGTGCGCGTGAGTGAGTGAGTGTGATTGTTTGAGCACGTGTGCCGTATTCTCATGACAATCAATCAATCAACACATTAGCAATGATTTTTAACATTCATTTTTAACCGTTCCTATTGCCTTTCTCATAAAGATGGTGCTGATAGCGTCCCATTGGTGGTTCATAGCCGTCTATCTAGGGTGCCCTGCCTGGTAATAGTATTACTCTAAACATAATGCTGGACCACAGTCATTATGGCTCAGTGATTTGCCCTCTGGAACAGGACTGCATAATATATAAGCCTAAAATGTCCTTCTACTAAAACCAGCTTGAGTACTTTTCTACACACAGAAGTCAGCACAATAATGGGCATATATATACATATATATATATATATATATACATATATATATATATATGTAAATACAGGCTTAGCCAGAAGTGTGAATTGTTGGCCTAAATACTAATCTAAGATTTTATTTTAATTTTTTATGCTGTAAAGACAAAAGCTGATACAATAGCAACCTCAATAACGTAGTACCTCTCTTGAGAGAAATGAATGCGTCAATCGTTTGCACTCGTTAAAATATAATCAATTAAAGATTAGATTAATAGTCATCCCCTGTTATCCCCTACAGCTACCCTGGGAATAAGGAATAATTTATTTCTCCTGAAGCGGTTTTCTCCCACACTATGAATCCCATTGAATATATCTTTAAACCGGTGCATGATTTTACTTCCTGCATGGTTGACTGTGGTCCTGCTTAAATCCATCAAGAATTAATAAATTCACAATTAACATATATTTCATACTAGACAGACCTACATACTAATTTGTCCATGCACGTTTGATTGCAATTAAAAGTGGTCTGTTTACAAATGAGATGGGAAAATCTAGGAAGCCACTGAGTTATCTGTATTGTATCTATATTGAACTACTGCAATACCATACATGCACACACACTCAAACGCACACATGCACGTGCGGCACTGATGCACACATGCGCATGCGTACACACATACACACACACACGCGCTCGCACACACACACATTAGGGCACACACATACACATGGGTGGGACATTAGTTCAGGAGTTAAAGCGGGTGGACTGGCAATCGGCTGGCAAAAATCGGAAGATTGCTAGTTCGAGCCCCGACTTCAACCTATGTCGAGGTGTCCTTGAGCAAGACACTTAACCCCAACCGCTCCCCGGGCGCTGTGATTGGCTGCCCACTGCTCCCTTGAGGGATGGGTTAAATGTAGAGGAATAATTTCACTATATGTATGTGTATGTGACAATAAAAGCACCTTTACCTTACTTACACAACTACATCTGTGTATGTGTGCACTCATACCTACATCTGTGTATGTGTGCAGTCACACTTTTGCCTGCAAACACACACACAGACATACACACTCTGCTTCCTTGAATTTTGATATATATATATATATTCATATATTTGTACAGGTTTAACTGGCCTATAATTTATAACTGGTGTACAGCTCGCTTCATTCACCCCCCCCCCCCCCCCCCCCCCTCCCCCCCCCAGGGCCAGGTGACAGCAACCTACTAATAGCCGTGTGTGTTGTCATATCCCATTTGTTTCCTGTGCCCTGTACTCCAGGTATATGGCCCGCGGAAACAGGAAGCCAGACGTAATTTGAAAGGAGCCATTGGCCTGGACATCACAGAATGATGGGTGAATAAAATAATGGAAGAGCTGCAGGCTACGATATATATATATATATATATACAGGGTTTTCATTGGCCCATGTGACTTCCATAAGATGACATCACTGCCGCTTGTGTTCCCTATTTCAGAGCTTATGTCCAACTCACAAGACATCCATCCAATCTTTAATGGCTCAAAAGTGTTGGTTTTTTATCTAAGACTTGTAAGCTTGTCAATATATCCAGCACCAACAGAGGGACTGGTGTTTTGCTGTTTGTATTCCCTTGAGCAAAGCACTACATCTGAAACCTCTTCAGATGTAGTAAGCGGGATTCACAATCACACTACAGTTGGACCTGCTGGTTCCCCCCACCCCCCTCCCCCCATGTGAGACTTTGTGAAATAAGACTGGACATACTGATGAAAAACCTTGCCATGGTGAAAAATATAAAATGTTTGAGCATACTTCGACTGTCTATGGGTTCTCCTCCTCCACACTCAGCTCCACCTCTCTGCTCCAGCTCCTCTCTTTTCAAAACCCCACCATTCCATTCTTCCTCCTACCTGCGTTAGATCCCGCGAAGCGCTATCAGCATGTTCTGTTCTACATGCACTCTCAGTGAACCAAACATAATGTAAGTAAGCTACTCATCAGTAGGCCTGCCCACATGTGTGTGTGTGTGTGTGTGTGTGTGTGTGTGTGTGTGTGTGTGTGTGTGTGACAGACAGCTGCTTTGATTCCTCAGCTGAAGTACTGTTCACTTGACCCCTGGATAAGTCATCAGACCTTTGCTACCATATTTTGCATGCTTTATGAAAAATGAGCGCAACCTTTGTGGAATGTTACATTGTGATGAAAAACGGATTAATAAAAAAGCGTAGCTGCTGACTCTTGTTCTATTTTAAGGTCAGTTTGAATCGTTGTTTAGTTAGGTCTGGCACTCAGACGAAGTAAATCTATCTTTATGGGCGAGCAATAAAAGGGAAGAACAAAAGACTGGGAGCCTGAAAAGACTGGGAAATGACGAGAGGCAGGGTTGCATCGCCATGGCAACATAAAAATAAGGAGGAAAAAAGAGAGAGAGAAAGAAAGAGAGAGAGAAAGAAAGAGAGAGAGAAAGAAAGAGAGAAAGAGAGACAGCGAGAGAGAGGGGTGGAGATTTAAGGGAAAGGAAAAACAAGAAACGAGGGAAGAGGTGGTGGTGGTGGGTGGGGGGGGGTGCAGGAGAGGAAAGTGACACAACACACCCATCATGCTTAATTAACACCTCTGCCTTCAGCGTGGAAACAGACTCGCATCGCACTAATAAAAGCCTGTCATTAAGAAAATACCTTCTTCAAGGGCTGTCCTTCTCCGTGCTAGCTTGCTTCCAGGTCTCCGCCCTCACATAATGCTATGCTTTAGTATGCCTGCAAGGCACTTACCTCCTGATCTGTATGGGCATCTTATCATTATGTGCTCACGAGGCCAATGTTGAATAGAGACTGTGTACATGTAAAAATAAAAATAAATAAACTGGAAGCAAGGAGTTCTGTTCCATTTGTTGTCTTTGTCTTTAGCCCCTGTATTGCCATTCAGGCTTGGCTTTACTTAGCCTTTCGATTCCTGTCCAGTAAGCTTAGTTATGAGTCATGAGGCTACATGAGGGGGACACAATATGCAATGGAGCAAATAATTGCATCGTGGTCGCATTAGGGTGACATGAAGTCTAGTCAGTCTGAAACTTGAACGTGTTGTGAGTATTTTCCCTCCCACTGTGTAGATTTAAAAGGGGTTTCTGTAAGGAAAATCCATTAGCGCTCATTTACATTTTTACCCCTGTGCATGTACCATGATGTGTATCCACTAATACAATTAATGTGACTCACTAGCGTTTGAACCCATGAGGGAGGACTCACCACGTATGGCC
The DNA here is from genome assembly GCA_026745465.1 of Lota lota. NCBI lineage: Eukaryota > Metazoa > Chordata > Actinopteri > Gadiformes > Lotidae > Lota > Lota lota. The sequence goes on along the minus strand of JACYXH010000685.1, from coordinate 2,235,585 downwards.
AAGAAACACATCCAGAATGGTTGACCTTCAATTGTAAAGCAGTACAAATTTTCTTGAATCCCTGTCACTTTGAGTGCTGATGATGATTTATATTAGCCTCAGTAACAATTGGCATCCAATAATACATTTGAGTTAAACCCTTGATGGTGGACAAAATTGACGCTGGCATAGAAATAACATGAGGGAGTCCACGGAAATGGGCCAGAATATTCCAATTAAAGGATGGATCGATTTCTTTATCTAAAGTCTTCATTTTGTTTTAACTTGACGACAAACATACAGATCGATCGGTAACGTCAGTCAACATATCTTCCAAATGGGTTGCGGTCCACAAAACCAAGCTTATGTCGAGGCAGATAATATCTTTAAAACACATATTATTGTTATGTCACTGAACTATACATTATATGACAATACTGAGGGACATCCTGCTCCTGAGCCCTACTCGTATCCCGGTTGAAATTGCTCATATTGCATTTTGTGTATTTATGTATTTATGTATGTATTTGTGTATGTAGATATATGTGTCACAATGTGTGATGTTATCAGACTGATTGTGTGGCCCTAGGCAATTTCCATCTCCTACTGCGGGAGAAAAATATATCCCAGTCTACACAGCCCTGATGATCACGTCAATGTCTCTTATCGAGCGGCAGCAGCAGCCCAACGAAAGGCTCCACATCCAACCTCCACTGTGGTAGTCTTCAGAGGTTGCTGCCTAACACAGACCAGCACTGAGTTAACCTCGGAACACCTCGGAAATATGCACATCGGCGGTCTGCCAATGTCAGGAAAAGGGCAGTCTGTAATGGCACAGTCCAACATCCTTGCTCACATTTTTTTTTTTGTGTTTGTGATCGTGCACACTTGTGTGTTTGTGTGTGTGTGTGTGGTTTTTGTTTTTGGACCCCCTAGTGAATTCCATCTTTCGTGGTTGACCACTTTTACACCTCCCCTGATGTCTTCACTACTTCGTCTAAATGGTACAGCCTAAGAAAACACTCACAATACACACACACACACACACACACACACACACAAACACATGCACACAGACAAACACACACACACGCGCACTTGCGTACGCACGGGCACACACACACACACATACACTCATCCTAACCATTCCTTTCTATAAACTGGAGAGCCGTACGAGGAGATCAAGGCTGATCAAGCGAAGCCAGATGGAACCTGCCTGTTTCTGCAGGAGAAAAGTGATCCGAGAGAGAGAGAGAGAGCAAGAGAGAGAGAGAGAGAGAGAGAGAGAGAGAGAGAGAGAGAGAGAGAGAGAGAGAGAGAGAGAGAGAGAGAGAGAGAGAGAGAGAGAGAGAGAGAGAGAGAGAGAGAAAGAGAGAGAGAGAGAGAGAGAGATGGGGAGAGGTTATTATTCCTGCCCATCCCCGCGGGTGCCCATGTGCTCTGATGGCATTTCAAAAGACGAGAGATAAGACGTACAAGGCACCATAGGAGAATAACAAGGGGCTATAAACGGCTGTTTTCTGAAGCTGCTCTCCTTGCTGCTGCAGGGGTTCACTTGTTATGAGGGCCGTGGGAGGCCTCGTCTCCCACAACACTTGGTCCCAGAGGTCCTCAACGCTGGTACACAAGGGCATGCAGTTCTAATTGCCAGATTTGATATGTCCTCCACCCTCTCACCCTAAAATTCAGCGTCTGTCCATGGAGGTTATCCCTTCACTGTGGCTCTGTTTGCAAGAGCCACAGTGGAAAGAATTTGAAAGAATCTGTCTCATGGATTTTTAATTCAGACAGATTGGATGGCCTGAGATTTAATACCTGCTAAAGCAGGCATTTGGTTTTCAGTGGGCTGTGAAAGTGTGTTGAACATTAGTTACAAGAACTATGCAAGTTATGTGCTTCGTTTTGGAAGCAACGAGTGACTCTGGGTAGATCTGGATGATCTTGTACACGGAACATCCCAGTAGCTTCAGTCTGTCTCCATCACACTGCCTGGGGTGCGAGGTTGGAGCAGATTGCAAGGACTTTAGAGCTTTTTATTATCTTAATGAAAATGATTTAACGCCTCGCAGCATTATGGGTCTGTGCTCTCTAATTAAGTTCTCAAAAAACGGGGGGAATCCTGGCGTGACAAGAATTCCTGTTTCTACTGAAAGATCAGGGATTTGAATTTAAACATTTTACAAGGTTACATGAATGGTATGAAGGGTACATGAATTCAAATTAGTTAATGCAGTAAAAAGTATTATTATGTAGCATAAGCATAGGGGTTAATGATCGGGTTAGTGGGTTGGGTTAGGGTTAACCATAACCACCTGTATATAAATTAATACTTTATTTAACATGAACACCATTAGTAAATATGAACACCATTAGTAATGGATTACTAGACATTTACTGTTTGTTAGTTAACGCTTATTACTGCATTAACTAATGTTAATTAATGTACCCTTAATGTAAAGTGTTTCTCTGTATGTACACAGTATCTAACTGCAGTTCTAGTGTGTGTGCATACTTGACTTGTCTTGTTTTTCTAGCTGATTGCATGATATTATGTGTGAATGGTCAGTATCAGGGAACAAGGGGTGGTCAGCTGGTCAGTGACATATGGCCCACCTATAGCCAATCAGGCACCAGACCAAAACTCCCACGCATCCCCCTTCAGTGGTGCCGGCGTGCATGTGGCGAGCACGTGACAAACATTCATCCACACAGACCCCATGCATGCACATGCACACAAACACACACTTACACACAGACACACAAACACACACATACACACAAAAAACATGCATACACTCCAGGTGCATGCCAGCTGACACACACCCAACTGTATGTGTGTGTGTGTGTGTGTATGTGTGTGTGTGTGTGTGTGTGTGTGTGTGTGTGTGTGTGTATAATTGATGAGACGAGCGGTTGGGGGGACAATAAGGCTGGCCAGGGACCCCTCAGCGCATCTAAACTGGCATTCACCCGACCTTTCACAGCTGCTGCAGTGCGTGTCCGCATGCATGCATGTTAATGTCTGTGTGCATGTGACTATGTGGATGAAATGTGATTGTATACTATTGTGCACTGTGACAGATGCAAATGTGTTTGGGCATGGAAGTTTGTGTTTGGGTACGTATGTGTGTATATATACGTATATGTACTGTATATGTGTGTGTTTGTGTGTGTGTGTGTGTGTGTGTGTGTGTGTGTGTGTGTGTGTGTGTGTGTGTGTGGAGGGGGGGCGGTATGTGTGTGTATATCTATGTTTGTGCATATGATTTTTAGATAGCTGTTGGCACCAGCTATCTAAGAGACGTGGGCGTCAGTTGCAAAGAGAGCAAGGCTGGCAGGTGATATTAATGAGTGTGAGAGAGAGGATTCTCTGACGACCAATACTACAAGAACAGTGTGGATGGGAACAAAAATTACAGTTGGTTAAGGGGGGAAGAGAGCCAGAGAGAGAGAGAGGAGAGAGAAAGAGAGAGAGAGCGAGAGAGAGAGAGCAAGAGAGAGGGAGAAAGAGAAGAGTACTTTAGAGAGGCGTCTCTGATAAGCTGGCAAGAATTCTAATTCCGAGTCACTCGAGTCTTACATTGACTTATTAATACATTGAGTTAAATAAACAAAATAACCCAACTACAGTTAGGAAGGCGGCTCAGACTCAGTAGGTGCAGTTAGCTCTCGGCATCCCCCTCCATGGGGGGAGAGAGGACTTGGTGGTGTGCTAAAGGTTCATTTGGTTAACCTTTATCTTGGGCTAACAGTGACTTTTACATACCACTGCTTCTTCTTCTACTAGCCGCTAACAGCCCTGACTGTTGTGCGGGGGCCCGTGTGCCACACCCAGAACACACATCTGCCACTTCTCATACATTTAGAAGTAAATGTCAAATGCCAAGGGATTTTGACAGAAAAGCATGATTTGTGCGTGTGTGTATGTGTGTGTGTATGTGTGTGTGAGTTTGTATATGTATGTGTGTGTATGTGTGTGTGTGAGTGTGTCTGTGTGTGCATGGCATCGTCGTCGTGAGTCTTCCTGACCGCACAGGCACGTGTCTAATAAAAACAGGATGCCACCGAGAGACAGAGACAGAGAGAGAGAGAGAGAGAGAGAGAGAGAGAGAGAGAGAGAGAGAGAGAGAGAGAGAGAGAGAGAGACACACACACACACACACACACACAGAAAATGAGAGAGAAAGAGCCTGTCACCTTAACTGTGACAGCTTTGCACAGCAGCAAGCAAACACTGCAAATAGCTTGGTTCATCCCCCCTTCCAGATGTCCTCCGCGGCTCAGGTCATTACACCTGCAGGCACCTGCTAACATTTACACTAGCAGCTGTACCAGAGGCTCCCTTGGCTGAGCCTGAGTTCTAATTCATGGTTGACGTACACAAAGTTGAGATAGGTTGCTGAACCTCCCAATATTTAGTCCATGTTATGGTTATGTAAAACTAAATTGTACTCCAATAAAGAAAAAGAAAAAATTATATATACATATGAATATATATATATATATTCATATGTATACATATATACATATGAATATATATATATATATATATATTCATATGTATACATATATACATATGAATATATATATATATATATATATATATATATATATATATATATATATATTCATATGTATATATAATTTTTTCTTTATATATATATATAATGTAATGTATAATGTATAAATTTCATGGCGGTGCCCGAGGAAATTGTAGCAATTATCAGAAATAGTCTGAATAACGGCGTTAAACGATTACAGGAATCGGCACGGAAGGCTTTTCTCAGATAGCAATAGGTTGTTGCTTTACTTTGAACCGGATTCGGCAAGAGCAAAGAGAGCACGAACGTCACTGATTGGCTGGAGTTCTTCGACGTTCAGTTAAAAACTGGGTCAGTGAGCTTTCTCAAACAACCACCCATTCAACCAGAGGCCGCTGGTCTGCTGTGCCCATCAGACACGTTGGCAACTTAGACTCTTTGGTTGTACAGATAACTGCTATAATCTAGAGAAAATATGAATAATTGAATATACAATGACATGCATCATAATCATATGATGGCTTTATTTATTTTTCTGTTGGCCATAGACTCGATATGAATGTTTGCTCTCAGCTTAAGTCTGATGCTTCATCATTTATTGTAATAGTCTCCATTAGGGGAGATTCTTTTTCCCCACATAGTCGACTGGGGTTTCAAAACATTGGATCCTTGAGTTGCAACACTGTCTATACACAACTACTGAAATTTAAATGACTGACGGATCTTATTCCCGAACATATTATTACATTATTATTGCTAAACTATATAGCATGATTGTTAACTGTGGTATTGAAGAAGCAATTTCATCAGGTCTTGATAGGGCAGCATTAGCCCCCTTAATAGCCTCCAGTCTGCGTCCTAATTAACTAATACCGACGCAGGGAGAGAGACAGGGAGAAAGAGAGAGAGAGAGAGAGAGAGAGAGAGAGAGAGAGAGAGAGAGAGAGAGAGAGAGAGAGAGAGAGAGCGAGACAGAAATTAAATGATGATTACAAAGTACATAATTAAAGTAAATTCCCACTTTTAGGTTATAACAATGCACATGTGTGCGCACACACACATACACTATTATATAAACCTTTTTTTATATTACAAATTTGCCCTCATGCAAAGTTCTTATATTATAAACTGCAGAAGTTCATATCCGTATCTTAGCAGCATTACATAACATCGGTGTTGGCAACGTTGTCACAATTCATTCTCATTAGTTCCTGGTAACCATTGGAGACCACTCGGGCATTCTATTATCTGATTATGGTCTAGCGGGGAAACGGAGAGGGGAGAGATGGTGTAGCGCATATAATAGATTTATTTCTGGCACTATATTAAATTTCAGATGTTCTCTTTTTTTGTTGCTTCTGGATTCTGACTCATTTACATCTTTCTTCTCAGCCCTCTCCTCTCCCCCAGTGGCCGCCCTCGCTCTTCTTCCGAGGGGGTAATCGGCGGCTGTCTTTTCTCGACCGACATGCTGACCAACATGCCTGCATATCCAACCAGGTGGGATCTCTCTCTCTCTCTCTCTCTCTCTCTCTCTCTCTCTCTCTCTCTCTCTCTCTCTCTCTCTCTCTCTCTCTCTCTCTCTCTCTCTCTCTCTCTCTCTCTCTCTCTCTCTCTCTCTCTCTCTATATATATATATATATATATATAAATACTCTATCCCTACCTCCATCGGTGTACAACAATTATTGATGGTTAGATACCCAGTAGTGGGTCCAGCCTAGATAACAGTCAATCAAGGCGATGGATCCTCACGGCATAGGTAATCACATTACACGCAAAGTGTCGGCTTCATGTGCTGATGGATTATAAAGCGAATGTTTTTGCCCTCTCTGTGTTATTTTATTACTTTTTTGGAGCATCATAGCACATTGCAGACCCTGGTGAAAATCTAGAGACGACGCCCTGCTATTGTTTCGAAAAACTGATTAAATAAAAAAATTATGTTGCCCGGCAACAAGATAGAACCAATGTTGTTCTTGGGGAAATGAAATGAAAATGAAAATGAAAATGAAATTAAGCTATATCAGAAGGTTATTTCTATAGTTAGCATCCAACAATATTCCATTATTCCCCCAACCAAACAAAACAGCGGGACAATCAGGGCTGAGCAGTGTGAGACACTTAGCCCAATCCTCAGATGCCTGACTGTCTCTTGTGGCACATACGCCTCCACCCCCACACACACGCAGATACACACACACACACACACGCAGATACACACACACACACACACACGCAGATACACACACACACACAAAAATGCCAAGTGCAGAATTTAATAGTAATTATATTAATAGTAATACATCTCTATGCTCCAGTTCCATCTCACTCACTCACTCACTTTGCAGGAAAGACAAAAGTAAATTACTCAACTACCAAGGACAACGATTTGATGAATGCAGTTAAACAGTCAGTCAGTAACACACTCCATGACACATTCCATACATATTCATGGGGCTTGTGATTATATGAATACATTTAGGTTTGCCTTAAATAAGTGGAACATTCCCCCCATAGCCCTGCATCAAATCTGCGGTTTCTATGGCGACATCCTCCGTATGAACCTGCAGCTTGACAGGTGAGAAGAGATTCTAGGAAGATGATACTGTAAGGGAATCATTAGGGAACTGACCGCCTCCCCTTCCACCTGCCCCCACATGCACGCACGCACACACACACACACACACACACACACACACACACACACTCATGCACACACAAACACACACACACACACCATCCCTGTTCTTTCTCATGATGGCAGTTCCCCCTCTCTACATTTTTCCACTGTTCCTATTCCGTCATCCTGACGTCCTTATTCTTGAAAGTTGGTCCAAACCTGGAAGTTATGTACCCCCCCCCCCCCCCCCACACACACCACCACCGAGACCTAGACCACCTGATCTACGTTATGTCCTCAAAAGAACACCGTCTTCGTGTTACACAGTAAGTACAATGGCATCCTAAGGTGTGAACAATGGCATACCAGTATCTCTTAGCGATGGTGTAAAATAAAACCTTTTGTCAGAATGCAGTTTTAGTAATTGGATATAAAATGAAACTCTAGTCTGTAAGAGGTTAAACCTGGACCTACTATGGTTGCTTGTTCTTTTCAAAACTGGACTATTTTGTTTGTATTTTAACCTGAAGATTCCTTATTTAATGAAAATTAATTGCTTCTGATTTTTGATGAGATTTCTGTTTGAGTCATGTTTGTTTCCTTCTCATCGCCCTTCATCACACTTCTTACCTTCTAACACCTACTGCTCCCGCTGGAGAAGGAATCCCTCAGGATCTGTCCTGATAGCAGAGCACAGCATGATCTTGACCTCCTCCACAGAACATCCAGCGGCCTTGGGAGTTAACCCAGCCTACTACATATGTTTTATGTGGATCCAGAGAAGCTTATGAGTGTGTAAGAGATTATGTTAGAGAGAGCTACTGCAGGAGGACAGGGGTTAGAGGGGAGCAGAGTTCTGTCTCAGCCTCAAGTCTTCACTACACCGGGAGAAAATGTGTAAACACATAGTTTTTCTCTGTTTTCGCCTTCTGTGAACACTATGCCAGTGTTTTCCACTTTTTGTGTGGAAGGGCAAAAGGTAGATCTCTCAAAATAATAGTCAAGGGATCTAGACCTTCCCTGGCTGGCCAAAGTGGTCTGTGCACGCCTATGATAAAAGGTAAGCATTTTCTGTGTTTCAGTGTGGAATGACAGCCTTTCAGAATCTCTTGTGAAAAATGTTAGGAGGTTTTGGAATGAAAATAGCATTTTTTAATTAATCCGGTTAAGAACTACAAACAACGACAGCATTATGGGGGATATAAAAAAAGACATGAACCTATCAATGCAAATGGTTGTTTAAGTGTAATCCCAGAAATAACTCCAGTTTATATGACCAGCTAAGTGTCCGGGTCTACGTTAGCATTTGACACTCACGGTTGTCATGGTGATGCAAGCGAGAGGATGTGAGGGGAGCACTTACTGTAGCTACTTATTAAACCCTTGTGTGGCTAAAGTAGCCCTGCTCCACATGTACACATATGGGACAAATTCTCTCTCTCTCTCTCTCTCTCTCTCTCTCTCTCTCTCTCTCTCTCTCTCTCTCTCTCTCTCTCTCTCTCTCTCTCTCTCTCTCTCTCTCTCTCTCTCTCTCTCTCTCTCTCTCTCTCTCTCTCTCTGCTTATCAACACACACAGTTAAATTCCCAATGTGTATGCATGAACACAAAATTGTATGGATGCACCTACTCACGTGACGTGTGTGAGCAGACATCTTTTTCAGAAACATATGTCAATCGAATGAAGTAATCTTAAACTGAACAAAGCCTATTTAAGGTTAGCAACGTATATTGTAATATTATCACGTCATTCAAGTATCGAGAGAGAATATTTAATTACATTAATATTAATGTGAACCCTCTTTTCACAATTCTATCATAGATGCATTTAGTGTGACGAGACTGAGGTAATAATAGGTGGAAGGAAATTCCATCCTGGTTATATGGCACCTGACAGGTCTGTGGAGCCTGTGGGCAACATTGTCTTTCATGGTCTGTAATGCAGACAGCAGTGGGAGACGGCTGTCTGCATTAAGATAAGATAAGATATAACTTTATTAATCCCAGAGGGGGAATGTGGGAGACTGCAGCTAGAGTGAGGGGGACAGAACTGAGGAGAACTGGATGGAGCAGGAAAAAGACAATAAATAGTAGAATGGAGCAGCCGGGGGAATCAGAGGCAGCGAGGTGTGTTTCTCAAGGTTGTCTTAATTGCATTCATTTTCATTTCATTGAAAGGACGGAGAGTCTCGTCGGAATCACTGCCGGTGCTCTTGATGTGTTTATCAGTAACACACGGGCGGCCACACGTGTACACAAACACGTCAAATGGGATGTGAGCGTCTCTTTCATACACTACCTCATCCTAAAAAGGAAACTGAAACAGAAAGTGGCTTATGAATAATTTGTGACCATCTTAGAAGATAAGGAAAAACAATAAAGGAGGCGAGCAGCAAAATCACAATGTTATAGGTTTTGTTATACGGTTGGGATTAAAACTCTGGATAGAATGAATGTAGGAGGAGCTTACTAATGAGGGTCCCATGAAACGTTAAATATGAAAAGGAATATCAGAAAGCACTATTATAAATAAGATTATTATGTATTTTAGCATATACAGTATACATATATATACATATATGTAATACATGAACCATCCTACATCTGGCTTTCGACCAAGCATCATTAGCAGGCTCATTAAAAACATTTGTTCTGGACAACAGCAGCAGCCAGTTAGCAGCTGTCCTACATGGGAAATGATTTAATTCTAAAGCTTGGAAATCGGGAAGTACTTTCTCCCCTCTCAACCTCCATCCTGGGCACACAGGGCACATAATGTATGTTCCCTCCATCCCTCTCCAAATGGCCCAGGAATGCTTTTGTACTTAGCAGCCCACTTGCTAGCCTGAGTCAGCATAAAAGACTGGCTGTTTAGGACACAAAGCAGGTGTGTGTGTGTGTGTGTGTGTGTGTCTGAGTGCATTTGTGTGTCTGTGCGCATCGCTTTCTCTGTGCATCTGTGAGTGTGTGTATGTGTCTCTGTGGGAGAGTGAGTGGGTGAGTGGGTGCATGCATGTGTGCTTGTCAGTCCATCTGTGTGTGTGTGTTTGTGTGATTGCTCCACACTGTTTGTGTGACAAGATTCTGTGTAGTGTAGCCACCCCACCTAACTACAATGCATGCCATGTATGACATAAATATCAGCCACAGCACACACATATTTGAACAGTGAGCCCCTTCCTCACCCCAATCCCTTCCCAAGACTATTCCCTCACACACATTTGAAATGTGGTTAATGCAGCACACTCAACTGCTAACTTGCTTTTAATGGAAAGAAAACGTGTAGAGGACACCACTGTAAGTCACAAATCAACAGCCTGTATATCCATGTCCTCTTCCTCCCCCCCCCCCCCACCTCCCTCTCCATCATTACACTTGACCTATAAAAAAAAATGCCTCCACAGTCGCGAGCCACCGGGGCTGCCTGCATGCATGGGAATGGGCGGCTTGGACGAGAGCAACCCTGGGAATGACAATAAGCCCTGTGTATCGCTGCCAACATCGGACCAGCAGGTGAGACAGGCAGGTACCCAGGGAGAGGAAGATAGGTTTGCAGGCGAACAATAATAGGGAGAGAGGGTGGGGAATCAAGGGGAGAATACTTAAACCATTCAGGCAACATGTATGTCATGTAACAGGTAAAAAGGACAGACAGGCACTTAGACAGACAACAGTGCTTGTGTGTGTGTGTGTCAGAGAACAGAACAAAATAGATTTGTCTATACAAACATTACGGATAATAAATATTTACATAATAGACTTACAGAGAGCATATTAATCATAGAAACATACTGATGTATTTCTTAAAGAAACGGGTAAACATGCAGAGGATTACACCATGCATTTTTCATGCATCTATAGAATCGACACATGCAAATGAGCCAATTAGCAAGAACATTGGCTTGCATTTACATACATACTTCTAAATGCTTCAAATTATATTCTGTAAAATCATGTACAGTGTATATTCATAACTGGATTCACCTTAATGACTGGACAATGTATCCCTTTGATATGAAATTAGGCCACAGCCAATACCATATTAATCTTACTGATTGATCACCTCATTAGAAGACGCATCTACCTTCGTCTCTCACTTGTTATCTGAAACAAACATGCTTTACCACAGGGGGCAACAAGAGCCCCTTAATTTAATCTGTAAAAAGACTATTAAAACATTCCACAGAACTTCTCAAAGGGAGATTTAATTAGCAGCGTTAAACCTTCACATTGTTTCCTCGGGGTGGGGGGTGGGGGGGCGGCAGTTGATGTGACGTTGCTCTAAAGAAAAGCTGGAGACATAAGGGATGCAGGCTAACCGCCTGGTTGATAGGGAAACCGACAGAGGTCTCCAGCAGTCAGGTACTATTAACAGAGCGCTGACATTTCAGCTCAGATCCACGGCTGACATTTACAGCATCTGAAGGTACACAGATAATAAATATAGGTGTGACGACAATTCAAGTGGCTGGGAAAGGTCCCGGCTTTCTCACTCCACTCCTATTCTAATTGTTATAGTATTAGAAGTGTTGTATCTGTTAGATGCAGGGGGCACCACAGAAGCCACTGCATAGCCCAATGTTGCTTTGCATTTTTCCTAAACTATTTCAAAACAAATACAGTAATACAGGTATTGGTATGTGTGTGAATACATGAGTGAGTAGGAGTCATTATTCTGTCTTGTGCACATTCAAATATTAAAACTGTACTATACTACTACTATTCTTTCTTTTTAGATCCAGTAGAAAAAGTGTATTTTTCATTATATGCAAATTCAACATAATCCTAATGGTTCAATGTGGAATTCATTCTACAATGAAATGCTTGGCTATCTCTCATAGCCGATATTATCTTCTATCTTCTATGAACGCCTTTTGTAGCTTTCTTTTTTTAAATGAGATTGTGCGAGATCATATCCTTGCCTAATCTTTCAGTTTGAATAATCCCCACATATCGCATGCTTAAACCGATTATTTATTATACAAAAAGGTTAACACCGCCATTACCTCTACCAGAGAACACTGGGAATCCACCCTGATATACACCTCTCAGGTAGAAACCAAGCCGTACAAAAACATGTTGACAAAAATAGAATCCATCTAATCCATCAGTCGACACTGAAGCACATAACTACTACACCCAAGCATATCTACTAATATTACTACAACACACACACACACACCCAAGAGCCCTGTGGTGATGAATGCTCTACAATGTGTTATCCCTGTGGCATAGATGTAACAGTGTGCCTTAATGGTGTGCCAGGGTTGTTCTGTTTAATAGAGGTCTCCGTTCACGCTGTGGAGATCAGAGCCTGGAGACCAGGAGCAGAGCCTATCGGGTGATGGTTAATCATCACCAGCCTCATCTGCGTGCACATTGAGTACACATGGAGCACAGCATACAAACACTAAAAACAGACACTGTAATGAACAATGATTGCTTCACTGTATGGAAAGGTGCACAAAAACAAAAGAATGGTATGGCGGTAATAGGTTTCAATACCTCCGACTTACTGAAAGGCTAATCAAATAGCTAATCGCTTTGAACTGATTAGAGGGCTCGCCATAGCCCAGCCTGGATTAAGAAGGAAATCAGTAGTTTGGTATGTGCATGCATAATACAAGACCCCTTTTTATAAACGAGGCAGACAGAATTATTCATAGAGTATATTGGAGCCACCAACCACGAAAGTAGTGTAGTGAGCATTAAAGAATTTACCCGACATCCCATTGGGACAAAACACAGAGGCAGGGATGAGGTCCCAGTCCTTCACACATCCAGATGATTCACACAAGCCTGATATGGTGAGATGTGTTGCAGCTCCCTCTTTAGGGTCAGACGACATGGATGTATTTACTTATGACACAAATAAAAAGACATGTTAAAAACATGCAAGCACATCGATGCCCAACACCCCTTAAATTACCACTTTAAAGCCCTTCTCTATGAGACCGCCCCCCACCCCTCACCAGAAAAACACACACACACACACACACACACACACACCCAGTAACCATGGTGCTACAGTGGCAGCAGAGGGGGTGGGGGGGTGGAGCAGAAGACAGGTGAAGCCACCATCGATAGTTGTCTATGGGTCCTGACTCAAGGTCTTCCAGGTTTACAGGGGAGTGCATTAGAGAATCGTCAGTGGACCGCGTCCTGATGACGCCAAATTAAACATGGCTCCACTGATTTAATAACACAGCCAATATGTGTAATGCAATCTGGGATTCTTTTTATTTTCCCCTCGCCAGGAGGGAGACACAAGCACGGCATGGGAGGTTGGAGCACAATCTGTAAAGACGCTGTTGATTTCTGGGATGGATAACAACATATGAAGCGCTAAATAACCCAATCCCGATCCGTCATCGAACATCAACCTTAAAAAAATAAATAAACATGTCCAACCCATAACATCTCATTGTCACTCCATATTATATCTCCCCTCCCTCTCTTCTCTTCATCAATGGTAATAACAGCAGACTGATGTCAGAGTAGAGGCATGCAGAGTAACGGGGGTGGGGGGTCCACGTTTACTACAGGTTAACATGCAGTGTACCCCTATTCTCACCACCCCTCTCGGAGGAAACCGACATGCATGGAGGTCTGATCATTATAGGATGGCTCACAATAGGAGAGAGTATAATATGTGGAGCAACAGCGGATGCATCTACCTGAGGTAGCGCAGGGGCTCCGAGGTCTCCGACCCCACTTCGGTTGTGCTGTGGTTCATCTTGTCCGTCTGGTCTGTCTCGGCCAATGAGATTCTGCAAAGGCAGGCAAAGGCAGACTGAGCTTCCCCACTTCAAGGGAGGAAAAAAAACAAAAACACAAACACTCTATCCCTATTCGTCTGACTGAATAAACATTCCACACGTGAGACACAAACACACACGCACACTCTAGCTCTTTACTTGAGTGTAGTCAGAGGAGATAAATAGGCTTGCTTGCTATCTCACTCTCTCTCGCTCTCCCTCTGGCTCTCTTACTATTGGTTCAGATCCTGGAAGGTGATTACCGTCTCCCACTCACAACGCTGCTTTTGTATCCTTTTTTCATCTACGTGCTCTCTCTCTCTCTCTCTCTCTCTCTCTCTCTCTCTCTCTCTCTCTCTCTCTCTCTCTCTCTCTCTCTCTCTCTCTCTCTCTCTATATATATATATATATATATATATATATATATAACTATATCTGTCTGCTTCTCACTGAGGCTCAGAGAATCCTAAATTGACGCGACTGACTCGGAGTAACACCGGCGTTCACCAAGGGAGGCGGAGGGGAGAGACGCAAGCAGTCGGATTGTGTGTGGCAAGTGCACGCTTTGGTAACCCCCCCCCCCCCCCCCCCCCCCCCACACACACACACACACACACACACACACACAAACACACACAAACACTCACCACACACGCAGCGAACACCAAAGGGAGAAGAACATTCACACAGCCCATAAAATGAGCGATAGAATGAGCCCATAAAATTAACAGCAACACCTTTCATCTGATGATGATGAATCTTAATGACTTTGAGGGGGAAGAAGAACGGAAAGGGAAACATATTTGCTAAACAGAGATAATGACCGTGTGGAGTGGGGAACAAGCTGCCTATCGCCGTGTCTTTACTGGAGAATAAACAACGGATTAGATTTAAGATTGGACTTTGACACGTTGAAGTCTTGATGATATCACTCAAGGTGAACAGAGAAACACAATCCAAATGCTGCTACACAGGCAGCACTACAAGCCAACTTCGAAGTAACGGTTTTAAATGGGTGGGCTATTGGGAACACAGTATCTATAGAAACGCCCCATCTTGAACACGCACTCGCACACAAAACGGAATAGATGTTTGGGGACTGGCACGTGACTGTTGATACACTCTGCCACCTAGTGATTTTAATATAGAGTTGCACCTCTGAACTCATGAAGTAGTATTTACATTATGTAGGGGCCTTTGCCCGAAAAGAAAACGTTCCAATTCTATTTTTTTATGAGTTGTTGCAAGAATGCATGCATTCTTTGTATCTGTCTACAGCTCTTTTTTGTCTTCTACATTTCGTCTCTTATGTTGGTGCCTCATGTGACTTCAGAACGTTGATAAATGGGCCTATGTCATAATGTAAAGCAGAACGGAACGAGTTTGATTGCTCCACAACAACAACATCCCTGTATCGCAAACATCAGCTCCTCAAATTGGCCACAAAAAGACGCCTTTGATCGGGCCCAACTTTTTCTCCATCCATCAACTTGGATGCACTTGACAGATTTTGAAGAGCGATAGCTGAATTAACCAATTGGTATACACTGTAAACATGTTTAGTAGGGTTGTTCTGCGAAGAAGGGGCTACAGACTTGGGAAAACAATTGGCGAAGGGACTTATTCCAAAGTAAAAATTGCCAGCTCAACCAGACACGGCCATAACGTCGCGATCAAAATCGTGGATCGAAGAGCGGCACCGCACGACTTTGCCATCAAGTTTTTACCCCGGGAACTGGCTATTCTAAGGACAGTCAGTCACGACCATATCGTCCGTCTTCATGAGCTGATTGATAGCCCTAACGGGATGCTATACATTGTGATGGAACTGGCTGCGACTGACCTCCTAGGGAGAATCCAGCAAGAGGGCAGCCTCCCAGAGGAACAAGCCAAGACGTACTTCACTCAGATCGTGAGCGCCGTCTGCTACCTTCACCAAAACAACATCGTCCACCGAGATCTGAAGTGTGAGAACATACTACTTACAGTGGGCAACCAGGTAAAGATTACAGACTTTGGATTCGGGAGGTTTTTAGAAGGACATTCTGAACTGAGCAGTACATTCTGCGGTTCCTCGTCGTATGCACCACCAGAAGTTCTCCTTGGAATTCAGTACGACCCAAGGAAATCGGACATTTGGAGCATCGGGGTTATTCTTTATGTCATGCTGACGGCGTGCATGCCATACGACGACTCAAACGCGGCCAGACTTGTCAGGGCCCACCGGGAGCCAGTGGCATATCCAGAGAACGCAGTGTTGGGTGACTCATGCAAGTCCTTAATCCTGCTCATCCTGCAGTTCCACGCCTCTGCCAGGCCGGACATTCAACAAGTAGCGGAATCCACCTGGCTACAGACGGCACTTGGGGACAGCAATGCTGCAGCCCCACAATAAACGTTGCTTATTGACTCAATTACTTTCTTGTGTGTGCGTGCGTGTTGGAAGCGTTAAGCATTTGCCCGTTTTCTTAACGAGCAATGCAACTAACATGTGGCAACAAGGCTTAAAATTTCAGATCAAGGCAACCAAATCTGTAATAGCCTCAACTGGGCCTTAGCTTGAAACACTTTAAGTGCAAACAATGACAAATTACACAAGTCAAACGTGACAGAGGGGTTAAAATTAGTTTTTATTATTACTTGATAGAGCCGTGAGAAAGAAAAAAAAGAATCCAAACGTATATTTAATGTACACCTCTATTTCACCGAAGAAGCACCGTAGAGCGGCGACACCTCGAGGAAACGGAATGAAGACGTTTTAGCGGTCTCAGCAGCAACACCAGCAGAGGGCAGAACAACACAGCGGTACACGGAGGCCTAGCAGGGCAAAACATAACTCAAACTCTCTAGTCGTTCGCATTACATTCAACAGTTGGAATCCTTAGCTACTTCCGACACTTTCCTGCGATACACAGACAATTTAAACTGATCTCGGCCGATTTAATCAATCCAACTGTGAAAATGAGTTCATGAGAAGAGTCCCAACGACCATGTTTCTGAACACCCGCTGGGGTTCTACCAGATGAAAAATGATCCTGTCGTCTGCTAAACACAGACATCAGCTTTCAATACAGAGACCAATGCTACTTGGTGAGCCCTAGCCTTGAAAACAACAAAACCTATGAATTAACAAGGTCATACTTCCTCGATAATGGCAGTGCTCAATCCTTAAAGAATTGAGACCGATACATGGGTCTGTACACAAAGAAAAAAATAGAATCTCTATAAAGAATTGGGTTATACTTGAACAAAAACACTGCATGTGTGTAAAGGGATGAACTCATTGGTTAAGGGTATACAAGGTTTATCTATAAATTAAACCTGTGAAAGAAATTTGCCTAACTCACGCGTCAGCAGTCTTTACAAGGATGCACAAATCGGGGGGGGGGGGGGGGGGGGGGGGATCTTCCTACGGCTGCTTTAGTTTATTGACCATTGTGCATATCGCCGCAAAACATAAGGACATCAGAGAAGCTAATAATGTAAAACTAATAATTTAAGTATCCATTACAACCCAAGACCAACACATTGCCATTTTGTATTTATCCAATTGTATGTACCTTACAAAGGCAGTCACCGCAAAGTGAAAAGATTATAACATGTAGACATTGTCCCGAGGCTGAGCGTATTACCGCTTTGTTTTGGACACATTGTATTTCCCCACTAGCTTATCCTGTGCCGCTGAATCCGTAAAAAACACATTGCAGCTTACATCAAAAATTTAAAGAACCAATTATATCCGACAAATCATGGAGGACACCTCAAAGCAGACAAAAAACAAACAAAAACGATATCCATGGTATGTTTTGTTTTTAAATTGTTACATTCTGAAATAGGACCACCTTCTTATAATCCAATAAAGGGTGTGCAGGAGGTGCTGGCAAGAGGATAAGCACATGTTAAAATGGGAAACCCATTTCAACTTCATGACTAAATGCAAACCTTAGCTAACGGGACCCTATAAATAAACCGGGACAACTTTTCGAAAGAGGATAAAGAATGCGCCACAAACTACAACTAAAAGCAAAACCATTTCATGAACTATGACATCGTTTACAACCCCTCGGCTTAGCAGAAACGTATACTTTTTTATATCCAAAGAGGGTTCAGAAACAACCAACCTTCCAGAAGAAGATACTCCATTTGGACTCCAGTAGTTCTTTGGACGTTTGTTTCTTTTCTTTTT
>JACYXH010000685.1:2172500-2212500 GCA_026745465.1 Lota lota | reverse complement strand
TGTCCGCAACATTTTAGCCAGTTGCGCTGCTCCTTTCCTCTCGTCTGCTATCTGTGTTGGAGTTGGGGCCATGCAGCTGCTCCACACAGAGCACTGACAGGTGAATATAACGTGTCACTCAAGGCTAACAGTGGTTTTAATGCATTTTCTCTGACGACTCCATAATTCCAGTTGTAACTTTGTCAAGAAAAAATTACATATATAATAATTGACATTCCTATTCCAATGTCTGAATATTCTTGAAAGGGTGCACTTGTATTATTATATATTACCATTATATCAGTGACATAACTTAAAATGACAATATAATTTATCGTAATTATTTCTGGGACATTATATCGTCCAACAAAAGTAGTTATCGTGACAGGCCTAACTGTTCAGAGGTGATGGGTAGCTAAAACAAACAGTGAACTACCTGGAGGGGCCCTTTGCCTGATGTGATGCTACCTCTGACCAGAGGAGGGGGTGTGGCCACAGAACCTGCCGACTGAGAGGTGAGAGGCTTTTACCAAAACATACTTTTTACATGTTTGTTAGAAGATGAGCGTGAACCCGGAAGCCCATGTAATCAATCCACAAATAGATGTAACCTCAGATGGATGTGATCACGACTACACAAAACATGGGCTACTGAAGCCGGGCTACTGAAGCCGGATTCATACTTTGCACGACCGCGTGTAGGCGAGGGTCTGCGTGACGTTAATGACGTCATCTGTCCATGTCCGCGAGCCTCACAGGGACCACTATTCGGACGCCCACTCGCAGCCCAATATTTGTGACTGAATGAAAAATTTGAATGCCATTTCCTTTCCTAATGCATATTTTTTTGCTTCTGGATTTGTATGCCGTGTGGCAAACAATATTATGATGCATTACAGCCACCAACTGGCATGGAGTTAGGATCGGGAAACGCACATGGTTGGAACACCGGACCGACGCAAAACCTCAATCATAGTATGAATGGAACCGCGTGCGCGTTCCAGTACACGGAAAATAAGTAATATGAAAAACCCTCAAATCTCTACTCTATTCCATCTATGAGCTCCCAGAGAAGATGCGTGATAGCGTCTCCCTGGTTCAGCCTCTGGTTGTGCAGGTGTGTGTACCTTCTGTACTGTGCTCTCCTTCTGTATCTGGCTCTGTCGCAGCTTCTTCAGCAGTACCAGCTTGGCCTCCTGGAGCCGCAGCTCCTCCTTCAGCTGTTTGATGACGCGCTCCCTCTCCTCAGGGCTGCTCTTCTGGACACACCATGGACAAAATACACTTCAGAGGCCTACCAAATCCATCATTATTTAGTTCTAGTTAAGAGTGTGTTGAGCAACATAGATAGATATTAATAGGAAAAAGGAGTAGGTGCATGACCAGTTCAGTCCCAACTGCGATTTAGATTCAAGCATGGTTACGGAAACCTTTTAAATTAAACGGCTCCATAAATCTGCATGGAAATAATTCATTTATATTTGATCACATAGTAAAGAGCAGTTCCAAGGATGTAATAGAAAATATAAAACATAATGAATAGGCCATTTGGTGGACACTTGTATCCAAAGTGTCTCACAATACCGTGAACGCATACATTAACAAGGGTGCAATAACATTTAGGGGTGCACCGATCAGGTTTTTTAAGCAAATCCCAATCACCAATCTTTTTAATGTCTGATCAGCCGATCAGATACCGATCACAGATTTTTTTTCTATAGAGAAATATCTTAAGAGGTTTCTTATGAAAATCAATGTGTGGCTAATTATATAAGGGTTTTTAGTTAGTTAGCGTTATATGATAGTTATGTTAATTTGTTGAGCTGATGGAAATGCTTTGTGTTTCTTAAAGAAAAGACGTGCTGGCATGTAAACACAGCACTACGGAGTTTAGTGTGGTCTAATTAAGAATGGAGCCACGCGGTATTCTGACCGTTTCTATAAATCTTGACAAATATATTAAACATTGCTAACAAAGGAGAAGAAAAGACAAGGAATCAGTGGATATTTGTAACCTACTTTTTTCTTCCTGTGATGTGGCCATGCCTATTATCCAGATATACAACAGTTTAAAGGATGCAGGTCTCGTGTGTTATGATTTGAAGTAGTCTACCAAGTCGGCGATAGCCTATGGGTTTTGGGAGTTTTGCGGAAACTAAATTGAGCCAAAACTATAATTAACATATCAAACATAAATAACCAATATGCAAAGGAAGCATATTAAACGCTGTTAAAACGCTGTTAAAAAGTCTAGGTTTCAAGAAAGCCTTTGCTTCAAATTGTACTAGGAACTATGTTGACATGAAAGTACTATGGCTGCAATCGTTTGGCTAAGTAAGGCGTCGGTAACGCAGCTAAGACGTAATTATATTGAAAATCACTCTCGCTCATCTTCCATTAAAGCGGCGGAGCAGCAAGTTAGTTTCACATAAAGCAGAGGGAATTAGCTGGGAGCAGCCTTGTCATATCAGGTAATAGATACTTCAGTAGTTTCAACTAACATGGAGATGTGTGAATAACTACATGTCTAGGTCTACTACGTTTAGCGCAAACCTACAAAAAAAACGAAACAAAAAACGCCAGGGGAATGAAGCCCAGTGAGATCCAGGCTGTTTATTGCATCCTATAACCAAGCTCAACAAAAAGCAATTTCTATGTTTAAGTGAAGCCTACCTTTATTGTGAGTCAAGATGAATTATGTTAAAGCAGGATAGCATTACTGTCTCAGTGACTGAACCTAATGACGGCACGTCTTGTGCACAATCGTTTTTGAGTCACATGATCGGCTCATGCAATCAGCAAATTTCAAGTTCATCGGCCGATCACGTGTTTAGGGCATACATCAGCCGAAAATGATTGGTGGCTGATCAATCATTGCATCACTAATAACAGTGTCTGTTGACATCCTAACAGACTGACGAGTTACCATGAGTTTATTCGTGTCAGTCTTCGTGAAGCAGTGGCCATTCATCAACGGACTGGCCGGCTCATTGTCAGACAGCACAATGACATCATCCGGTGATGGTGGCTGGCGCTCCTTCTTGACGTCACTACGTGGAAAAGCAAAGAAAGGTGATCAGATGGCAACTTCAAAACATAGCCCTACATTCTAGGGTGAACTGGGAATTGGAGTAGTTTGAAACTCATGCCAGTAGAGGGCATCAAAGGGTTATGATTTCATCTGCACTGCAATAGGGCAATGCTGAGGAGGAACACAAGGAGGTTAGATCCATGAAATCAATAGCGCTGTAATGGCGGAAGGGGGAGGGAGCAAAGGGACAAGCTGGCTGTACCCCCTTATCTATATCGATTAGCAAGGCAAAAAGGCCTGCCACTCCTTCCTTTTGACATGAGATAGCGGACTCTGAGTCATAAAATACATGGTTAATCTGTGATGGACTGTATATACAAATATCAACCACGTTAATCTGATTAATTGTTGATTTGTGAAACAAAGAATAAATGTTTCTGCCCCTCCCCCTTCAGGAAACATGAGCCGAGAGGAATAATACTACCAAAACACTAACAAAAATACCACAAATAATTTGAATTACAATCAATGTTAAAGTTTGCTAACTATACATGCATGCACGGGTCTATAAGTCAGCCGATCCAACGACCAGTAGGATTTCATCAAGTTGATTCCAACCAATCTGGGCCATCAGTACATGTTTTCCTCTGCCTCATTTTACCCAGGGAACGTTGGATGGGAATATGAGAAATTGGCAATTCAGTTAAGTATATTAGATTGTGACGCCTGAATTTATGTACATCACAGACCATTCTTATTCCATATCACTCTTTTGAACAGACGGCTCAGGGAGACAGGTTCAAAATAAGACAACTTTGTCCCAGCTAACTACTCTGACTTTCTGGTGTTCCAAGGTTTAGTTGATTTAGCGTCTTCACAAACTAGGCAAACTAAGTGCAAGTGCAGCCATTGCATCACCTTGACCTTGGCACACAGATATGGCCGTGTCAGTCATTTAAGGCAACAATAAGCTTGTCAGGGGCAGTTATGATAGTATATTACTCATCGACACCAACACTTTCATTTCACCAGGAAAATCACGAGGCTCAAAGCGGCAATCCCCAAGCCCTAGTTGCCAGACAACTTGACCCATCCCCCTAGAGACTCCAACAGCAAAGACAAGAGACTTGCTGCAGTTCATGTTGTCAGTTTTGTGCATTGACAACAACTTTGAAGACTTGTTTTTCTTTCTACTACCATCCACACAGCCACTTTGAAGAGTCACCTCTGGATCGCCTCTGGATCTACAAACTGTTTACTCAATCACTGGATGGGGCCGGTGTTATGAGCAGAGCATACATAACATAAAATTGAGAAATGCCCATTACGTGCACTGCTACACTGTCCTCATATTTCCTGACATTGTTCCACAAAATCATGCTTCATCAGAAACATCCTGTACAGCCAGCCCAAGAACAGTGACTCCTTCCTTCTAGGTAATACTGAGAGCAACGAATAATAACAATAAGAGAATAACAAGTAAACAAACTGCTCTATGTTGCTTATACAGACTTTTGATTCTGTATTCGTTTTATATGATTTGAAATAGCACTGAGCAATACTCTCCACAGCAACTTATAAACACCTTTTTGTTTTCTCTGCCAATACTTCAGTTTCTTCTATTGATCCACAGATCCACATCATTCACCCACGTGGGTTCCATTTATCATCATTCATTCAACATACTGTGTTGATATGGTTATCGAGGAGTAGACAATTTAAATTATTGGATGCAATCTACCATCTTGCTGATGCGTCTTGCGGTGTGTTATCAGACAAGATATAGCCTCTTGGTCTCCACAGTGACAGTAGACTCGTTTGGTTTCATAAACTCCTCAAGAGGACGTTTTTGTGCGGAAATACATTTTTTTGCTGGACAGCCTATAGACGGCTGTGGGAAACACCATTAGCCCTTGTTTTCCTCTAAGGACCAGCTGAAAGCCAAGCTGCCATTCATCTCTGGTTATGACAGATTGCAGTGGCTAGTGTCTCTTTACCAGCAGAAATTAGCACATTGTGTTTGTACAGTGTGAAATCCTAAATATAAAATCAATTTATGGAAATTACCCCCCTGACATATTTCACATGTACTCAAGTAATGCGAAAAATGTGGGCCCACGTTTTTTTTTGAGTCTTGAGTGACGTCATCAGGTTTATAAATCAAAACAAATAAATGTTAATGAGGTTTCTCAGATGTGATTGCTGAAATTGCACCATGGCGTTCTTGAATGATCTCACAACTGCTTTGTGATGATTTCAACTGGGTTATTTCTGTCAAGTGTTAACACACTCAGACAGCACCATGACAGAAGAATAACTCCCCATTTAACCAGCAGGGGTTCTTGTAAAGGCTTAAGGTTGGTGGACTGGAGAAATAAATGGTTATTGGAACAAGATGAGGTTGTGGGCAAAAACAGGCCGACATTGGTGGCAATGCAAAGGCGGGAGTACGTGTGGTCGCCATTTGAAGCAGATTACATTCATATATTTTCCAAGCCCAGTGGAATAAATGGACTGCAGCTATCAGCATCATTTATGTCGATTTTGCCGAGTTTGTCCACATCTTTGTGAGCGCGAGGGTTCCAGGTTGGGCTCAAGGCCTCAGTCCGACTACCATCCAGACAGGGCCTCAGACCTTCCCTTGTTCTCAGGCGAGGCCTAGTCAGAGCCTCTCATCCTGGGCCTCGGCTCCTCCCTCTCTCCCGGCTGCTGACACCACAGTCAGGGAGCTTAGCTGAGCTGAGGTCCGCTGAAGATCCTGGAGAGGTTGACAGTGTGGGGGAGGGGTATAGATGGCTAGGAGCCAACCTATTGTGTACACCCTCACTCATTACTTTGCCGCCACCTCGCCTCATTCACTCAAAACACCAAATTATTCATGCACATTTCATCTTTGAAATTCTGTCTTTGTACATTCCATACACTACGCTCCTCACCTTACGTGACACATTGCAGTCTAAAATAAAACACGACAAGGACTGACCGATAACTTTTGACAGACCAATAGACTCAATTGCCTCAGAAAGTAAAAGAAAACCTCAACAACCATTCACCAGTCACATGTTTATCACATGGCTGTTGATTGAATTATCCTTACATCATTTCAGTCCCATATGCTTAAATTTAGCCATCGTTTCTTACAAAACAAACTACAAATTGTAGCAATACTAAACGGACTCCCATTTTAATAGGCACAAATGCCTACATTTTCAAAATGCCTTTCTTTCCCCAAGTGTGGTTTGAGATCACCACAGGTCAGTAGATGTCAAGCAATACATCCAAGATATTTTCTTAAATACACCTTCATATTTAAGACTTGGACTAAACTGGTAGTTACAACTTCATTAAAAAGGTCCATAAGAGCCTTTATTAAAATGCATGCAGGTGAACTTGTGATACATCAAATATCAAACCAACTGACACTCATTTCAGTCACCTTCTTTGGTCCCTTTTACTGCAATCCCATCTGTGTGTTTATTAATCACCCTACTAAAACATCACACGACATCAGGCATTTCTGTCTGATCATGTGACACACCCACCATCACTGCAGGCCCCTCCTTTCTCCAACTGCTCCTTCCCATGTGGAAACCATAGCAACAGCCGGTTAGAACCAGTTTGTGACACATAGCCTTCATTTTGTGTGAAGAGCAGAGTTCAGGTGCTACTAAGGGATAAAATGGAGACCAGATCTGAGGAAGCTTAAACTTTTTGTTTAAACTTAATGACTTCCTGAGTGACTCATATCTCACTAGGTGAAAACCGGCTTTACTTAATTCACATCCATGCTCACTGCACTGGGACAGAACCACTCAGCAGTCCATTTCTAGGACTGACATCCAGAACCATCTGCCTTCACCACCATCCCAAACTCTAGGAATAACCAACTGTTATAAGGCTTGTCGATTTCCATTCCTTGCAGACCAATAATGTCTGTTTACTCCAGACAGTGTGTTCACTGGCCTATACAAGCAACAACATTTGTATTAATCAGAACTCCAAAAAAGCATTCATTGTTTGTGATCACAATTCAATGGGACTGTTAAGGTTTTCGAACTAGGACCCAAATGCAAGACACCACAATGAACAGGGACATTCAACAACAAACGATTTGACTGCTACCCTCCAAATTGTCAACAATCACAATGCATTGGCTCCATTGTGTTCTTCTGATTGCAAGATAATTTATTAATTCTGGAAAAGTAATTGCTTGCTTCAGCAAGCAAAAGTACAAACCAACCCAACTTCCTCAAGTTCCAAGTAAAAAGGGCGGTTTGACTGGTTCGTTTTTCAGTTTCTCACAACTTTACTAGTGTTTGTTGGCTTTCATAGAACTGTCAAAACAACTTGAATAGAGTAAATGTACCAAAGACAAGCTAGATACATTTTCAGCCTTAAAACGAAAGGATGTTCAGCATTTCTAAATGCAAAACGACTCCTAAGCAAACCAAATAATAATAATAATAATAATCCTAATATGCAACACCTTATAAAACCCCACATCAATTAACCAAATATTGCACTACCAACAAACTCAAATTTACCTTTTTGTTGTGCTCATGTCAACAGGTTCGTCTCCAGTCTGGACCTCCACTTTGATGGTCGCCTTCACCTCTCCTGTCTTCAGGATGCTGGCAGGCACTTTGGAAGCCTGTTCAGGCTTCACCTCCAAGGCGTCCTCCTCGGGATCCTCCACGTCCGTGTGTCCGGTGGCTGGGTCACCGGTCTCCAGCTTCACCCGCTTACTCTCCACGTCCTCTAAGGAGCCAGCAGGGGCCGGTTGGTCCCGCTCCAGCGCCCTCTTCTGGCTACGCGTCAGCCGCGCGGCCTCCTCCGACATGGCTGCTCCCTCCCTGTGAGAACACCACATTGAAAAGTTAGGGTATGTGGACTACATTCAAACAGCCGACAACCCTGACTCAAGACTAGATACGGACACAAGATCTGTGTAATACCCTAAATCTGCCTTACTTAGTTTGTTTTGGGGTTGGATGATTTGGAAAAATGTATTCAGCCCATGTTTTAGACAGCGCAACAGGCAAGTGTATTTCATGGTGTAAAACCTCCTCAAGTTGCTTTGCTATTTGGTGGTCAGTTTTAGCACCTCACTGCTGTGATCGGGCTGTACAGAAACGAATCAAACCAAAATCACACGCAACTTTGGCTGTGTGATAAAAACCAGAGGCCAAGTTTGCTGTGCAATGTCGGCACAGGTGGTGGTAACAATGGTAAAATGTCTAGTAGCAACAACGCTCAGGTTCACCACCACAATACAAAGCTGAGGTCGTCATGTAGCCGTAGATGGATGTTAATTTGACTTCCCAGATGGATGGAGTTTCTGTATTTAAAAAAAGGACCGCATATCTTAATGACGACCCATAAAGCAAACTTGAGTATTCATGCAAAGCTCCATCACAAACAAGTTATGATAAGCCAGATAATGTTTTTTTTTCATCATCTTCGAAATAAATCCATATGACCGACTACGTAGCAATATAAACAGTCTGAAGGAGGTGATTCACAATTCTGTGTACAGAAATTCATGTTATACTTAATCCGCAAAGACCAGCCATTCAAATATAAAACGAAGAGCTATGTATTAACGCAACTGCCACATTCTGCCCTAAATCCCACTTATTACATTAAAGCTAGGGAAGGCAATTTGGAGAAACCAGCCAGAGTAAGCTACATTTTGAAAATATCCAACCGAAAATATTTCTTCAGGCCTCCCTCCAAAGCCGCTCCCCTATAACACATGGCTAGCTCGCTAGCTTTAGCAATAGGTCTGCCTAGCCATGAGTAAGACTCCGGTCATTGAATGCATGGGCAGAGTGCGTGCAGGAAGTAGGGTAGGCAGGTAGAAAGATAAGCCTTTTTGGTTGGATGGCCTATTACAGGCCTGTGACAGCCACAGATACAAAAAAAAAAAAAGTCAAAGCATTGGATTTATTGATTGCCATCGGGATGTAAAGAGAATTTCAACAAATATCACAATAATGCTTCTAAAATGAGAAGCTCACTAAGCCTGCTTTTTTTTAAAAGACTTAACTAAAAGGTGCACAGTGGTAACACTATCACAACTATACATAAACAGCCGTTAACTGTCAGAAAAGGTTGTAAAGATTATAGTTTTTATCTTTACTATTAAAACGCCCTGAAAAACCTTATGACCATATATGAAGTAAAAGTATTGTATTATACCTACACGACCTGCTTATGGAATAGATGCATACAAATGCATATTTCATATATATAGCTGAAAAGCACACAGCTGTGCTGACTCAAGAGCCTTTTGGTCTGCAGTGACATCATCACAGCTCCAAGTGATATTCCAAAGAATCTATGGGCTACACAAAGCACTTCCCCTCCCAAACCGGTTTAAACTGGTCCGTGGTTGAGAAAAGGATGGAGCAGGTTTAACCCCTGGAGAGACACACTGGCAGAGGGAATGGAGATGGAGACAGATGCCAAAACCTCAAATGTATTACAAGAAACATCCTTTCAATATGAAAGTTACAATATATGGATAATCCAATATATTCAAAACCACCAGAGCTAAAAACACCCATAATCTTCACAGGCGTGCACCCATGTCAGCTTGCTGATCGCCAGAGCGCCTAGTGAGTGTGGGGCCTCAGAGACAGCCAGTCGCTGTACACAACAAGGGCAGACGTGCCTCGTTGTACCATCCCCAGACACAAAAGGCCATCTATCTGCATGGGGTGACAGCTTCCATGGTTGTACTGCAGTAAACTACCCAAAGCGCTTCTAGAAATTAGTTTACTTGGTGTGACTGTGGGGGAGCAACCAAGGAACATATTGACTGACACTCAGCGAAGTGAAGTGTCAGGGAAGACTTGCTCTGCATGTCACTTCAGCTGCATTCACCATTAATTTATCTGTTGATGCCATCAATAATAGTCTTCTTAATGGGATCTTTGCTTATTGTAGCCATCGTATGCGAGCGTGTATTTTGCAGTCCCTGGGCACGAGTCTATTGTTATCCCAGAAGAGATGGATGACTTCGTCAAGATGCAACATTCAAGCGGTTGTATGCCCCGCTGCCAAGCAACAGAAGGGAAGACATCAAATAAAATGGCTGTGTGCGTGCATGTGTGTTTGTCCTGTGCACATGCTCCAGAATAAATGGGACTTGTGACTGGCCTAAATCATTCCAACATCTTCAGCCACGGCCCTCTGAAGTACCGCCACTCTGAGCTCATTTTGTGATCAGTGGCAAGGTCTTCGCACAATTGACAAATACATGTATCATGATGTTGGCTCTGAGCATCACCCCACCATGCTTACTATTACAAGAGCAAGATCTGATAATGGAAACTACTTTTTAGTCCCATTCTTTTAGCAACACTAACAAAATAAACCTTATGTACCGGCAATTTTCTCACTCAGACATTCAGAGGACCTCACCTTATCAGTCCTGAAATGTTGATTATGTTAACAAATTATTAAGTGTTTAAAGTTTAATATACTTTTTCAAAAGTTGTTTTTAATACATATACATTTTGTCAGGATTTCTTTTATTTTTTTATTCCATTCACATTAGATCATGAGACATGAATTGGAAGGAAAATATATATATTGTGCACACAGCTTTGAATCTTGGTTACAGAAGACAAGCAGAAATGACACTGCTCGAATATGCAAAAGATGGCCTAGTCTCACTTGACAGTCCTGGGGGGTTGATTCTATGACAAAAGCAATACGCTTCACAAAATGACTACGTTTTAGATGGACAATACAGTTCCCACAACATGGGCAGGCAGTCAACCGAGAACGGTTCCTGAATCAATCAGTGCAAGTGGCAATGTACTTCAGGTCTTTCCATGAAGCCTGTGAAACACCTAATGAGACCAACACACAAATCTCTTCAATAGGTCTAGCTAGTCAAGACAGCAGCTCCACCAGAGGCATTGCAAGGGCTGGTAGAGGAGGCTACAGTCTGGAATGGGCAAATACTGAAAAGACGCTGTTGTAGATAGGTCTTTCTTTGAACGATGAATTAAGTAACGGTTACACAGGTTTACATCAAAAGGACACCATGTGCTCAAATAGCCTTGATCCTTAACTCTTCTTTAGGACAAACCTTGCAGCAGTCACGTTGAGGTTCCCTGATTCATGCTAGGTTACACACAGTCTGATATGGAAGCAGACTTCAATTCCTAGTAGGCAGCTCCATTTCCCATGGAGACGGGGGAGTTGACAAGTGTCAGGTTGACAGAAAAAGTGACATGGAGAAATGGACCAATTGAATTAAATGTGTTGTAACATTACAAGTATGAAATCCAAACATCTTGGACACATGGTTTGTGATACATTAGGACCAATTGCGCCCACACTTCTCGGATAATCAGATAACCTGAAATGATGAACAGTTTAACTACATGGTTTGCTCTAATCATTTAAATGTATGCACTAAAGAGAAAAGGCAACCGAGAATATCAGTCTGGAGTTTTACATTAACAGCTGTTAATATGGCCCGGATGAAATAGCAGGTAGCACTAGAAGCAGTGTGTCATTACTGATCTACGATTGTTCCTTAAAAAGTCTAATAGGTGGATACACAACCTCCTTATATTCCTTCAGAATATAAAGGCCTAAGGGCAGACACCATCTTTGCTATAAGAAGAGTACTCTTTGTCTAGTCAAATGTGTGCAACAATCTATTCCTAATGAATCTTTCGAAAAAGGCCCTCTCCTATTTTTCTTTTAAATCACCATCGAAATAGACTTTTCTTTCTGCCCTGACACAGCCTAAAAGCAACCCTGCAAATCAAAACACTTGTATTCTGTGGCAGCCCAAGTTCACATAAGTATACTGCTTAAATAAAAACATTGCTTTCCATTCACTGAAATGGAAAGCAGTCCCATGTATGACAACATTGACTTGCCTGAAAGGAGCTGGGATTCCCTCGACCTGAATTTGACTCAAATTGTATTCTGTGACTGCCAGCCAGTCTCCAATAGTGACCGGCAGTTCAGAGTGTAGACGCAGCTCAATGGCAATGCCTCGTCTCTTCAGGTAGCGTGCTAGCCTCTCATCTGCTGCATTGTAATGATCTCCCCACTGGGACCGGATTCAGCCAGCCAACACATTAACAGCCATTTGAAAACATACTCTGGCTTTTCAGCACCATCCTTTGGGCTCGTTGAATGAGGAAACAACAATTACACTGACCAACAAAAAGCAAGACATTATGGCCCAATAAAGTAAAAGAACGGCTTGAAAACCAAGACTAAAAATATGTCCTCAATATCAAGTAATGTCATTATTAAAAAGTATTTGTTATATTGCTTTGCTTGAAATATGGGTAAAATTCAAGTCCCTGCATGTTCAGTCATTCATATGCTGTCACACAAAAGTATATTGATCCAAGCTGCAATACATTGATGGAAAGGGAAGAGAACTACATATCATTATCCATGTTTACAAAGCTAAGCGTGGGGGAGGGGAATCAGCTGAGATGCCATGGTTGGTTGGGGGGAGGGGGTGGGTGGGGGTCATTACACTGTACCCACTGGAAAACACACTCTTCCTTGTCATCTCTTCGTTAGACTCCTTTTCTCCTTCCCTCTACTCCTCCTACCTTCTCTCATTAGCCATCATCATATTTTATTCCTTCCTCTTTCTCTTCGTCTTGCTCCTCCTCCCCCACCACTTGCTTTTTCGTTCTACTACCGTCAACTGGGCCAGCGAAGGGAGTGTGCCCCTACTGGTTGTGTCCTGAATGCCAAGGGTTAAGCCCCTGCCATTTTAACGCCAATGACAGATCAGACCATTAGGGTGTTACCTAACAAAATGGAAGCTTTTAACCCTGACTCTGCCAAACGACCTGGATGACTGCGTGGAACTATGTCAGTGTGAAAGCCCCATGCTCAGGAAGTGTGAGTGCGCCTTGTGCACATGAACACACAGGAATGCATACACACACGCGCGCACACACACACACGCAGACAATTTTTTTTTTTTTAAGCATCAGAAGCCAACAGATTCCCCTGCCTGACACTCCAGAGGTCCTCTTACCTATAATACATACACAACTGGGTTTTCATTTTGCTTCTATAGCAGCCAGGACAAGGCAGACAATAAATCACAACAGCAATGAATTTGTGAAACCAATAGCATATCTTGCGGAGTACAATCACCATCAAAACGTATTCTAGAGAAGCTAGACTGTATTCATGTGTGAACCGGATAAGCATGAGATTATCCAAACCACTTTGTATCAAATGCAATAGCAATAGTCAGCCAGGATAAAGGTCCTAGACATGGTGTAGTCAAGTTAAGCCAGCAATCCCTAGTTGTCTTCTCTGTCTCACTTCAAGTCATTTGATAGCCTTGACTACAAATATTTACTTGGCATAATAAAAAAGGCAAGTTAAACATTTGTAGCTATAATGGACAGGGATTACCTCTAATTTGGGGCCACGTTGCTTCCAAACACGTCAAAGAAATTGTTTTCAGAAAGCCCAAACCACACATTGACTTGTGGGCCAGGAGGACACGCGCAGACTCCTATCAGATTTCAATTCTTGGAAATGTATGGTAGCAGGAAGTGACCAGTAAGGAGGAAGAAACGGAGGGCACAAAGGAGTACAGTAAAACACAAGCCAACAAAGAACCGTTCTGCAGAAGAACTCATTGTGGAGTGGTTTCAGACGCCTGAATAATCTTGGGAGCTCTGTAAACACGGCTTGGTCTTTGCTACAATCACGCATTATGTATGGTTTCACTTGCATTACATTATTAACCTTTGGTACAGCACAATGTGAAAACTAATTTTAGAATTGTACTTTCATGAAGTTCAAGTTGGATTAGGCACGGTTAGCATCACTGCCATTTTAACAAGGTAAAGCCATAAGAATTGCCAAGAACACAAGTTTAACCTGAACCAGGCATTACCATTATGTGTTGTCTTTCTACAAATCGATGCAGCCCTGCGCGGCGCTCCGTGGCTCATCTTGTGTGACCCGCTTTACATTAAAGCTCGGCCGTAACCGAGTCAGACCATCAGTGGATCTGATACCCACTGACTTCCTCCAAACAGCACTTACACAATATTTAGGCTACCAGGTTGAGTAGAGTGCATTGTTGCAGATTAAATTAATCTAGATAACGTGCAAATATTATAGATTATCTTAGAATTCAGTCAACCAAGAATCTATTTGGTTGACTACAGCCCTAGCTGAAACCGTTGCAATGCCTCTTGGATGTATGCCTTGATGTTCTAATAAAGTGGTTACTACTTGCCACAAGTAGTTGCCATGTCAGCGCAGGCCAGTTAACACACAATAGAGGATGGGGTTACGTTGCACCCAACTTTAATAACAGCTGCCTCTCAAATTTAATGATCAACAAAGTGTAATTAGTTTTTAGATTTGACTAGTTGCTAAACATACATTTTCAAATACATCACATTATCCAAGCTCAAACTGAAATAAACTCATTCATTACTTAAACTACACTACATTAACATACATTATTTTCAACACAGACAAGCAGTAACATGGTTCAAAGACAAACTACTCTGCAACCAGGTTGGCAACTCTCCACGAAGTACCAAGTAGCTATACAACACACTGCCCACTTGATTCCATTTGAAGAACAAAACCTTATTAGCCTCTATACAATATATAGCTACAGATTAAAAAGGACTGCAAGGTCAGCATAATTTTCTTTTTCTTATTGCTAGCATTCCCAATTAAACTTCCAAAACAAGGTTTTTCTCCTGCTGTGAACAGCAGATATATTGCTTATCTTGAGGTCCATATACTTCTATTGATGTCAAAAACTCATTACAACAAGTCACACAGCCATGCAGTTGCTTGGTCAGCAGATTCCCTTCCGTGCCTTACAATTAATTTGACCATGAGACTAACTGCTAAAACATCTACGTTGGTTGGAAAGGTAAAAACATAAATACAATACTATTATAGTCGGCGTTGCCCTTTAAAATACACGTTTTTAAGTTAGTTTAGATAAATGTCGGAGCTCATGCTAGAAATGAGTTAACAGTGTGATACACAGTATTATTGTGAACGGATTATACCTTTGTAGTAGGAATAGATGTTCTTAAAAAGGTTACTCCATTCCCACAAGGACAACCAATAAAAAGCTAAACAAAATGCAAATAGATTGTTTTGCAGCTCATACTAAATTGGGAGCACAGAGAAGAGTCACTATGAAGTAGCCTACAACAGGGTAAACAAGAAAATGGTTGAGGCAGTCAAATATTGAAGGATTCTTCTATCTTCCGAAAATAACCTGAGGGCCTTAGGGTGTGACTTGTGGCTAGTACCGTCCCCAGGAACTCAATACAGCAAATGCAACTGTATTGCAGCATAACAAACATTGAAAGACAAATACTATCTACATCCTGAATACAGCACTGGTAATGCAGGCTTCACAGTTCGAATTGTCATTATTAGTAAATAAAACACACTATTCCTAAACATCCAATGAATTCTGAAATGTTCAAGATTAGTTTACATACATTAAGCACAAGTGATGCTCCATGTAGATTAGGACTACTCATTTGGGACATTGAATGTTATAATCCAACATCAGATGAAAGGGGTTGTGAATGGTTGCAAATGCGTGCCTGACACTTTCACAACATTGTACAGTGCTAAATATTGCAGTTTCAGCAAACTGCACATTATTGACACAATTCAAATTGCACCTTCGCTTCATATTTTTCTCAAATCAGACCCATACCTACATTATTAAGTTCCAGGCATCATAGAGTCACAGAGTAAATACAATATTGACTGGTTAATCCTCAGATATAACCATCTTATCCTAAAAAAAATGTATGTACTCAAACATGATATTATGTATATCGGTCTCTAAAAGCCATTTCACAGTGCAGGATGCACAACATTAGCAACAACAATGTCTGCACCAATAAATGTACTCTAAATTGAGAGCTTTTAGCCTGGCAGAGGAAGGAATGTTAATAATGACAAAGGAGTCTTTGCAAACATAAAAGCCAGAAACGTTAGATGTCCCTTCAAAAAGTATTAAAATTTAACATGAATTGTTGAGCAAACGTTTTTGCCCCTTTGTGAAGGACAGTGCTAATTGAGCAGAAATAGCTAAGTGACAAGAAGTACAAGCAGTAGTCAAACCAGTAGTAGTCGAACCAACTGTACAACACAATCATTGTAAGTATTGTTCATACTTTCCCTTCAAAACAAATATGAACAAATGAAAAACAGGGACGGGGATGGACCAGGAAGTACTAAACAACAACGTTGATAGAAACAGATTACGGGAGTTGTCCGTTATCGTTACTTGTACATTATATAAAATATGAAAACGAAAACCACCATCATGTCATTTATAATGTCTTTATTCGGTGACATTCAGTGCGATGATGCCTAACGTTGGGCGGTTGCCAATTCATCGCTCACCGATACGCACCGATGCGGGCCACAACGTTCACCATTACGTTAACTGTTACACCGCCATAAAAGGCTTTCGTGGTTGAGACTGACAAAGTTATGACATATAAAGCTTCGCTCGTATAGGGCATTACAACGACATGATAATCTGCATTACAAATGCAAAGCAGGAAATTGGATCAAATACTACTACCTCATTAGAAATATAGCGATTGAATTGACCCTTGAATCACACCTTCCTACTTATACGAAAAAGAAGCCATCGTATGCCAACTTGGCTTTTACCGACCCCCCAAATGCCGAATCTTAAGAGCTAAATGCTATTTAACACTAGCCTATGGGCGTTTAATGGACAGACTAATTACACACTGCTCAACATGACAGTTTCTGGAGGGTGACTTTAAAATCCCTAATAAATATGAACGTTTTTATTGTTTTACAAACGACCCAATAGCGATGCATAACAATGAGCTCTATTCAGGGCAGTGTAGAATGTAGTATTAACGAGCTAGCTGGCTAAGTTAGCTTGTGTACGGCGGAAGCTAACTCCCTGGATACTGTTGTGCTCGGCTAGCCAGACAGTCGCTCCGGACCGCACTAAAAGAAACTTAATTGTGCATTATCAAAAAAAAAGTTATACTTGCGTTTAGTTCCATTTATGCATTTATTAAAATAAAGATTAAGATTACCAAAGCAAGTCGCATTAGGATTGTTACATCAGTGACCACCGCAATTATTGAATTTTTGACTTTTGAGACGGTTCGTTCTTTGCATTCTGCGCTCAATAGGTGTGTGTGCGTGTGAGAGTGTCATAGAGCGACACACGAATCAAAACCTTGAACGTTAGCGGTTAGCAAAGACACAGTGGGCTAAGCTATCTCATGTTAGCTGACCGAGCTAACGTCGACAAGAAAAAAAACTTCGCCTTAATTGAATTTAAATTAGGCAAACTATTATTTTTGTTAATTGAGTATGATTACTTACGTGGTTTTAGAGGAGGTTGACGGCGTTGGCCCTAGTTTTCCAGTTGTTTGGGTTATAATTTAGCTATCAATACCCGTAATTCGATGAAAAAATCCCGGGGATCCCCTCTCTTGTGTCCGCTGCCACTCCGACTGCCAGATAATGAGCCACTAACTCACATGCGGCGTCATGCTGCGTTCAGAAAAAATCGGAACTGAGAAGTTTCGGACGTCCAAGCTCGGGAAAGAAAACGACGCGTTCAAGTTCTATAGAAACTTGGAACTTCCCCATATTAAACTTAAAAAATCGCTTTATTGCATGAGTTGTATAATTCATAACAACTATAAACGAAAAGGACGACTATTCAAATAGGCCAAAATGAACTAAAAGCATTGGTTTATCATATGAAAATTGCTCAACTGTAATTCATCCCACCACCACAAACTGGTTCATATTTTGTAGTAGTTGTGTGATTGTTATTGTTGGGATAAGAGTAGCCAAAAATTGAACATTTCACATATGTAATCTGCCTGAATAGAAGCTTACAGGTGAACAACGTTTTAAAAATGTAAACCAATATGTTATCTTTCAAATGATATTAACCAATAATAAACTGCTAAATAGTATGCCAAGTATTCTATTCTGCTAAGTATTCAAGATTCTGCAATGCAGTTGAGATAAAAAAAAGATATTTTCTATTTAATATCGAATGTTAGATATTAACTGTTCTAATTTGTCTGGAACAATGGATTATTGGTATTTCAAAGTACCTTGAAACCTTCATGTAGGGTGATTATTATTATTGGCTTGAAGGTTGCTTTTTGCTGATATTACATTATGTTTAAATATAGTAATATCAATACAGCATATTGGAATAACTAGTTTACCAAAAACTGCTACCTAAATAACTCCTTAAATATTCAGGAATATAATTGGAATTTGTCTCAATCCAACATGGTTAAAACATGAACAAGCTAATGCTGGGAACGCCAACCCTTACATTTGACTAAGAAAGCCAAAATGCCAAAAAACATTCCAAAAAACTTTTATTGAAAAAATATTTAAACAATAAAAAGATAGGCATTATATAGAATATGGCCCATAATCAAGGTTAAAGTATGTTTGTACAGAACTGTACATAACAAGCACCGAGTTCATACTTTATAAACGTTTATCCAATCGACTTAAAAAAAACGTCACTTCACAATAAAAGTAAAGTCAACCAATTAACTAACTAACTGACTAACTATATATATATATATACACATGTATATATATACATACACAAAATAAAGTTTACTTCTATCTGAGGATAACTATAATTTGAAAAAAAATACATGAAAAGAAATTATATATTATTAAAGCATGTTATGTTGAGTGTATTTCCCTAGCAACTACCTATATTTGTTTGAGATTATTTGAGATCCTATAAAGAATGCCACACAAGGAACTCCCTGCACATCCTAAATATAGACCATATTTCCATCAAATTCAAAAAATTTGTAAAAATGTATTTATATATACATAAGTAAATATTGTATCAATTTTGACATTAATACTGTGCAAGATACTTTGTACCAAGGGTTTCTCTCCTTTGCATCAACACACATCAGTGAATTCCAAGCATAACACAAAAATAGCATGTTAACACATAAATAAATTAGCTTGAACTGCCTCTACATAAACCCTATATATTTTCATAAAAGGCAAAACCTGGCTTAAAGCAAAGGATTCTCGCTATCCGAGGTAAAGAACACATTGTTTTGTTAAGTTACCGCCTCGCTCAACGTTCCAATGAAATGTCGGCCTTTCACCTTCAACCAGGAAGCATTCCCAAAGAGGGCAGATGAACAGTGATGAAGGACTTAATTAAATAATAGCAAGACTATTATCAGTTGTAGCTACTTCAGTGAAGGCTCACACTGTACACCTACTAAATCCATGCACTGCTTGACAGAAGAGGGTTCTGACAGCCGGTTGGTAGCATTCAATAGGATTTGTGAGGCTAGTGTTACAGGAAAAAGGCAGCAAGGTTCCTCATAGCAGACCTGCCAGGCTAGTTGTGGGGCCGTTCTGAGCCTGGATCTGTACGGGAGGAGGTCCATCTGTCCACTGCAGGGGGAACATACATTGTGATTGTAGTACCTTTGCAACTACATACATTGTTTAGACATAAAAGTGAGTGGACAGTGTGTGGACTTATAAGCTTGAAAAGAAGTAATCAAATGAAGCGTTTTACGTACACTTATGAGATTATGCTCAGGGAGGCTACAGGCAGCGATGTGGTCTTGCAGCAACTGCTGAGAGAAGGTTTGGTGCATCTGAGCTGCTTCATGGGCATCCATGGGGTTGCCCAAGGCCTTGTTTAAATCTGAAAACAAACATTTAAAATCATCATACTTAAAGAGCTGTAAATCATGTATGAAGTGGCTTTTCATGATGTTTATGGAGTGTATCACTTGTTATTGAGCCATTCAAAAATGAATCTTCAACAATCTATGCACATTGTACATCGTTACGAAAGCATTGTGTACATTTTCCAGGGATAGAAGGTGGAGCCTTAATGAATACGACCAATGCCACTTTGTTTTCTTATTGGCCAGATTCACCAGTAAAACACCAAAGCCCCTACTGCTCGCAGTGCAATGGTATTTGCAACTAAGTACCACTAAACAAGCATGTCATATGGTTGTAACCATTGTATACAGCTTTCTTTTTATTAGAAAAAAATGCCACGAGATTTGGTCAATTGTAGTTTTCACTCTTTCCATAAAATAGTGACAATACAGCAAACAGGAAATTATGCAGACCTTACTCTTTCATTACAGAAAATAACAAGAAACAAAAGGTAATGACCCTTAATCGATTCAAATTAACTCTGCATTATGATTATGTCCAACATGACTGAATTACACAAGCAGAATGTTGTGCTGTTGATGTACCTTTGAGCAGCGCTGAAGACCACAGCTGGACAGACATGTCAGGGATCTTGCTGGCCAGCTGCATGGCTGGTACCACCATGTTGTTGCTTTCCTGAGGACCAGAGGACATGTCTCATTAGAACATGATATGATCAATAACAGGTGATGTGTATATTGTTTGTTCCCTCTTCCCCCATTACCAAATCTAGAGTTTTCCCCGCACATAAATATGCTGCACTAGGTAGGATTACCAATAGTCAATCAATCCCATAAAAGCTGTAAAGCTATAGATAAATGTGGTTAAAGACAGAGATGATAATGCCAAAAAGTAACCAGTACGGTGCCTAAAGCTATTTTACTTTATCCACTTTTTTCAAAGTAATAAAAAAGAATAAAAATCCTCCAAGATTGTTAAAACGAATGCATTACCTGGGGGAAATCTCTTGAACTTTCTTGGAGAGCCACTTGTAAAAAACCAAAGGTGGACTTATCATTAATCTAGCACTAATGATTGTGATGTTATTTTTGGACAAGCCACCAGGTCTTGTGGCTTCTATCTGTAACGTTCTCGTACCGATTTATTAACTATTAAATCAATCATCAAAACATTATACAAACCGAGAAGACTTTTTTCGAATTTAAAGACAGTACAGTTAAAGTATTCACATGCACTAGTCATTTGTGAGTCGTATGGAGGTTGGAGTGGAGCCATATAGGGGGTGGTGAGGTGTTTCAGTCTTACTCTGTGGTTTTGCAGGACGTAGAAGATATGACCGAGCAGAACGAGAGAGCAAGCCGTCAGTCTGTTCAGGTCCTCTGCATTAGACATCTTCAGGGTTTCTCTCAGGAAACGTCTGCCACAAGAGAGAACATTGAAGGATGTATATGAGAAGACGGCGTCTAAGACACCCTTATGCACCGATGGGGGTGGGGAGGGTTGATGGTCTTTCAATGTAAGGATCGTATGAGTTGTACTGCGGTTGTGTAAAAATGCTTAGAGGGGTTTTCCTACTTGGCTTCGTTGTAACGTCCCTGGAAGAAGGACAGGAGTCCCCTGATGTAGAAGGCAGCAGCTCGAAGGCAGTGGGAGCTGAAGGAACAAGATAATAACGGTTTCAAGGTAATGGCGATCACATGTTTGGTTTTTACTAACCCTAATTGACCTCTGTGCAATTATAACTTGAGAAGCTGCTCCAATTGAACTGCTTGCCAAAGTCTGAATAATCTATAAGCAAATGACACAAATCGGTCTATTTTAAAACACAAAAAATACTGCATATTCTTTGTGTGTTTAAACTGTGAAAAAGCAAACAAAGGAAAGAGTTGAACAAGGAGCTTATTTCAGCAAATTATTTCAGTTTCTTTTTACCTGACAGGGAAGTTGAGGTCCGGGTTGATTCTCTCAAGGAGACTATACAGCTGAAAAAACAACGAAACATTTATTTTCAGGAAATGTCCAGTAACTGTTAAATCAATGGGGAACAAATAACTGTTCTGTGACAATTATTTAATTGGTGCGTTAGCCTAAAGTATACCAATATGTATTGAGATTTCTGAACTGAATAAATGTTGGTTGCAAAAGGGGAGGAATGGAAAGTCGTGTGATGTTGTATGATAAGTTAAAAAAGCATAGTCGGGAAACACTAACAATAACACAATGTGTTCTAGTAACATAAGTATAAAACATAATAGAGAGATGTAATTAGGTTGATCAGTCTATTGAACTCAATGCATCAACCAGGTTTGGTCATGTCTGTCAAGGATAACATAAAGAGTAAGGCTCAATGTGGACCTCTGCTGGCTGGTTGCAGGAATTGTTTGTGTTTTGCTGTGCATGTGAATGGGTTGAGAAATCCTATTTATTACTATATTTGAAGGTACACAATTGTATTTCTGTAAAAAATAATTACATTGCAAACATGATTCTATAAATTTGATGTGCTTAACCAGTAAACAAAAAAGTGTGGTTATAATCATGCGCGCACACACACACACACACACACACACACACACACACACACACACACACACACACACACACACACACACACACACACACACACACACACACACACACACACACACACACACACACACCTCTCTAAAAGATGAAATGCGTTATTAAGCAACAATAAATACCACAAACCTCCTGGTGTCTGTTCCCCTCCCTAATGTAGACACTGGCCAGGTTAGTTACAATAAATGTCCAAAGTTCCTGGTGTGTAGTGAGCTGGAATGCAAAACAGAATGTTTAGCTCATACTACGCACAATGTATACAGTACATATTTAGCAGAAAAGCTGCCCCATTTCTTTGTGCACTCACCTGTAAAGCTGTGGTAAACTGTGCCTCGGCATTGTCCATACAGTTCACCGAGATGCAGTAAAGACCCTAACAAACAAAAACGTTTGGAGTGAATGAGTCAAATGTAGGAAGTATGAACCTGTTTCTCTGAATATGGATGATAGACTGTCATGTTATATTATACACAACCAAAGAATGATGGTTATGTTTGCAAAGCACCCTCATCGTTATTATCAGTCAATGTTTTATTAAGAGCACTTTACAATTAATCAATTAAGACACAGCAGTTTCTTCTGTCTGCAATACGTTTTATTGCACTATGATGATTAATGGAAGAAGAAGCCCCGTTAAAAACAGACCTTTCTTACCCTTCTATTGCTGTGTTAGTGGAGTGAATGTAACAAAAAATTACAAACCAATAGTGTGTGCAGCTGAGCCGCATGGTTGGTGAATAACCTGGGGGACTGTTGGCACAATTGACACACTTGAGAGATCTGGAAAGACAGGGGCCACACAGTCAATATCAACACTCACATGCTGTTCTCCATTTAGAAACACATCACTTAGTTCTCTTCGATGAGGTCCAAGGTACCTGGAGTTACTGGAGCACTCACTCAGCTCCTAACTCCTTTAATAGCTTTCCAGTATCAGATGCTGGTGTGTGTGAGATAAGATTGGTATACGAAAAGAGAATGGAGACGGCATCACTGTACCTCTTGTAAGGCAGTGGCCTTGTGGCCGGTGACCAGTCGACACATGATGATGTGCTCCAGTAGGATGACTTGGAAGGTAGAGAGGATCGGGCTGCTGTCCAGCACTGGAATATCATGAACACAGTGGGTAAAGGGTATCGGCAAGGGAAAGTCTATGAAGCTCAAAGACACTGCAGCCCCGTAAT
This sequence comes from Lota lota, assembly GCA_026745465.1. NCBI lineage: Eukaryota > Metazoa > Chordata > Actinopteri > Gadiformes > Lotidae > Lota > Lota lota. The sequence goes on along the minus strand of JACYXH010000685.1, from coordinate 2,188,980 downwards.
ACATGGGAAACAGTGAAATCACTGGATTGTCTCTCACTTTTTAATTTCTCCAGCTGCATCAGAGCCTTGTCTGTGTACTTCTGGGCCTTTTCCAGATAGCCTGCCTGCATAGAGTGCATGACTGTCACCTGCAAAATAAAAGCAATCTCTTTAAATATAAAAATATATACTTTCTTTATTTAAAAGAGGCGAATAGCTTACCAGGTACACAAGGACACACATATGCTCCTTCGGCAGCCAATGAAAGAGGTCAGCTGGGTTGTTAGGAAGGATTTCATCATCATGGAGTGTAGAGATGGTTTGGATGCATTGCTGCAATTGCTTCAAACATGGCTTCACACTCTTCACCTGACAGAATTATAAAATATATAGATTATCATACAGAATCTATTTTATAAAATTAGATCAGATTAAACAAAAAATATGTTCAATGAATCATTATGTTCTATTACCAAATCTAGAAGATAGAGATAACAAGGAACAAGAAAAGATAAGGAGTGATTAATTTGGATTGTTGCTCAGCATTGGACTGTTCAGCATGCAAGTATTGATGAGCAGTATTGGCCAACACTTACATTGCAGCAAACCAATATGTGTGTCCATCAGTCATAATCACTCTTAAACAGCCTTATAGGCAAATTATATCCTAATTATTATATAATAGATTTAACATTCAATTTCAAATACAATAAATGTAGTTATCCGAGATCTATTCTGTCCCATCCATCTCTCACCTGTCCAGCGTCCAGGTAGTGTGTCACCTGCAGAATAAGGAAGAACACCCTGAGAGACTCTTTCTGGATGGGGTTTCCCTGCCAGTTCTCCACGATGGTCCCACACAGTGTTAGCAGAGGGTGCACCTCACTCAGTTTCTTCTCCATCAGCATCAGCTATAACGTGCACACACACACACACACACACTCTTATTACCAACTGCAAGAGACAAGTAAACAAATGTTTGTATAACATTGCAACTTAGCAACACAGACGTTAGAGAAGCTTAGTGGATATTCTCGGATAACTTACCATTCCTTTGCTTAAGGTAAACAATGCCCTGTTGAAAAGAAATCCCAGATCACAGCAAATTAGTGCATTTTAGTACAAGTACAATCACTATGTAAACACACTTGGGTTTTGCATAGTGGTTGCTCCAATCAATGCATGAACATTTCTATCAATTATCACTCAAACTCCACTATTAAAAAAAACTGACATTTTCTATGGCCTAAGAAATTCCCTTATTTTGTAAAGGAAACCTCAAACAAATACAATAAAAGAATAAAAGGAGAGAATCAAAGGAAAGCTGGTGCTGTGTGCAGCTTCTGGCCAAAAATATCTAAAAAGCTTAGACAGGATAATCTGGATGATGTGGGGTCAAGTGATTGCATACAAAAGATTGATATTTTCCTAATATTAAAAAAATGTATGCCTTGTGAAAAGTGGTGTCACAGTCTTTGAACAATGACTTAGCAACAACTCAGCAAATTTAACAGACAAGCATTTTAAAGGAAGACTTGTAAATAGTCACAGTGAATAGATCAGATACAATTCAGAATGACAAAATGTGTAGTTTGATATCAAAGTAATATGCCCTATTAATGCATTTGCTGGAACAGCATGGTAAATAATTTTAATTATCTAATTAAATCAACGCACCTGGTGTATTCTGAGCCCACCACTCTGGCATACTCCGCTCCAACCCCCAACAGATCACAGGCTGACACCAGGTCTTTCTCCAGGGTATGGAGTTGCTGATGGAATTACATGGTTAATTGTGTAAGAGCCTAATATGTTATTTTAAATAAGCAGTGTTACTTGTGTATTGTAGGTCTACATATGTTTAGGTACATACTGCCAATTGGAACAGAAGTCTGCAGTGCCAGTATGGAGTTTGTTGAGATATCTGAATAGCCTTTCGCAGGAGGGGCTTTGCAGAATCCACCAAATTCTAGAAAGAAAGATGGGTAAGTTCATAATCACTCCCACATCATGGTACTCACAAGAAATATTTCATAATGGGACTTCAATCTTTCTAGTGTAACGTCAATCTCACAATGTTCTTGATAGATGGTGCATACAGGAAGATAATAAACGATGATACCTTACATACAAAACTGTTACTGGGAGGAATACATAAACATTTGCTAAACAGATTTCCTCAGAGTGATGTAAACTAACCTGTTGGCAGAATATTTCTGACAAAATACTTGCAGCCTCAAATTTGACATCTTCAAACTGAGGGACCTGTTGAGCTATATACCACTTCAAAACAAAGCATACAACAACAAATTAGTCACGTCATATTATCCAAAAAGTAAGCAATATCAAATGCAAACAACTCATACATTGAGGTTAAGGTTTGCTGTCAATAAAATAATGATGCATGCATTTGCAACGCGGCACATACTTCCGGGCTGCTGGTTAGTTTTTGGGTTGCGTTCATGTAATTTATTGAGACATAACGTTAACACTTTATTGCTCTTGCTACATTCTGTATGTATTGAATCATTGAATGTGTAGTTAGATGGGGCCTGTGCCCGTCCCCTTTTCTGTTACAACACCGCTCTTTCCTAAAGCCACTCTCCCTTACCGCTTTCTCTAGGTGGTCTTTGGCCAGCTCGATGTTCTTCGTGTGATGGTAGAGAACCGAGCCAAGCTGGAGATGCGTCCGGGCCTCAATTCTCTGTGGAGGTTCGAACTGGAAGACAGCTTGCAGGCAGTGCACACATAGTCGGATTTTAGGGGGACTCGAAGTTCGGAAATGCTCAGCAAAACCGAGAAGGGCGAGGTACCAAGGTTCTGGGGCCTCTACATTTGACGCCATTTTCCCGACAACAACAACAAGTTTTCAGCTCTACGGCGAGCTTCCATGGATGCCAGATTCCCAAAATGTATGCAGCCGTAGGCCTGTCAACGTCTGCAAACACTATACATTTTTAAACAAAAACGATGTGTTTTGTTAGGTGTGCTTTGAACGTCATGAGTTTCGTCCCTGGATTAACTATAAAAATGAGCAGCTAAACAAATAAAACAACATTGCAAGCATTGCAAAATGGCAGTGGCCACAAATAAACATTGTTTTTAATTATCTACTACCTGGCAACCCATCTATGTTAGTAGCCACGCGAGACTTACATCAGCGAGAGTCCGTCTTGGGTATTGGAGTCCAAAATAAAAGATACATACCCACGATCTGAAACCTCCCAGAGCCCAAACAATCTCCTTTGCAAAACCTACCAGCAACTTCATGCTAAAATCTTCGCTCAGACAATCTTAAAATAGACAAATGTCTTAGTCTCGACAGCTGTCGTTTTCATTCTCCGTCCTAACGTCAACATTGGGTCGGTGCAAGACTGCAGGGCGATCAAGCAAACAAATGCGTGCAAAGGAATTGAGCTCTATGTTGACTGACAAGTTGACGACTGAACGATTGTATACATTTGTTTAAGAAACCAAAGGTAAATAAATAAAATAAACCTTACAATAATTTTAAACCGGATTGTAAACCGTTTTAATCACAGATTGGTAATCAAAACATCGCTGTTTCCTATACTGTTTAGTTTACTTTGGACACAATTATAAATGACTAACCTTATTATCTATCAACATTAAACAGCTTAAATAACTCAATGTAAGAATACAGTCCTGTATCTTTTAATTTGATTTATTGCGACCTGATTGTTAACCTTAAAGTTGCGGTATGATGCGTTTAGCCCCAAATATTGTTGTTCATTTATTTAGAATTATGCGACACATTTCAATTGTGCACTGTTCCATTATATCCTGGTAGTGTTTGGCTGCTTGTGGTCTGCGTGCGTGATTGCACGTTTGCCTGGTAAACAACCAAGGGCACACATGGCCCACAGTGTCCAGGACCACCAGAGAATACCGGTAGCCCAGGCCACAGTACTGACCCTGGCGCCCTCTACTCAACCAAACGTGAGTGTTTACAAGGATGCGTAAGCCTATGGGGGAACTGCATGGGCAATTGTTTATTAAATTTTATTTCGTACAGTCTTTTTTTGCATTACATCATTCGTTTTCATTTTAAATATTCATTTTTTTGTGTACTCTACAAATCAATAGTGTATGACGCATTGTGCATACGTAAATTAATTAAAGTGTCTATTTAGGTTTCTGTTTAGCTATCATTTGTTTTTATTTATTTTTTAAGTGACACTATTGTGAATAGGGTGACTATTGTCACCCTATTAATATGTTATACTGGTTCTAGAAAAACATACTAAAATACCACCCCTTGTTACCCACATGTGATGACTTGAGACTTTATAGCTCACCAGCTGTAAGCCTTTGACCAGCTTTGTACTGCATTTTGTAATAGAATATCATGTCATGTTTGTAAATTGGTAAATGTTTATTAAAAGATTGAGGGTTTAATCGACCCACCAAAGAGTGTGTAATACCTGAACATGGAAACAAAGAGGTTAAGCTAGGCCCTTTGTTTTGTAGATAACTCATTGATTGGTGGTTTGGTTTATTTTGCTTGTGTGTGTATTTAATAATAACACCTAGTTTTAATATGTTACTTTAACATATTGGACTACGTTTTTTATGGCAAAGGAATGTGACCTAAATGAATGGAATCCCTGCAAGTGTAATAATGCTTCTTGTGTCTTGTGTGTTTGCTGTGCGGTGTTGCGTATTTGAAAAAGGATCTCGGTCAGAGATGGACTGTGCTGGACTCCTTGATCTGTGGCGCCATTGCTGGGGCTGTTGCCAAAACAGCCATCGCGCCTTTGGATCGCACCAAGATCATATTTCAAGGCAAGAAGAAAAAAACAGATACAAATATTATCTGAAATATAATATTATAATGTAGCCATTATAATAACCTTAAATGTATTGTACATATCGTTTGCGTAAAATAAAATATATATTTCTTGATATACGCATCACAAATCTGTGTTTATGTAAATGGCTGTTATTCTTTATTATTTGTTATTATTTAAATTCTATATTTTCCTTGGTCTGACAACCATGAGTAAAAATGACTAGTATTATTTTATTGCTGAAGACGTGTTTTCTGTCTCGTGTGTGGCAGCTATGAGTCAGGGCCATCCGCTAGTCCACTGTCTATTATTGTCCAGAGAAACAGAACACAGCACAGCACAGAGCACAGTTTGTTCAGCACAACTCAATGCTGAAGCAGAGTTTCTCTGGGAGTCCCCCATCTCTTCCCTACAACATCTCTATTGTGGCGTACAACTTTGACTTGAGTGCAATGGAGGCATGGAACATACACAGGTGTTGTATTTTCTCTGCCTCTCCGTCCATTAATAAGTGCATAACAACAACAACAACAACCAAAAGTGTTTAAGGTGTTGGTAAAGCTTCTTAAGCCTTCTCTGTACACTGTAGTGGTGAGTTAAGTTCTGACCACTGAGGCAACCCTGACTTGTTTTGTTGTTTGTTTTCAACAAAACAGAGTATATTAGCCATTAGGTCATTAACAATATCAGGAAGAAACACTTGCTGGATGTGGTCGTTTAGTGTATTTTGACTGAATAAAACACAAACAACCAGATCATTCTGCAAGCCTTATCCTTTAAGTGCAGGCCTAATCTTTCTACATCAGTTTGAGTCTGGTTGTACCTGTTACCAAATGTTAATCTTCTTAGTCGATGTTTAGCCTGCTGAGGAATGAATTTATCTCCCTCTCCCTCTCCCTCTCCCTCTCCCTCTCCCTCTCCCTCTCCCTCTCCCTCTCCCTCTCCCTCTCTCCCTGCCTGCCACAGTGTCCTCAAACAGATTCTCAGCTAAGGTGAGCTCTCATTTCTCTTCACCCTGTTGAAACATACATTCTGCTATTTCACTCCGATAAGTTGTTCAATGGTAAGTTCTTCATGAGCCTCACTATCTCCCTGAACAGTCTTTTTGTGGTTTACTCCCATTTATAAAGTAAGAATTTAACATGAGCATTTGCATTATTACATAAGACTATACACTTAATTTTGTAATAGAATTGTGTGTGTGTGTGTGTGTGTGTGTGTGTGTGTGTGTGTGTGTGTGTGTGTTGGCAGGAGGCCCTCCGTCTGCTGTACTGTACGTACATGAAGGATGGCTTCCTCAGCCTGTGGAGGGGAAACTCTGCCACCATGGTGCGGGTCATCCCTTACGCCGCCATCCAGTTCTGCTCCCACGACCAGTACAAGAGCATACTGGGAGCCTACTACGGCTTCCAGGGGAAGTATGTACCGTAAAACCGCTTTTATGTTTCTGGAACTGAAATGTCCTGTATGTTTATTGTGTGTGTGTGTGTGTGTGTGTGTGTGTGTGTGTGTGTGTGTGTGTGTGTGTGTGTGTGTGTGTGTGTGTGTGTGTGTGTGTGTGTGTGTGTGTGAGAGACCTATCCCTCATATGTCATTGATAATATTCTGTTGACTGTTTCCCCCCCACAGAGCCCTGCCTCCCCTCCCCCGCTTCCTGGCAGGCTCTCTGGCTGGCACCACTGCTGCTATACTCACCTACCCGCTGGACATGGTGCGCGCCAGGATGGCAGTCACGGCCAGAGAAATGTACGTATTCACATCCCTGAATACCCCGGGGGCTCTCTGCGCCAAGGGTTTCCACTCCTGAATGTTTATGTGTAAAGGGGGATGTTTTATTGTTGAAGTGGAGTTACTTTGTGCTTTTGATGTGGGTATACATGACCCATGTCAATGCAGGCTAAGATTGCTTAATCTCAACTAGACCAACCCAGCTGAACAACGGTTAAATAAATGAAAGATAATATCATATACTGTAATGACCCGAGTATTTGACCAGTGGCCGTTGTTTCTTCCCCCACAACAGGTACAGCAACATACTGCACGTGTTTGTGCGGATTTCCCAGGAGGAGGGCCTGAGGACGCTCTACAGGGGCTTCACCCCCACCATACTGGGGGTCATCCCCTACTCAGGCATCACTTTCTTCACATACGAGAGCCTAAAGAAACTACACACAGGTACCCGGCCACTGCCTGCTGGTTATGTTTATTGTTGTTAGTTTCCTCTAAGTTTCCAAATATATCGTCTTATCCATATCTCTTAGCATGTGAAGCAACTTTAACATACAATGTTTCAGCAAATGTTAGCCCTTTATGGCCCGGTTGTATTGTTTATCTGGCCTTTATGGCCCGATAAAGTATTTAATTTAAATTGACCACCTCTAACTACCCTCCAGAAAAGACGAAGCGAGCCCAGCCGTACCCACACGAGCGGCTGGCGTTTGGGGCGTGCGCAGGCATGATCGGCCAGTCAGCGTCCTACCCGCTGGACGTGGTCCGCAGGCGCATGCAGACGGCTGGGGTCACGGGCTCCTGTTACAGCACGCTGCTGGGCACCATGCGCCACATCGTCACCACGGAGGGCGTGGTACGCGGCCTCTACAAGGGGCTAAGCATGAACTGGGTCAAGGGCCCCATCGCCGTCGGCGTGAGTTTCAGCACATTTGACCTCGCTCACGACATGCTGAACAAGTTTCATCGGGCCGGCTACTTCCCTCACTGAACCAGCAGGTGGCAGCAGAGTTGTCCTAAACTCACCAACACATGTTTCGCGATTCGGGAGGTATGCCACATGTATGGCAAAACAACTTGTGCCAGGTCACCGCAATCCATCAATGGGTAGAGATAGTGCATGGAGGTGGGGTCCAGAGTTGCGTACGAGCACATGCACACGCACTCACGTAATGCACATATGGCTTCCAAGGATTATGAAAGCACACAGTGCGAAAATGCACTTAAGTTGATGCCCTTCAAAGACAAATGTGTGGTGAAAACAAATTCAGAGTGGCAATACGATGTTAATGGTTAGCAAGGCTGCTTTTAAAAGCCATGTTTTTGTACTAGTAAGACATACATGGATCCTGTTTGTTTATTTTATCTGTGTGTGTGTGTGTGTGTGTGTGTGTGTGTGTGTGTGTGTGTGTGTGTGTGTGTGTGTGTGTGTGTGTGTGTGTGTGTGTGTGTGTGTGTGTGTGTGTGTGTGTGTTTTATTGTTTGAGTAATATAATTTGGAATTGTATCATTTTTAAAAAGATTTTAAGTGTTTAAACACAAGTGCGTACGCATTGCCTTGGAAAATTTGAGCATATGGATCAAACTAATCATCTTATTTAAGCATCAGTTGTTGCACACTATATACTGAGGAGCAAACATTTATTTCAACTGTGGAAATCTAGACCATTGTGACCACACACCCTTTTTATTCAATGGAACACGTGTGGAATGTTTTGTTGGGGGGTGATTATGGCAGCAGGCCTGTACAGTTTCCCTGCCAATTGTTATGCACTAAAGGCAGAGTTGCAATATTGTATATGTCCTTATCCCTGGAGGCAGCATAGGCTGCATGGAAAGGACTTTAACAATTTTACCCAAGTAATTATTGAAAATAATATTCTAATTTCTTCTTCATATTGTCACGATTATGTTGGGGACATATCTTAGTATGCCAAAGCCCTTATCTCTCTCTATGTTTCAGTGTATGGAAATAGTCATTAATCATACATTCATTGTTATCCCACTTGGATGACTGCAATATTGTAAATGTGTATAATATGTATTTAAATGTTCTGATGTTTTAAGCAAAATCACTCCTTAACATAAAGATGTTTTATCACTATTAGCAGTATATTATTTCATCCACTAGAGCGAGCAATGGGCCAAGCAATTCTGGTAATGGAGGCCTACACATTATTAGATATTTAATACTATTTGAATTTTTTTTTTTAAAGCCAGTTAGTGACCAAACTCACAATTTTACAATCGATATTACGCAGTAGACTATTTGGTCTTACAGACTTGAGATATTTGTTAAAGCACCATTGCTCCTGGTATCTGCTCACTCAGTTGCATTAATACAGAACTTAATGTAACATAATCCAGTTTAACGCAAACACCATGTGCAGTATTTACCTTTCAATGTGATGCATAATTTCTAAATTTGAATTTGTTAAGATGTTTTTGAGAAACGACCTTCTTTTCATTGCCAGTAGATGGCAGCATTGAGCAGCTGCCATTAACTCATTTAGCTCTATGGAACATGGACCATATGAAGTTCAGTCAAGGAATTGATCACTGACCTGACCTTGACCTTTAGTCACTGGCACTGATTTTGGGCCATCTTATTGGCTTAGCCTGTGTGGACGTAGTTATGGTTATGTGGAATACATATGCTTACCAATGTTTATTGTTTAGCGCTATAATATATTTAATATAAATATAGGGGTTGTAGGACTGACAAGTCACTCCTATTCTAACTGTACACACAATTACAAGTACACTATAAAGTTTGGCAAATATAAAATACAGACATACACCCACACGCAAAGTCAAATGGAAGCTTTAGCAAATAAGCCATCTATTTGATATCCGCGCTAAAGGGTACGGGCTGAGTTTTATTTCTGTGTGTCATGTGGGCGACTGAGCACAAGTAGTGAGGCAGAGCAGGAGGTGACTGTGTACCATCTGTAGCCCCATGGTGGTGACAGGACCACCTCACCCCCACTTCCCACCCTGTAATTTCCTTTACAGGCGCATGTGAGTGAGTCTGGTCCATGAACCCATCCCACCAAAACAAGTTGGATCCTGCCTCCTGCGTCCCACTGTCCCTCTTATTTTCCACCCCCCCCCCCCCCCCCCATCCCTCCACCAGCGCTCCTCCTTGCCACCTTGACCTTGACTATGAATTGTGGGACACCAGCATGCCACCCTACGGTGCGCAGCCACCCAGCTTGGCAGTGCGACAAGCGAGACAAGCTAATGGGTGCACGCTAGCGTGGTCGGGAGGGGCGGGGCCCCGGGAGGAAGAATGGGGTGGCGTGGGGTGGGGTGAGGGTGAGGGTGAGGGTGATGGAGGTGGAGGTGGGGGTGGGGGCGGTGAAACGATGCCTCTTGCAAGCATGGTTGCCATAGGTTACCTGGATCCGTGCCAAGAGAGGAGAGTGACACATTTGCATGTATTCAAATCTTGCATGAATAATTTACACAAATAAGTAGCCTCTGCTGGAACACACACACATTCATACACACAGCAGTCAATACTGTTTCAAATACACACACACACACACACCCACACACACCCACACACACCCACACACACCCACACACACACATACATACACAAACACACTTGCTTTTTTTCACGTCTTTCACGCCAACTCACTGGATGCAACTATGCGAACAAACATGCAAGCCTTTGCAGACACACACACATAAACTGAGGCTGTGTAGGAAAGGTGAGAAGGTGATGCTGCTCCGAAAGGAATCACAGTGTGCAGGGTAAAGAGGGCTTATAAACGGCAGCAGATGTATTTATGCATTGTATATTCTGCCCTTCACCAGGTGTGCTTCGTTCAGTGAGAAGACACCGCTTTTAAAGTGCAACGATTATCAATAATAATTCATAATCGACTTTCGGTGTGAATCATATAGCCCTTAACATCGTTAAGGGAAGAATATACGACACACATCAAAATATTTAAACTATCTTCTGGCACGTGAAAAGCCTTATCAGCTCTATGTGGCTGCTGCGTCAGCCAACTGGTCCTTTCCCCTCACAACCACCCATAGTTTGAAGAGTCGCTTCTATAAAGGTTGCACCCTTTAAAATACCCTGAAAGACATTATGGCTAACATAAACAGCCCTGTTATATATGTTATATAGCCTGTAAACGTGGCCCCTGAAAAGAAGAGAAAGCAGACAAATTAAATTGTACAATTGTGACAATACATCTCGAAGAGTTGCTCCAATCCTTTGCATGCGTGCATGCACGGCATGCTGATATTTACTAGAGCTGGGTATGTGTCCTATTCACATCCTCTGAGCTCACTCTCCCTTTTAAACACTCTCTCACTCTCTCTCTCGCTCTCTCTCTTGCTCTCTTTCTCTGTCTCTCTCTTTCTCTCTCTCTCTGTCTCTCTCTCTGTCTCTCTGTCTCTCTCTCTGTCTCTCTGTCTCTCTGTCTCTCTCTGTCTCTCTGTCTCTCTGTTTCGCTCTCCTTCTTTTCCACCACCTCTCTCTCTCATAGCATAGTCTTGTTAATTTTATAAGATCCAGCATATTGCCACTTATCGGCTGGCAGTGCAGTAAAAGCTCTGGGGTCAGAGCATTACTGAGCTGCTGGGCCCTGCTCTTCCATTAGAGGGAGTGTTCAGGCTATACTGGGCTTCACTCAATCAAATAGGGGCTCCAAGTGGCTGCTCCTAGTGCACACGAAGGGACACATACACACACATATGCACATACGCACACACATACACATACACACATGTATGCACGCACACACACACACACACACACACACACACACACACACACACACACACACACACACACACACACACACACACACACACACACACACAGTAACCCTCAGTCCCTGGCTGTGCAACTATAGAGCACATAAATCTAAGCACATAAATCTGGACATATACACATGCACATAGCCATTCTATGCATGAGTGTGAGCGCGACTGTATACACCCACACACACGCACACAGACACACAGACACACACACACAGTTCTCACATGCACACACACAGTTCTCACATGCACACACACACACAGTCCCTACTCTACTCTTGTTAGCCCCACTCTGTCTTCACTGTTTTCAGCCTGTATCGGGATAGTTTCATTTGCGTCCCAGTGTAGTCATTAAACTACAGAAAAGATGTGTGTGTGTGTGTGTGTGTGTGTGTGTGTGTGTGTGTGTGTGTGTGTGGCTGCCCGTCCCACGGATGACATTTTTAACCACATTCAACAGTAAATGAGCTGCGGCCTCCAGATCACTCCACCAAGTGCAACAGATTAGAGGTGAGCGCGGGAGATAAAGAGCAAGGGGCCGACACGAGCATCAGAGTGAGTGAGTGAGTTGATTGATTTTATTGGACCCCCTACATGAGTAGAATTGTAAGCATAACTTTTTAAAAGCAGTTGGATGTGAGGTCAGTTTTATGCAGCAGTCCTCCAAGGTTGTGTCAAGGGCAAATAATGTTTGTTGCACACACACTAATTCCGCTGTGGACTGCAATTGTCCCTGCTGATGCATTACACCGTAAACTACAATATTAGACATCATTGCTGCTGTGTGCAAAGGGGTTTTATCAAGCATTGTTTAATGTAACATAAATGTCTTTTTCCTAATGAATAGTATTAATTAATCAGGGGGTGCAGTAATACATATATTTTTTGTCACATAACAGCAAATCATTTTCGAATGTGTTCTGTGGTGATTCCATTCGCTGAAGAAATAGTACCGTGTCCACGTTGAACACATAGATCATTGAGTGTGTTTGCTGAGCGCAGACAGGGCATATATGCAGACCGCCGCGCCCATCTGCTGCATGCCACCTCTCAACCAGGGCCAACAATGTGTCTTCTGAGCCCATTTATAAACATGCATGTTTCTTTCCCCTTCTTCCAAGAAGAGGGAGAGAGTGAGTGTGTGGGTATTGGAGGTGTGTGTGTGGGGGGGGGGGGGGGGGGGGGGGGAGGGAGCTCTCTCTCTCTCTCTCTTTCTCTCTCCCTCTCTCACAGACTTTGCATGAGAATGGCCGAGGTCCTGTGAACCTTCTGCTCCCTGTGTCCACATTGAATGGATGGCCTCCGTTAGCATGACAAACTGGACTCCAAGTTCTTGGACTTTCTTTAACAAGCAATCCCCCCCCCCCATCCCTACCCCCCTCTTCCACCACCACAAACACCACCACCACCCCCACCGCCCTTTTCTCCACCCCAGCGCCTCCCCTGCCTGTCCCACCCTCCCATCACTCCCAGCCCCTGTCTCAACAACAAGCCCTCCCTGCCAAGCCCTTAACTTCCCTCCACTGTCAGCACTCTGGGATCAGCCATGCACTTGGAGGCTACCACATTCAGGGGAGCCATGGAGAGGACATGTGAGCATGCATGTGACGCGCGCGTCTGTGCATACACACACACACACACACACACACACACACACAGACTTTATAAGTCTAATATAAATTATTTAAAGCAGGCAACATGCCAAACATTTATCAATATTATAGAAACAGGCAACCTCACAAGTTATCTTCAAGTCTTACGTTTTTAGAAATGTATTTCATTCTCTCACTTCATTCACCAATCGTTCAGTTTAAAATATTACATTTGTTTCCAGAAAGACAGTGAGTTCATATTTAATATTTTAAAATGGTGGAATGACCTCTCCATTAGTTGATCTACTGTAGATAATTATTATTATTTCACTCTTTGACTCTTTCAAAGTCACTGCATCAGCAAAATGTTTTCTTAGATTTCATTTTTTTTATGTCAATGGCTCATATGTGAGCATATCGTAAATGTTTAATTGGGAAGATTGTATAAAAAAACGATGGCAGATATGGTGCTCTGAAATGTAGTTGCTCTCATGTCAGAGCCATTATATCACCCAGAGAAATGATCATATTATAGTTTATAGAAAATCATAAATTACAAACTTTGCCCGAGAAACATCTTTGAAAATGTTCACCACAAAATCAATAAAGCTCAATTTGGTAGATAAACATACTGCCAAATAGTTGGTTTAATAAACAGATATAAATATATAGGCTATACACATATATAGAGAGATAAATATAAAACAACAGTTAAATAAGATCTGTAGAAAAAGAAATAGAAGATCATTTTCAAATGGTTGATTTAAATGTATTAAGGACTACACAAAGGCCTAAAGGTTACATGATTTTCTATAGGAATTCAAAACCTCTGGTATATTTTATTCATCATAACGCAATGTGAATGGTATAATACAATTATAACTAATAATCTAATAATTATAAGTAAAAAAAGGACATAAAACAATTCATGTGTGGAAATTCATTCTACTTTATTATTCATTCAACTTTACGAAGACAATTAATCTCATATATTTTTAAGCTCATAGCAAAGCAAAAACATTAGCACTCCACACAGTGTAGTGGATGTCTTTGTTAAACCGCTAATGATGTGTGACACAGAGCGGTTTGAGTCGGTGCTGTCTGGGTGGTAAAACAAACCCTTGTTTTAATGACAAGGTGTTAGGGTCTCTCTATACACAAACATACAACTGACCAACATGGCCACCAATTTAAAGACAATTAGCTGACCCCTTCTAGGCTTTGTCAGTCCACAATGGGATCCTTTGTGTCAAAGAACACCTTAGAGGCAAATATGAACTAGTGAACTACTAGTGACCAAAATAAGTGAGGAATGCTCACAAGGGAGCATTCAGAGCTCCTTGATAGAATTAGCCACTGAGAACATTTACCATGTGTAACAAATAAAGTTAATTATCTATAAAATTATATTAATTGTCACTTATTGCTCATTATTTTATAAAGTATTTCATCGATCTTATAGTTTAATGCATTTACATCATACACAAGTTCTTATTCATGTGTCCTTCAATAAGTCAAGATAATAAGTAGTACATTCAAATATTATATCTATAACATTTGTATAAATACAAATGTTGGATCAGTTGGCGTATCAAGCAGTAAAAAGTACTCCAAACTAAGATGCATATAGGATGCATATAAATTACAATACATTTTCAAATAAATATTTCTGGACAGAGTATATCAGGCATACCACACTTGATCCAGGAACGCTTGATCCTGTCCATTCAACACAAGTCAAAATTCCTCTGTGCTCATTTTTTTGGTTTCCAATCACCCCCTGCCAAATGCGGTCAGGTCATGTTTGTGTGTGTGTGTGTGTGTGTGTGTGTGTGTGTGTGTGTGTGTGCCTGTGTGCATGTGTGTGTGTGTGAGTGTGTGCCTGTGTGCGTGTGTGTGTGTGTGTGCCTGTGTGCATGTGTGTGTGTGTGTGTGTGTGTGTGTGTGTGTGTGTGTGTGTGTGTGTGTGTGTGTGTGTGTGTGTGTGTGTGTGCTGCGAGGCTAGGGACTTGTATACAGAGTGTAAGTGACATGATGCGTAACTCCATCTATAGGTGTTATGGTATCATTCCCACCACTGAAGAGCTTTCCTCGCCCTCTGAGCAGATCACTCCAAGGGCGGCCGCCTCCTTTCCCAATGACCCCCGACGCGCCTCAAGGAGCAGAGACAATGACCCTGATGGGAGAGCCACACTGTACTGGGCCTGGGGAGACATGGCTGGGAAAATGTGTGCATTCCTACATGTGTGTGTGTGTGTGTGTTTGTCCGTATGTGTGTTTGTGTCTATTTGGGTGTGCATGTGTGTGTCTATATATATGTGTATGTGTGTGTCTATATTTGTGTGTGTGCTTATATGTATATGATATACGTGTGTGTGTGTGTCTATGTGTGTGTGCATGTGTGTGTGTGTATGTGCACGTGTATGTCTACATATGTCTGTGTCTATATGTGTATGTGTCTATATTTGTGTGTGTGTGTCTATATAGATGATATATGTGTGTGTGTGTCTATATATGTGTATGTCTATATGCGTGTGCGTGTGTGTGTATTAGTGTGTATGTGTGTGTGTGTGTGTGTGTGTGAGCCCGTGCGATTGGGGGGCATGATCACTGATCGTAACCATAAACTTTGTTACTGTGGGGATGCCAGTGTAGCTTCAAGCATAGTTGTGCACATGTGTGTGTATATGTTTCTGATGTGTGATGTGTATTTTCTTGAGGATGAGGAGGTGGATGAGGAGGTTGAGGAGGAGGAGGAGGAGGAGGAGGAGGAGGAGGATAGTCAGTCCTTTATGGCGACTCTGTGGAAAGTAGGGGAATCTGGCAGGGCCAGTAAGCATGTATATCAGGCCATCTCACGGCTGGCTGGACTCTGCCTGGGTGGCCTAGCAGGTCAATACCACACTGGTGCCTGGACACACAGAATGGGATAATCTCCTGCCTTTCTTTCACTGCTACACACACAAGTGCACATGCACTCTCATACACACACACATACACACACATACAGACACACACACACATACACACACATACAGACACACACACACACACACACACACACACACACACACGTATACGCAACACTGTTACACCATGCTGACCGTGGTGACTTACTTGGTCCTAATTTCAGGTCAGGACAAGCCAGGGGAAGGCCAGAGGTATGTGGAGCACAGAGTTTGGGGGACCGTCAGGGGGAAGTCAGAGAGGAGCAGGGATCCCATTTCAGCCAGTGCAGTGGAGTGCACTGGGGCGTCACCTTTACTGGCTGTTGGAGGAAAACAATTGGAGGTGCGCTCACCACGAAACATGGAAACATTGTGAGGGGGGCACATGGGGCAATTGTTGAAACACCCCTGGTGTATTCGCACACGCACACACACACACACACACACACACACACACACACACACACACACAGTTTCAATGTCTTGTGGTGTTCTTCAGCTCCAGCTACTTGCGTCATCACCCCTGGTGTAGTCACACACACACACACACACACACACACACACACACACACACACACACACACACACACAGGCCCAGGGATTTAATTGACACTGGCCAATAGGTTTCACTAGT